>CM056050.1:174549278-174716778 GCA_029574335.1 Rana kukunoris
TCTTGAAGCTCATCAAGAGAATGCCAAGAGTGTGCAAAGCAGTAATCAAAGCAAAAGGTGGCTACTTTGAAGAACCTTGAATATGACATATTTTCAGTTGTTTCACACTTTTTTGTTATGTATATAATTCCACATGTGTTAATTCATAGTTTTGATGCCTTCGGTGTAAATCTAAAATTTTCATAGTCATGAAAATAAAGATGAGGATGAGAAGGTGTGTCCAAACTTTTGGTCTGTACTGTGTGTGTGTGTATATATATATATATATATATATATATATATATATATATATATATATATCAAGTTCTGTACAAACTTTCTGCCCATAAAGGGTAGGGGAGGGGAACAGAGTAAAAAAAGGGGGTTAACAAGTGTTTTTTGTGATATCAGTAGCCCATGACTTCTAAGTAGAAATCCGACTTATATCAGGACTCAGGGAGCAGCAAGAGTGGAAACTTTAGAGTAGCCGAAGACATTGCAAAAAAGCAACTTGCAAAAGCAAAGATAGCATTAGAGGGGGGGGGGGTTAACCTTTTATCTACTGGGTGTTTATACACAGGATAATCCTCCATGGGGACCATGGGGGTATTTTTGTGGCAAGAAATGGGGATACCATCAAAAGAAATTGTCCACTCTGTAAGGAAACTTTCTTCATGAAGATGTTGTTGAGTGAGAGTGGGGCCAGTCTCCATACAGAAAGAATCAACTCGTTTTTTGTGGAAGATATAATTTGTTACATGGGAAGATCAACTCTTAGTTATCATCCTCCAAGTGAGTAAGGTGTGGCTAAACCCTAAGTGAGACTGTCTAATGAAAATTTTCTGTGTTTTGGATATGTTTATAAAATTGGGTTTGACAATTAACAAGGGGTATGTCATATATATATATATATATATATATATATATATATATATATATATATATATATATATATATATATATATATTTGTAAAAATGATCAAAATTGTATAAATGTATTCTATTCTGAAATGTAAACAATTTAGCACTTTCCTTTTTGCTGTTATAGTGCTACATGTTCAATAGACTTTAATGGCACAGAAACAAGAAAATCCAACATCTTTGACCCAAGTGGAGTACTCATGACCTCTACTACCAGCAGTGGAGTGCCCTCAGATAGGAGACCAGCATAAATTGACTTCCAAGTCCAAATAGAAAGAGGCACGGTGCTTGACCCATTAATCTAGTGGCATATATGCAGGAGGCATTTTAGTACTGTGTCACTTGGAAGGAAGACACAGTAGTACCATAACAGGTATGACAACTAAATGGTGCCAAACCACCAATAACCCTGGCCATGCTGGAACCCACAGCGTGCCACTAAAAGGGTGGATAGTTGCATTGTATTTACAGCAGGATCTAGGGCAAAAAAAATATTAATGGCAGGCACCTGGCCTTCCAGCAGTCCACTGATCTGGGAGTTGCAGAAGGAGCCTCAGTGGCTTGGAAATTTCATAATACAGAGAGAGAAAAAAAAAAGCTTTTCTAGCAACAAACTAGAGGCTAGCTGAGAGTCAAAGAGATTATATATGATGGCAGGCTAGCCTTTTTTTTTTTTTTCATGCCAACGTTCATTTACCTGAAAGTAGTTGCATAAACCATAATTGTAATGCTTTAAAGAATCCTGTGTCCTATACAATCAAAAAATAAATAAAAATGTTGTGTCAGTGTGATTCTGAAGGCTTAAATTTGTGTGGCTTAGTGGATGAAAAAAATTACAGCTGCACATGCCTAAAACAGATTGTAAATAAAGATATTATATAATTTAATATACAACACAAATACTTTTTTGGGGGAGATAATGGGACGTATTTAAAGTGGACAAAATGTAACACAGATGTCTAACCCCCCCCATGCTACAATTTACATTTCATATCACAAACATCCATATGCCCTTAAGAGCCCAAAAGATCAAATCTGCTGCTATAATTTTCCGCAACAGCTGTTTTGCAAATTAAAATAAAAAAATATCTGATAAATCAAATTATGAATTCCAGAGCAACAGCCTAGTTTATCGTGATTAGCAACAACACTTCTGCCCCCATAAAAACCAAGATATTTTAATATATAAACTACCAATAAAACAAGGCAAAATGGTTTAAAGTCAAATATATTACCAAACATTGCAACAGATAATTGTGTTGATAAAAACATGTTATTTAATCATGCTAGGCTAAAAAAAAAAAAAAAAAAAAAAACTACTACTACCAAGTAAAGGAAAATTAAGGGGAAAGGAGGGAAAAGGGATTTTATCGGTGCAATGAATGTTCATATAACAATGAGAAAGAACTCGTCTTTAGCCAATAATGTATAAAAATACAAAATAATTTTATTTAAATATAGATCAATAAAACACTGATCCTAATAAATTCATATAGCAAAATATGGTGGTCAAGAAATAGCAGGTTATAATTAGGCCAAGATGGAAAAGTCGCATGGTCCCATTTTGTTTGGGATGTGGTGCCTACAATCTTTGGTGTTTTCATTTGTGATTGGACTATTTTAGTATAAAACTACTAAGTAAAGATACAGTCTGACAGTGAATTAAAAGTTGTATAAAGAGATTGGAAAATGGATCACAAATTTAACACTCAGCCAGCATCAGGTCTATATAGATTACCCTCTGCTAAATATAAAAACACTAAACAAAATAAAGCTGACCTTCGGCATCTTTATTCACTTGGTCTCATTTGAATTGTCATGCAAAGATATGTAATATATATATATATATATATATATATATATATATATATATATATATATATATATATATATATATATATATATACACATACATATACATACATATACACACACACACACACCACCTCACAAAAGTAAGTACACCCCTCACATTTTTATAAATGTTTAATTATATCTTTTAATGTGTCAACACTGAAGAATTGACATTATGCTACAATGTAAAGTAGCGAGTATACAGCTTGTATAAATGGTGTAAATTTGCTGTCCCCTCAAAATAACACCCAGCAAAAATGGCTAAACCGCTGGCAACAAAAGGGAGTACACCCCTAAGTAAAAATGTCCAAATTGGGCCCAACGTGTCAATATTTTGTGTGGTCACCATTATTTTCCAGCACTGCCTTAACCCTCTTGGGCATGGAGTTCACCAGAGCTTCTCAGGTTGCTACTGAAGTCCTCTTCTCCACCTTCTGTTTGAGGATGCCCCACAGATGCGCAATAGGGTTTAGGTCTGGAGACATGTTTGACCAGTCCATCACCTTTGCCCTCAGCTTCTTTAGCAAGGCAGTGGTAGACTTGGAGGTGTGTTTGGGGTCGTTATAATGTTGGAATACTGCCCTGTGGCCCAGTCTCCGAGGGGAGAGGATCATGCTCTGCTTCAGTATGTCACAGTACATGTTGGCATTCATGGTTCCCTCAATGAACTGTAGCTCCCCAGTGCCAGAAGCACTCATGCACCCCCATACTATGACACTCCCAGCACCATGCTTGACTGTAGGCAAGACACACTTGTCTTTGTATTCCTTACCTGGTTGCTGCCACCCACGCTTTACACCATGGGTCTTCAAACTATGGCCCTCCAGTTGTTCAGGAACTACAATTCCCATCATGCCTAGTCATGTCTGTGAACATCAGAGTTTTACAATGCCTCATGGGATGTGTAGTTCTGCAACAGCTGGAGGGCCGTAGTTTGAGGATCCCTGATTTACACCATCTGAACCAAATATGTTTATCTTGGTCTCATCAGACCACAGGACATGGTTCCAGTAATCCATGTCCTTAATATACTTGTGGGCTTTCTTGCGTATCATCTTTAGAAGAGGCTTCCTTCTGGGATGACAGTACATTTTGTATGCCTCAAATAACTTTGCAACCACACCAAAATGTTGACAAACCCTCCCACATCTGAATTGCACATTGTGATGCAATTCTGGCAATTGTACTGTGTTTTCGTTGTATTGGTAATATAACATTGACATGCAACAGATCTCATGAACGAAAATTGCTATGCAGTGTAATCCAGAGAAACCCGATTCTTGTGTGCTTTCCTTATTGCATCAGTGTGAACTGGGGCTCAGAGTTGGTCTTTCCTACTTGGTGTCTCCTCATCCTTCATAATGACCAGGTACGCCTATATCCAAGGTCATCCCCCCATGCTCAAGATGGTATCAGATTTCCACCTCCAAGACGATATAGTGCTTCAAATCACGCCAAAGAATTTGCTCATTGCCAGGACATAGTTAGAGCCATACAGTACGCCAGAGCAACAGCTTTAGGAAGACCAGCTCCCTATTCTTCCTGCCCATAATGGAAACCCTGGTTCTTGAACAACCACTGCTTGCCGGATGCAGCAGCAGATCACTAGAGCTTAAACTCTAAAGAATAACATTTCTCTTCTGCTTTTATGAGCCCACTGAGCACTAGGCTGGTAGGCACTTTTTTGGGCATTTCCTGGAATTTTTGGCACCAGGCCACAGTAGGCAGCTCTGTAGGGCCTCCACCTAGTCTTTTATTCATACTATTTCAACTTTGACCAGATGGACATTCAATTTTCTACAGTTGCAACTGTTGGCTTCAAAGGTCATTGCTCTAGAGCAGGGGTGGCCAACCAGTGGCCACATGTGGCCCGCGGAGCCATCTAATGTGGCCCGCGGCCTCCTGCTCTGGAATGGCGGGTTGGCAAGCCCAGATCGCAGGTTGCCGACCCGCCATACCGCAGCATCAGTGTTTTGAATGAAACTGGTGGTAGAGGAAGAAAGTGGCTGCGGAGCAGAGCCCCATAAGCTGATGCTTCCTCTACAGCGCCAGATTTTGCCACAGGTGGAGTCTATGGCAAAGTTCAGATCACCCGCAGGATAGACACAGGTGCACCCGTGGTGTGGGTAAAACGCAGCACATCAGTGTAAAAGTAGTCTTAGGCCCTTTTCACATGATCAGCCCAACCAAATGGGACCCTCAATTGACCTCTATAGAGCGACTGATGTCCGTTTAAGCCCGCCTACCTCCAATCCGAAAAACAGAAGGGAATTCATCTCCTTCCATGTGGGCGGAATCAGAGGGCCTATAGAGTGGGCGTGACCTGTCATCCGCCCACTCCACTCATTGTGGCCCACAACTGGTTACCAAGTTGCTTAAGTGGCCCTCACACTTCAAAAGGTTGGGCACCCCTGCTCTAGAGTATTTGTTGTTATTGGACCTGAGGTACAATTTGTTAGCCTACTTGTTGCCCGCCATTCTTGTTCATTTGTTCCTACTTTTTTATAAAAAAGGAAATACCATTACCAGTAATTAGGGAATCACCCTGCACCCAATAATCATTTATAACTTGCACAAACAATAGGTGATAACCAGGGACCACTACAAGATATTTCCTTATAATAATTTCTTTTTTTTTTTCATGTTTTAAAATATAAATGACCATTACTATATGTACATTCATCCCACCCATTAAAGCGATACTAAACCCAGATCCTGCATTCACTATATCTGGTCTTCCACAGTACAAAGAACATGGAAATGCAATAGTTTTAGTAAATATAAACTACTAAATACCCATTTTCATCAGCAGTGTCTTCTATCACGGCTGAAGACTAGTGGGTTGGGCTTTAAAGGCACACGGTAACAAAAAATATAGAAAACTAGAACATTTTTTATTATTGTTTGTAAAGAAATATCGTAAAAGCAGTTATAAAAATAAAATCACAACGGAAATTAGATTGATAGCTGATTCCACATAGGTTAATACATGAATTATATGATTCCAACATTGATAGCTTAATTATAAAGCATAATTTAAACAATGGGTTATATCATATGTAACCGAGTGGTGATCCAAAAGGACAGGAGAGACTTTCTCAACATGATGAGAGAAGACAGGATCAAACAGCCTTTTTACACAATGGTGATGCAGAAAAGAGCACAAGATGAGGGTGCTCTGATGTGGCTGGGTATCCGATTCTTTGTAGCAGTAGAGAGATGGCACTTTGTAGAGAAGAAGCAGCTCTGGAGGGTCATAAAGGAAAGAGTAAGGCCCCTCTAAGTGCAGTGGTTAAAAGATTTATTACAGGCACCACAGGATTAAAAACACTTACAAGCAAGGAGGTCATAGGCATATAATGATTTGTCCTGCATGCTCCGAAACGTGTTACTGCCCACCACCTTCACCTGATGTTACATCGGCCGCATGTGTTCCAGCTTGGTTCCAGAACCCGAGCTGCCTCCTCGCATCTTCAGCTCCTTAACAATCTATGTCACTAGGGACTCGGACAGCTGCAGGACGGCGCTCTCTCTCCCCGAGACAGACAAGGATTATAGCGATCCACGCAAAGACAAATCATTATATGCATATGACCTCTTACCATCTTTTAAGTGTTTTTATTCCCATTGTGCCTTTAATAAATCTTTTAACCATTGCACTTGGAGGCTTTGTTTCTCTCTTTTTTTTTACACAATGCAGATGATTATACACAGTGAGTATACCAAGCATGCTTTACTGCGAATACAGACTAATTGTACTGTTGTGGATTTTTAGTAACACTTTAAAAAATGGACAATGCTGTCAAAAAAATGTATTCTAGGTTGGCCATTTCCCGCTTATAGCTACACTAAGGATCTATCTCACTATACTCTAATAGCATAATAACTCAAGACATCGAAAAGTAAATTTCCTCAATTAAGTTTTAGAATAGAATTTTATTCAATATTAGCAGCGGGTTTGTAGTTATTTGTTAGTATCCAAATCATTCATAAAACAAAAATCATACAAAAAGTTATTTTGTATCCAATATAACTAGAGGTCGACCGATATGGGTTTTTCTCTGGCCGTTGCCAATGCTGATATTTAGAAATTACTGCGGCCGATGGCCGATATATTATGCCGATTTCATTGGGTCGATATGTTAGGCCGATTTAAAAAAAATTCCCCTTCATCTCATAAAATCTAACACTGGGGTGTTTTTCAGGTGCTTTTGGGCTAAAAATAGCACCTGTAAAGTGCCTGCAAAACGGCTCCCCTGTAGTCTGGGTGAACGGTCAAGAAGTCTTGCAAGCAGCATCTTTGGAGCCGTGTATACCGCACCTCCACCACTCCTGCCCATTGAAATGAATAGGCACTGCTATTGGATGAACCGGCTTTGGGTGGCGACATTGCGGGATCCCTGGACAAGCAAGTGCCCTTTTATTAAAAGTTAGAAGCTACAGTAAGTGCAGCTGCTGACTTGTAATTGTTTTTTTTTTTGTTTTACTCCCCAGCTGTGCTACTGTAATTCTAACAGCGGGAACTCCACCCCTGTCAGAACACACTGATCAGCACTGCAGCCTTTGGCTGTAAGAACTGATCGACAGCTGGTTTTCCAGCAGGACCCTAAAACATTACAACAAAAAGGAGTACATATGGATCAAAATTTGTCAAGTTTGTGCTGAAATTTTATATATGTACATCCAGGTTAGTTTCAGGTCCCTGGTACCAATAAAACATGTCTGGAGCACAGCGGGCAGCATGCAAAGTCTAAGCGGCTCCTGCCGGCTTTTGGGTTGCTGGCTGTGAATGCCACGGTCCAGCACTAGTTGTAATATTCCTATCTCTCCATTTGGGGCTCCTGTAATATTCCCACCTCTCCACCAGGGTTTTCGCAGCTCCACCAACTCTGGCACAGGGTGATGTCACAGCGACCTCACCTGGCTCCTCCTCGTATCCTCATTTAAACAGCCGACGCCTATTGCTTGATGTTCGTGTTAGGAACCTGATGCCAGGCAAATGGCTCCAGTAGCTGATGGCTGCCTTCCTTCACTATTGGGCCGGATAGAGCCCTGACTTCGATCTCCCTATTGGGCTGGACAGAGCCCCTCCAACTACCAACTATTGGGCCGGACAGAGCCCCTTTCTATGCTGGTAGTCAGAGGCTCTCCAACTTCTATCCCCAGTCAGCCTACTCTACAGGCAGAATCTCTTACCTACACCACTACTCCAAGCTGACCAGTATATCTCTCCATAAGCCACTGGGTGGCACTGACAACAGAAGACCACTCACCGCAAGTGCCCCTACGTTCACGATAATCTTTATTCCTGTGTACTGCTACTATACTTAAGTTAACCCTGATGCTCCATGTTGTGGCTGTGTATTACCAAACTAAATAAAACCACTTACATTCCCAAATCATCTGAGTCTTCCTACCTGATGTCTGCCAAATTAAAATTAACTGTTAAGAATACCATATCCATAGACTTCCAAAGCTGTGATCCTCACCACCTATTATAGTAACTCTGCCTGAAGAATTACGCTAGTTATAGTACACAGCATGAGATTTGCTGACTGGAGAGCTCTAGTTCTGACTCAGAGGGAGCGTGTAGGATCTCTGCAGAGCAACCAGCGCTTACAGGAGTTCATGTCAGGAATCACAGGATTGGTCATTATATTTCTCTTTCATATACACCACTCATCATACTAAAGTACTTGTTTGTAGTCCAGGGCTCCCTGGGACGAAACATCTCATGCAAGCAGAAGTGATCTGCATGCTTTTTGCTGTGCAAAATTTATTTAACCATTTCAATGCCATTATATTTGGAATCTGTTGTCATTGGTGGCAAAAAAAGTTAAAGCACACCTATGAGTACCCTAAGAGGACTTCTAGGGACTCCAGCAATGCAAACAACAAGTGGTACCCGCATACACATTTAGTTGCTCCATTCTGTAGTTTGAAAAAAAAAAAATATTTACTTATCAGTTTTAAATAGACGTATACGTTTTAATCCTATTGGTGATACACCAAACAGAAAAAGGAAGTTACACAATACAGATTTGGGAAGCATGGACGCCCATTCTGCATTTTAGGAGCTCTCTGGAATCTGGTTGCAGAGGATTATATATAATTTAAATTAAAGTTAATTGATTTAAATGTATGACCTTAGAACAGCTGCAGTATTTCTTTGCCATCACAGCAGCTTACTAATATCATATGCTGGACCAGTTTATGCACTGTATGTATGTATGTATGCATGTATGCATGTATGCATGTATGTGTAATATGAATAGAACTGTTTGTTTTAAAAAAAAGAAAGCGAGGAAAAAAGTAAGTAAACACATTAATGTCACCCACATAGATACACCTTCAGATATATCCAATAGGTCAAATACCACATTAATTTACAAACAATACTTTCAGGTCAATCTTATTTGTAAAAAAAAGAACACATTACCTGAACAAAAATAAATGAATAAAAATGCTGTGCCATTGTGTTTATGTGGTTCAACAATACAGGCTGAACATCAAATAAACACAAATAACAAGAGATCAAGGCAAAAGAACAGCTTAATTATGCTAATCAGTTTCAGATATTGGTGTCATTTTCATGTTATTCCCACATCCATCCACATAAGGTTATGTAAATGTTGCTACGTAGAGATAGTTTAGCCTTTCTATCTGAATTAAAATCTTTAGTCACAATACAAGGAACCTATAAACAATCATTGGCAGCAATTTCCTCCTGAACAGTACATTAAAGTAAATAAGACAATCATTTCCAAGTCATGTTGTTAACAATAATGCTTTCAACAAATTATGTCTTTTATGTGTTGGAGTCTAAATGTAGTCTTGTTCCCTTTTATAATCTTATGTTTATTTGTTATCAATAAATAACCATTACGTGTTCCCATTATTCCATACAACTAGTATTCAAAGACTACAGGGAAAACAAATAAACCCAAGGCCACATAAGCATAAAATCACCAACTTGTAAAAGTGGCGCCCCTAACGACTTTAGCTCTACCTGTAACTATTTTCCTCCCAAGACATTAAGCAATCTCATAACCACTTGAAGATATTCTTTCTGCAATAAAGCTTTGCTAATCGATACACAGTTTGCACCTAACAGGTCTGTGCTTGAAAACAATACTATACTAAATACTACCATATTGTTTGCTTCTTCTACATTGTTCTTTACCCATTTCAGCTCTCATACCTGTATGCAAATTGAAAAAAAGTAGTTTAAATTGCGCTAATCTAAATAAATGTGCTAGACATAAACTGAAACAGAATGCATATGAAAGTGCAAACAAAACATAAATGAAGCTGCGGTTAAACCGTGTCATATAAAAACAGAATAGCAAAGTGGAAAAAAGGAAGAAACTGCGCTAATGATCAATAAATATTGAATAAACGTTGAAATAGTGTGTGAACCACACAAATGATTGAATGAAAAACACAAAACACTCAAAAACAGGACAAAGAGAATAAATAAAGAAACCGTAATAGGTGTCCATTGAACTAGAGGACCCTTATAGTCCAAACTGAGAGGGCTAACAAAGTTCCATAAACAAATTGATGAACATATGTGACAAAGTCCAAAAATTGAAAAAAGTGGCATCCACCCTGGTGAAGCAGAATCTTATTATGGATCAGAGGAATGATGTTTGGAACTGATGTGATATGCAGCTGACCACACACATATGCAAGTCCGCTTACCAGATACACATGGTCTCTTGTCGAAGGGAGACCAAAAAAGGCATATGATAATTAGCAAACTGCTGGGCTCAGTGAGAAAGGAAGCACAAATCAACTTGGGTCATCTGATCAATAGCTCCAATGGCATTGGTCACATAGGCACAAAAAAAGAGACAGAGATGCCTCGATAGTGTAAAATCACTTAGATATTTAATGTACAAAAATTAGTAAGAAATACACTCACATTTAGCAGTAAAAGAAACGGCCTCAAACCTGCAGCTCCGGCCGGCAGCATGCAGGTAAACCTGTGTGGTATCGAGGGTGTACTGAGTGGCACACTGCCATCACCCCATTGGACTACTCGATACCACACGGGTTTACCTGCATGCTGCCGGCCAGAGCTGCAGGTTTGAGGCCGTTTCTTTTACTGCTAAATGTGAGTGTATTTCTTACAAATTTTTGTACATTAAATATCTAAGTGATTTTACACTATCGAGGCATCTCTGTCTTTTTTTATACACCTTCCCGCCCAGACCAATTTTTAGCTTTCAGCGCTGTTGCAATTTTAAAGAAAAATGCGCGGTCATGCTACACTGTACCCAAACTAATTTTTTATCATTTTGTACCCACAAATAGAGCTTTATTTTGGTGGTATTTGATCACCTCTGGGACTTTTATTTTCTGCAATTTTTTTTAAAAAATGACCGAAAATTTAGAAAAAAAAGTATTTTTTTTTGTTTTCGTTACAAAACATTGTAAATAAGTACGTTTTCTCCTTTACCGATGGGCACTGATGGTACTGCACTGATGTGATGGCATTAATGGGCACTGATGATGGGCACCAATATGCGACACGGGTGGGCACGAATAGGCGAGACGGATAGGTGGCATGGATGGGCACTGATAGGCGGCATGCATGGGCACTGATAGGCGGCATGGATGGGCACTGATAGGCGGCATGGATGGGCACTGATAGGCGGCATGGATGGGCACTGATAGGCGGCATGGATGGGCACTGATAGGCGGCACTAATGTATGTTGTACTAATGGATGCCAATCAGTGCCAAACAATGCCTGTCAATCAGTGATGCCCATTGTGGGCACTGATTGGCATCCCTGGTGGTCTAGGGTGGCATACCTGTGGTGGGCATCCCTGGTGGTCTAGTGGCATCCCTGGTGGTCCATTATGGGCATCCTCGGGGGGACTGCGCTGATCGATCAGCGCAAACCCCCCCTGTCAGAGGAGCAGCCGATCGTCTCTCCTCTACTTGCGTCTGACAGACGCGAGTGAGGAAAAGCCGATTACCGGCTTTTCCTGTTTACATCGTGATCAGCCGTGATTGGACATGGCATGGTAAAGAGTCTCCATCAGAGACGTCCAGTCAGGATATTGAAACCACTTTGCCGACGTCAATCTGCAATTGGCGGGTGGCAAGTGGTTAAATACAGTATATGTAAATCTGACGGACTGTTTACATGTTAAAATTTAAAAGCAACAGCAAACCTGCTGACCTCACATTTAAGGTGAAAATCAGAGGTGTTCTGTCACATTAGCAAGCATGCAAGGTTTGCGGCTGCTTTTAAAATTGAACATGTAAACAGTCTGTCGGATTTACATATACTGTATTTAACCACTTGACAACCGAGAACATCTTATGACGCCCTCGACTTTGTGCGGTGCCTGCAGCTACAGGCATCATTCAGATATCACCGTCTTCAGCCGGCGATTCTCTGCACGATAAGAATGATCAAAGCGGCATTTCCACTTATAGTTCTTAAAGGCAGCGGAAGCGGACGTCCCCCCCCCATCTGGTGCTTTTCCGGGCTCTCATCGGGGGCCTGGAGAATGAATTGGCCGGCACTGGCTGGGAAGCATAGAGATGACTGGTGACCACATGGTCACCAGTCATCACTATGACCATCAGAGGCCCGGGCACGATGTTATAACGTCACGCCCAGGTACCCAGATGTAAACAAAGCCGCAAGCGTGGCTGTCGGCATTAGATCAGTGATTTTTTTTTCACAATCTCATGCTTGTAAGCCTAGAGGAGAGATGTGGGGTCAATAAAGAGGACATGTCACAGTGATTCCTATTACAAGGGATGTTTACATTCCTTGTTATAGGAATAAAAGTGATCAAAAATAAAAAAATAAATAAATAAAAGTGTAAAAATAAAAAAATAAGTATAATAAAAATAATATTTTTTTTTTAAACCGCCCGTCCCCGTAGCTCGCACTCAGAAGCGAACACATATGTAAACGCTGTTTAAACCCCACATGTGGGGTATCGTCGTGTGCGTTAGAGCGTGTGCAACAATTCTAGCACTAGGACTCCTCTGTAACTCGAAAATAGTAACCTGTAAAAAAAAATTAAAGCGTCGCCAATGGAGATTTTTAAGTACCAAAGTTTGGCACCATTCCATGAGTGTCCGCAATTTTAAAGCGTGACATGTTAAGTATCTATTTACTCGGTGCAACATCATCTTTCACATTACACTTTACCGTTTTGTTATTTTTTAATAAAAAAAAAGACGTTTGAAAAATTATTGTGCAAATACCGTGCGAGGAAAAAAGTTGCAATGACCTCCATTTTATTCCCTAGGGTGTCTGCTAAAATATATATATATATATATATATATAATGTTTGGGGGTTCTGATTAATTTTCTAGCCACATTTTTTTGATTTTTACATGAAGGAGAGAAGTTCCAAAATAGGCCAGGTGGGCAAGTGGTTAAGCACATAAGCTCAGTTTTGTGTTGAAAAGAACTGTGAAATCTAAACCTCCGGTGGGTGTAAAAAGATGTTTACTTGCCCCCTTCTCACTATCATTACTGTGCAGGAGTGTGGGGTGGAGCAAGATGGCGGTGATGAAACGCCACTTCCTGGCGAGACAGCCGCCGCCGGGTGTACCAATATGGCCGCCGCTCCGGAGCTAGTCCGAAACCGGGGACTTTCCTGTGGCCAAGGCTGCGGAGCGCTCTGCGGATGCCAATCCGAACAGGGTGACCCATTCGGATCATGGATTGGGGACGATCCGTTGCACCACTAGTTATAACATGAAGTAATAGGGAATTTTCTCTAGCGTTTTTTGTTAAATAGTTATCTTTTGAGGTCCTGAAGATAAGAGGATCCTTTCAATTGCATTTCGGTGGTATCGAGTGACTCCATTTTATAAAGAACAGTCTATATTACAGTAACAAACTAGGGCTCATCCAAATGTTGAAAAAAAATTCAACTTTTTACCCTAAAAGGGAACACTTTGCTTTATGTCCTCCCCTCCTGTGGGATCATTCACACAGAACAGCTTGCGCATGTGCAGTGGGAAGCTAGCTGTGAAGCTTCAAGGAGTCACAGCCGGCTTCCAACAGTAAACATGTTGGCGCTGGGGGTTTGAAGACCGGTGAAGAATAGGCCCAGGTGAGGAAAGCGCTAGATTTCTCTGGACAATGTTTCCTTTTAGTAAAAGTCAGCAGCTACAGTATTTAACCTTATCAGTTAGCACTGTTCCCTACTCTCTGCTATCTCCATGGGCTAGCAAACACCTTCCCTGGTCATGGAAAAAGAGAGGGAGGTGTTGCAAAATCCTAACAGTGTTAAGTAGCCCTAACACACTTCTTGTCCTAGAATGACTGCAGTTTAAGTTTGTTGTCACCCTGCAATCGGGAGGTAATAGCATCATTACCAGATAAAAAAAAGGGAGACCATGTGAAAAAAATGCAGCCACCACATGTAAGGACATGTAAGTTGCAACAATATCCTTTTTTGTTCTTGGGTTTAGATATACAGCTGCAAAAACTCTTGAAGAGCAGTAAGCAAACCTGCACAACCATCCCCAGTCAAATATTAAGTGTACAGCTGTAGGCACAATGTTAATCAGAACGCTTGATAATCTGACTTGTTTCCACAGGGAATTTCAACGGATTCATTCAGTTCAAAATGACACGTATTAATGTCAAGCAGCATGATCTGAAATGAACAATTAGGATAACAAGCTCTGACACAACAGCAATGGAAGACAATACCACAAAAATAAACATGAGGGATCTTCTGGAACCACAAATAGCTTGCATTAGAAAATAAATAAAATAATTAACAAATACAGAGCATCTTCATGCTTTACAAAGCAGCTGTTTTGGATTATTATTTAGTATCCAGACAATTAATACACTGTTGAAAACACTTTGAAAACACATCAGATCTCAATGGGGAAAAATATCATGCTGGATATCTTATACTGATCTGGACTGGGTAATGTGTTAGAAACGAAAGAATAAAACATTGTTTGATGGAAATGAAAATGATCAACCTACAGAGGGCTAAGTTTCAAAGACACCCTGGAAACCAAAGTGAAAAGAATGATGCAGCAAGCTAGTCCATTTTGCTGAAATTTAATTGCAACTTAAAATAGCATGGCCCCCATGTGCTTGTATGCATGCCTGACAATGCCAGGGAATTCTCCTAATGAAACTGATGGTGTCCTGGAGAATTTCTTTCTAGATCTGGACCAGAGCATCCCTGAGCTCCTGAACAGACGAGGTGCAACCTGGTGGCATTGGATGGACCAAAACATAATGTCCCAGAGATGTTCTATTAGATTTAGGTCCATGGATATGCCTACCCAGACCACCACTGTCCCATCACCAAACCGGTCATGCTGAACGATGTTACAGGCAGCATAACGTTTTCCACGGCTTCTCTAGCCCCTTTCAGGTCCGTCACGTGTGCTCAGGGTAAACCTGCTCTCATCTGTGGTGGACCTGCCAGATCTGGTGTTCATCGATGGCAAATGCAAATCGAGCTCTACGGTGTCGGAGCAGTGAGCATAGGGCCCACTAGAGGACATTGGGCCCTTAGACCACCCTCAGTCTGTTTCTGATTGTTTGGTCAGAGACATTGACACCAGTGGCCTGCTGGAGGTAATATTTTAGGGCTCTGGCGGTGCTCATCCTGTTCCTTCTTGCACAAAGGAGCAGATACCGGTCCTGCTGATAGGTTACGGACCTTTGATGGCCCTATCCAGATCTCTTAGAGTAACTGCCTGTCTCCTGGAATCTCTTCCATGCCCTTGAGACTGTGCTGGGAGACACAGCAAACATTCTGGCAAAGGCATGTATTGATGTATAAGTTTTAATATCTCGTGCTTAAGTGGTGAAGATTTAAAGAATATAAAAATCTAGGGGGAAAATAAAATAATTTGTAGATGCTGTAATTCTAAAATCTATACTAAATTCAATACAAATATTAAAATCTAATGCGCTACTGTGAGTATACAAATTAAGTGATTGGATAACATCAATAGGTCTGAGGCAGCTGTATCTAAAGTGTCCACAATACACATGCAATGAATACAAGTAATAATGAGATAAGCGCTTCAGATAAGTGATGAAAATACACTACAAAGGTATGAAAAACCAAGTGATAAACACAGACAAATATAGAAATAAATAAAGTGGCTACACTTGTAGCTTCTAGTAAGTGTAAGTAGGTCCAAACTCAAACAATATTTCAGTGCATAAAGTTCTATTCATAAAAGTGCATCTAAGTGCTGGGTTATGAACAAAGATGGGTTTGGGGTCAATTTAAACAGTGGCCCGACAGCCAATAGGGTTCCCCTGATGAAGTCACGAGGCACGCGACGCAACGCCGTAGGGAGTTGAGACCACGTGACACCCGCACAAGCCGGAGGCCAATAGACGTAAGGCGGCAATACGATCGCTCCGCATTTTGCAATACTTTTTACCTTCTGTTAAAGACTATTTTTTGTGCAATAAACTATCCCCGATTTTTAAACCCACTTCACTATTGGAGGCATCTGCTCTCTTTTTTCCTTTACCCTTACTGCATTCCTTTCTGTGGATCGCTGAGTCTGGATCATCCCAGCGGCGCATAGCAGCTAGAGGGAACACATTTGGGAAAAGTGAGACCCCATACCTTGGAGGAGCAACACTATATGCCTATATATAGCACCTTTAAGGTAAGGGAACTACGAGACCTTTGTGGATATCTAGATGCACAACAGCTGTTAGAGTGAAGAAATCAACCATTCCACCATTCAACCCACTATCTCACTATTTTACAGAGACTGTTTTTCCCATATTTGTTCATAACCCAGCACTTGGATGCACTTTAATGAATAGAACTTTATTCACAGAAATATTGTTTGAGTTTGGACCTACTTACACTTACTAGAAGCTACAAGTGTAGCCACTTTATTTATTTCTATATTTGTCTGTGTTTATCACTTGGTTTTTCATACCTTTGTAGTGTATTTTCATCACTTATCTGAAGTGCTTATCATCTCATTATTACTTTTATACTAAATTCAACATACATATACAAAAACAGAAGTATGCAATCCTTGTAAATTAGAAAAACTCCCATAATGAGAAAGTCCACATCAAACTGAACAATAAATAAATATAGTGACTGTCCATATGTATTTTTTCACTGTGAAGCATGAATATTCATGATGCTCAGCAGTGTGTTCTCTAGTGTCAAAAGGGAAAAGTTAAGGCCTCTTACAAGACAGGATGGATCCCAAGTAATAAAGATCAAGCACGCTCGTTATCAGGGTACCCATCGGCTCCAAAGTGCAAATCTCCCCCTACTGCAATGATCAGTCCACCACAGATTTAAGAATAATAGCTAAAAAATTCCAACTCCAATAGATCAGCTTAATGCTCTCCAGCATATGTGAAATTTAAAAGAAGGAGAAACTTCATGGTGCAGTAGAAAACAGATGTTTAAATTTTAAGTTGTCATTGCACTTTACAAATTGGAAGAAGACCATATAGACACGGCCGCGGAGCTCACTCTGCAGGCTGGTGCATGGTGATGTCACTGATAGTTGCTCTACCTGACGCATTTCCCTGTAACAAGCATCGACTGGGAACGGATGTGCCATCCTGGAAGATTTGGACTGCCTGTGCAACATCTATAGGGTCCAGGTATTGCCTCATACTACCAGTAGTGACCCCTAGCCAAAAGCAAAACTAGTGAAAAACTGTCATTAAAGATCAGAAGGGAAAAAAAATTCAGTGGCCTCCACCTGTAAAACCGTGTGTGTATGTAAGCTGCAGGGAGGGAAAGAGTTAAGCGTTTGGCCATAAAATAGTTCAGAGGGCGCCTTAGGTCATCTTTGTTTAACAGGATGCTAACCATATGCCACAAAATAATGGATTTAAATGAGGCAACATTAATATAGGACTGCAATTGGGTTGAGGAGAACTGCATATAATAGAATCTAAGCTACATTGTTGCTTAACTTTCTGGAGCCACCACTAACATTTTGGGAAGATACATCTAGGCCTGATCTAACCATAATGCCGCGTACACACCATGACTTTATGCGATAGAAAAAAAACGACGTTTTCTGTGAAGTAAAAAACGCCATTTTTGAAACTTCAATTTTCAAAAACGACGTTGCCTACACACCATCGTTTTTTCACAATGCTCTAGCAAAGCGAGGTTACGTTCACCACTCTTTTCCATTGAAGCTCGCATCATAACTAGCTTCTGGGCATGCGCGGGTTGAAAAACTTTGTTTTAAACGTCGTTTTTTGCTACACACGGTGATTTTTTGTGAAACAAAAAACAACGTTTTGAAAAACGACACAAAAAATTTAAGCACGCTTCAATTTTTTATTTGTCGTTTTTCACAAGACATAAAACTACATTTTCCCCCCACACACGGTCATTTAAATTGACGTTTTTAAAAACTTTGTTTTTTTCCATCACATAAAGTGATGGTGTGTACGCGGCATAATGTCTAACCTAATATTTAATGTAAGCCACAAAAATAACCCCAGGACCTCTGTCCAAAAGTTAACGTGCACCTCTGGCTAAAAAATATACACCCATTTACCTTGTGCAGAACGTTCTTCCAGGTAGCTGAAACGTGTGTTCAATTCCTTTGCAAGTATGTGTTTTCTAGGTACTTGTACGCTGTGTACTCCGATACTAAAACAGGCCTAGTTTTTTGTGGTTGCTTATCCAGTTCTCTCCAAATAAGTCAGACAGCAGTAAAAAAAAGAAAATCAGAAAGTTTTTTTTTTTTTACCTTCTTCTGTTTTGTATTGTCCAAAACTAAAAAACACTAAAGATTTGTGACCCAATTCTCAACACTAAATCAACCCCCTAAAAATAAAATGTATCAGACACCAGAAATAACAGAATAGCTGCTGAATCTAACAACCACAAGCCAAAACACATCAGAATTTTTCTCCTTAGTCTATAAGCCTTTCCAACAAGCACTGCAGCACCGGTTAAATATTATGATCAGTGTGGATTTCAACAGTGCATTTAGCTAACGTAATCATATGATTTTACTGCTGGGTTTAATATGAAGATACACTACAAGAAAAAAAAAAAAACTCTCTCTCATTTTAACATCTACAAATATAATTCATATGAACCATTGCAGATAAGAAAACCTTCACATTTTTTGTAAACCTACAGAAATAAAGATTTCCTTTAAAAAAAAAAAAAAAACATATTTCAGACATAATTTCTGCATACATTCAGGCAATGTCACAGAAAGACACCTGCAAGAAGTGTACAGGTTTGAACATGAAGCACTTTAAACACGCGATCACTTATTATTAATTCTGGTACATTACCTGACAGGATTGCTGGTCAGAGAGACTCGAAGGGAGTCTAAGTAAGAGACAAGTCTTTCATCTGTAGAACCGGTTTTCAATTCATGAATGAATTCCTGTGGCGAGATCTGTCGGCTGCTCTTCAGGCTCCCCTGAAATAAGATAAAATTCATACTGAGCAATCGTCCCTACAGTAAACCACACGCATACATTAGAAAAGGAAGGAGAAAAAAAACTTTACACCATTTCTGAAAATTTTTCCACTTGGTGTTAAGATGAAAACAGTAATTTAAAGATAAGATGTTCATTTTCTGTAAGTGAGAGACCCAGATTTTGCACACAGCTCATTATATTTTTTCAACAGTTGAGATTTTATTTTGATCATATAAATGAAAGTTTTAGCAAAGAAAATCATCAGTGAACTACCAGCTTATGTTCGTCCAGTATTGTTGTTGAAAATGTTATCTACATAAGGGCCTATTTTGAAGTTTACAGACAAATTCCAGGCAAGAGCTACGAATGCTCTACAGAAAACAATACAACTGTTGGTCAGAAGATCCACTATAGTTTTCTTAAAAAAAGAAAAGAGAGGTTCCCCGATGGGGCTTTTAGGCAGCAATGTCAAAAAACTCTATGTAAGATAGTGGTAGTAAAAAGTATTTAATAACAAGGGCTTAGGTATCACAGTAAATGAATTGACATGTATAAAATCAGTACAGAGATAAAAGGAATCATCATCACATTCCATGATCACATAGATATGAACATTACATATGTTGATATATTATATATGATTGTGGGTTTATAGTGTAGATCCCCGACGCGTTTCTACCAGTTGGGGTCTCTTCAGAGGGACAGTAATTTCTGTGGAAGTATATGGTATAGTTGTAAGATTACGAGAATATATCACAAATCGTACATAAAATACATGATTTCTAACATAAAAGTATATATTATAATTACCACTGATGCATGGAATGGGGAAAAGTAAAAAACAAAACGCTGAATCGGCCCGGGGGACCAAGGAGGGCGCCCCCATCCTCCCCAGGGAGATGGATCCACCCACGGGGGCTTACAAGGAGCCTCAATGAGGGACACCCCCACGGTGGGGGGAGGAGTCAGCACCTGCAAGGAACATCCGAGATGTCCACAGTTAATTAAAGTGTATATAAGAGTAGGTTCCAACCAACCTACCAGGCTGGTGGTTAGAAGGTTGGAATATATGTATGTATAAAGAAATATGTGGGCGACGGCAACCAACAGGTTACCAGTATGTACATTGACGTCAAGGCGATCTTGAGAGTCCCAAGGAGTGGCGTTGGTTGATAAATAAATTAATATGGTCGTATAATATCATGTGCGTGGGGTGAGTGAAGTTTACTGGGAGGTGATGAGAATGGTGGAAAGGTGCAAGGGAAGTGAGGAGTGAATGATTAAATTATATTATAAGTGAATTAGAAAACTTGGAAATTAATGGTGTGGGAAACAAGAGGCATATATCGCCAGGTAATAAATAAATGTTAGGGTAAGTGTGAATAAAGGAATAAGCCGAGTGTGTGTTAAAGAATAAAATAATGTATTGTTACCTACTGTGGTGATAAGAATGCCATTGATTGAATATGGTGTATGAGTGAAAACCTGTCTGCAGGTATGCAGAGCAGTGGGGACACTATGCAAAGAAAGCATGGATGTAATGACATCCAGTCTGTGTGGAGTTATGTGTATCTGCTCCAAAGGTCAATGTATATAGATAGCCCTGCTGTGGCACAACGGTGATCGAATGTAGGCAAACATACCTCCCCCCGGGGGCTGCAAGGCATCCCGGTCCCCCGTAAACGGGGCACCACGTGAGGCTCCCTCGGCGTCCCGGAAGGCTGCAAAGCCCCGACCGCTGTCGTCCTATCTGCCGCAAACCGTGTGACGTCACAACGATATAGTTTTCTTAACCTAATCTTTCTGTAATCCACAATTCGGCAAGAGACCACAATTCGGCAAGAGACCACAATTCGGCAAGAGACCACAATTCGGCAAGAGACCACAATTCGGCAAGAGACCACAATTCGGCAAGATCTTACCAGTTTACTGTTTGTGCTATATGTTACTCTCCAGGATTACTAGATCAACAATCGCACTGACACTTCACAAGAAAGATTTGAAATCAATGGCTGGGAGGAATGCCTTAAAGTGTTACTAAACCCAGGACCCTGCACGCACTGTATCTGGTCTCCCACAGTATACGGAACATGGAAATGCAACTATTTTAGTACATAAAAACTGCTAAATATCTTTTCTCATCAGCAATATATAGCAGTCTTGTGACTTCTATCAGTATCTGCCTAAAGCTTGTAGGAGGAGTTTTCATTCTCTGCCTTATGATGCTGCATGACCCCTGACTTTTCTGTCTGGAGAGTGTTGATTGGCCCTGTGCTGCGCTGGTTAGAAATAATCCTAGAAATCCTTGGGGCATAACTACTCAAAAAATCAAGAGACCATATCTCCCATAAAATAAAATCAGGTACTACCAATTCCTATCCAGAAGAATCCTGAATAGAGAATATCATTTATATTTGCTTCTACAGCACCAAATTTTGGAACTTGAATTCCATTACAGGTGGTAAAAAATAAATCGCGTTCTCCCTTAACGCTATATCTGCGATCGACCTGTATATACACAGTATCAGTAATGTTGTTCGTTTTAGTTCATGGCGTATTCAGGTGAGGTGAATCTATTATTTGGTTTATACTCCATCCATTCGAATTTCTGAGTGAAATAGGAGTAAACTGTAGGAAGTGACTGGATCACCATGGTTGCAAGACCTTTTCTTTGTATACTTAATTAATTGGACCTGTTTGAAAGTTTAATCACTATTCAATCGGACAAACAGCTGGGAGACTTGAAACTGTTGTGGAGACTAATAAAGATTTATGCACTGAAGTTAAATAAATTCCGACATTTGGGAACTTTGGGGACTGGTGACAACTCAATTTGCCTGACAGACTGGAGTCTGTCGGTTTCCTGCACCCAGTGCACAGGACATGCTGTATGTATGTATATATATATATATATATATATCAGTATATATGATAAGTGTGCGCCATTTCAATGTTTAATATGTGGAATATGTCCAAAAGTGAATGTGTGGCAAATCAAATGGGGAAATCAATGCTCACCATGTCCAGGAGAGAAATACCAGAGAACACACAAAATGTAGTATCTGCATAAGAAGAGCACTAGACTAGAGGGTATGACAGCAGGTAGAACAGTGCAGTGTTACAAATGATATGGGTATAACGGAGGCAGAAGTATGTGCAGGTGAGAAAAGGATAAGATGAACAATATGTTTTGGAAAAAGGGGCAAAAGGATAAGACAGCCGATAGTTTGTGCAAGTATGGAGTGTTGGTGGTTTGGCACCACTAGGACAGGAGAGTGAAAGGTACTGTACAATAGCTGGCATTATACACAGCAAAAGAATACTACAAAGTATGATATAGTGCAGCATCTGCAGAAGAACAATGCTGGCTAGTAAGATAGTAGGCAGTATGAGTGGTAGAGAAATGCAAGGATTGATAAAAGGTACAAGAGTGGGTTAGATGGCAGGCAGTAAGTGGAGTAGAGATATGGTGGAGGGTATGACACTGGGCGTTGTGTGCAGGACAGAAGTGCTAGAAAGTAAGACAGAAACCACTATCTCTGGGAGAGGTGGGTTGCCGGGGTTAGCAAGATCATCTCCAAATTTTCAAACAGGCCAATCAGTCCAGCAAAAATACGAAGACGGGAACAGAGAAGCTTGAGAATTTGCAACTTTGTGTTTTCAATTAATCCATATGGTAACCACTATAACACAACTCACAGTGTTTTGGTATGGCAGTCTCTTGTCACTTTGCAGGTCAGCTTAGCCTGCAAGTAGGGTTGTCCCAATACCGATACTAGTATCGGGACCGATACTTGTACTCCCGCAAATGCTCCCGATGCTTCTCCCGATACTTTTTTTTTTTGTAGAGCAGCCGGGAGGAGTCAGTGGCTGGGAAAGGCAGGAGAGGGCGGGGGAGTGCGGGCAGAGTTTGGCTGGAGAAGGGGCGAGGAGCACACGCTGGGGGGTGTCAGGCCGGCGCCACCTTCCATGACTGAAGAGGACAGAAGAACGGGCAGAGTGGGCGGCATGGCGGTGACAGGGAGGCAGCAGCAAATGAATGAATATTTGCTTAACACTGAGTTGCCTCTCGCTGAAGCATGGCTTTGCGTGGGGGGGGGGGGGGGCGTCGGCAATAGACACACTCCCCCTCTACAAGACAAGAAGCTGAAGCCTGGCTTTGCCAATAGACACACTCCCCCTCTACAAGAAGCTGAAGCCTGGCTTTGCGTGGGGGGGGCCGTCGGCACACCCGGGACCTGACCGCTGCTCTGATCAGTAGTTCTCAGCTGTGACTGTCACAGTCAAGCAGCCTAAAGCAGCCTCCCCCTCCTCTGTGTACGCTACATGATCAGCGTGCCGTGCCGTGCAGTGCAGTGCACTTGTAGAGTACACAGAGGAGGGGGAGGCGGCTTTAGGCTGCTCGGCTGTGTGACTGACAGTCACAGCTGAGAACTACTGATCAGAGCAGCGGTCGGGTCCCGGGTGTGCCGACGCCCCCCCCCCCATGCAAAGCCAGGCTTCAGCTTCTTGTAGAGGGGGAGTGTGTCTATTTTAGAGGGGGGGGAGTGTGTCTATTTTAGAGGGGGGGGTCTGTCTATTTTAGAGGGGGGGGGTCTGTCTATTGTAGAGGGGGGGGGTCTGTCTATTGTAGAGGGGGGGGTCTGTCTATTGTAGAGGGGGGGGGTCTGTCTATTGTAGAGGGGGGGGTCTGTCTATTGTAGAGGGGGGGGTCTGTCTATTGTAGAGGGGGGGTCTGTCTATTGTAGAGGGGGGGTCTGTCTATTGTAGAGGGGGGGTCTGTCTATTGTAGAGGGGGGGTCCGTCTATTGCAGAGGGGGGGTCCGTCTATTGCAGAGGGGGGGTCCGTCTATTGCAGAGGGGGGGTCCGTCTATTGCAGAGGGGGGGTCCGTCTATTGCAGAGGGGGGGTCCGTCTATTGCAGAGGGGGGGTCCGTCTATTGCAGAGGGGGGGTCCGTCTATTGCAGAGGGGGGGTCCGTCTATTGTAGAGGGGGGGTCTGTCTATTGTAGAGGGGGGGTCTGTCTATTGTAGAGGGGGGGTCTTTGGTGCAGGGTGCTGTGTAATGTAAAGGGGTCCAGAGGTGCAGGGTGCTGTGTAATGTAAAAGGGGTCCAGAGGTGCAGGGTGCTGTGTAATGTAAAAGGGGTCCAGAGGTGCAGGGTGCTGTGTAATGTAAAAGGGGTCCAGAGGTGCAGGGTGCTATGTAATGTAAAGGGGTGCAGGGTGCTGTGTAATGTAAAGGGGTCCAGAGGTGCAGGGTGATGTGTAATATAAAGGAGTCCAGAGGTGCAGGATGCTGTGTAATGGAAAGGGGTCCAGAGGTGCAGGGTGCTGTGTAATGTAAAGGGGTCCAGAGGTGCAGTGCTGTGTAATGTAAAGGGGTCCAGATGTGCAGGGTGCTGTGTAATGTAAAGGGGTCCAGAGGTGCTGTGCAATGTAAATGGGTCCAGAGGTGCAGGGTGCTGTGTAATGTAAAAGGGGTCCAGAGGTGCAGTTGTGGAGAGAGGGTTATACAGTAGTGACAAAAGAGATATTGAAGGATGCAGGGGGCACAGTGTGGTGTTTTTACATTTTACATTCGGGGGAGCCAGATATAGGAGCTGCCCCTGGGGCCAAATGCTCTAGGTACGCCCCTGGCGGGCAGAGTCTGTGGAAGGAAATGCGGGTGGAGTCTGGCTGGAGAGGGTTGGGCACAGTTGGTGGACAGAGTTGGCGGGAGAAGAGCGAGCCCTCACCTGCAGTTAAACTTGGTAATCTGGCAGGGGTATAGGGTGCAGCTGCATCAGGGTTGTGACCGGTGCAGTCACATTCAGTCGCCGCCAGCGGCCGAACGTCCCTACGCTCATCTAGGTACACCCTACACTTGGCTGCAGTAAGCAGCAACAGACATCTTGTTACACCCAGCCTGAGCTATATGGGCTGGGTGCAACAAGATGTCTGCTGCTGCTTACTGCAGCCGAGTGCAGGGTGTACCAAGATGGGCATTGCAGCATATATTTTTTTTTATAAATTCAGTGTAATTTTTCGCAGCATTTCAGTACCAGCCACCTGTCGATGCAATCAGTGCCCACAAATGACACCAATCAGGTGGCACTGATAGGTGGCATTGTGGTCACCGATAGGTGGCACTATTAGTTCCCATCAGCGCCAGTCACCAGTCAGTGCCCATAAGTGCCACCTGTCAGGGCTACCTATCAGTCCCCATCCGTCAAACTGCCACATGACATTGAATAAAGGAACATAAATAACAGCTTTCATTTGAATAGCTATGTGTTCCCCGCCGCTCGTCATATATAGCCCCTCCCCCTTGTCAGGGGACTTTGACAGATAACCGGTCCCAGGATTGGACAGGTGATCTGTCTATCAACGTGCCTGGACAAGGGGGAGGGGCTATATATGACGTGCGGTGGTGAACACACAGCTATTCAAATGAAAGCTGTTATGTATGTTCCCCGAGCGCTGATGAACTAGATTAGCAGGTTGTGTATTAGCTAGCAAAGCCACGTATATATTATGAAAATAGTGTTGTGCTTTTATTACTGTATGTAAAATATGGGAGTTTTGAAGTGCTTGGCGTACTGGCATTAAAGAGTTCAACAGCCTCTTAACTGGCACCTGCTCCCTGGTCTCTGGTTGAGCTATAGGGATACAGTATAATTTCTGGGCTGGGGATTGTAAACAATGGGTCCCTCTGCACCTTAGCTAGGAAATACCGGATAGACTTGAGCTGTGGCTTTTGGAGACATAGCAAGTAAAAACTGGAAGTACTTCCAGTAGGGTTGTCCCGATACCGATACTAAGCAAAAAATTTAATTTTTGGTAAAATACTCCCAACAGGAAATTTGGGGACACATGACTGCATTTTTAAAAGAGTATCGGTATCGGCGAGTACATGAAAAAAAGTATCGGTACTTGTACCCGGACAACCCTAATCAAAAAAAAAAAAAAGTATATAGAATCAGACTCCCAATAAAGATTCCAAAGGCCAACAGGAGAAGACAAGCATATGAGGTGATGATATGAGTGTTAAACATGCTAATGTTGGCTGTGATGCGTCTATTGTTTATGTGCAAAACAGCAGCTAACATATCTATATGAAAATAAATTCTTGCGAAAAGGAAGTAGAAGAACATGTGTTACAGCACAATTGCTTGTTGTAAACACCTTTGTTGGAAATCATTACTGAATATGCTCTGCTGCAAGACGTAGGAGGATGCCACTTCAAAAACGACATTATGTGGGGTAAACATTTCACCCATTTTATCAGCACATGCTCCCACAACTAGTTTTGTTGTGCTATGTGTTTTTCACTCATAACACTGCATAGTAAAGCTATGGAAGTGATTGTGATGCTACACCATATGCAAAACATTGGGCATAGCGAAGCCTGGAGGAAGCTTAATGCCAGTATGTTCATACCATTTTAAACACCACTGTTGTGTAAGCAAACCTCATATAGAGAACTCAATTACAGCCATTATACAACACCCCCCACCCCCCCTAATACAATTATCCTGCCTCTTATTGGATTGGTATATATGGATTCCTGACAGATTTACTTTAATGTGTATCTGTAGGCAAACCTGCTGAAGAGACTTTGAAATCATTTTAAGGTTCTGAGGGAACCCCTGCTAAAAAAGGATTCTACCTACAGCTCCTGGTACATTAGCATGATCTGTAAGATGAAAGGAGTTTTAAATTAAGAAAAAGTAATGTGGTGTACTCCCAGCACATTAAACATTCAGATTTCTGGTCAGTGTAGAAGTGACCCGTTCTATTGGTGGGTAGTGGAAATTGTCCCATTTTCTTTGATATTCGATGTGGGTGGGAGATCAGTCTACCATTGTTCACTGCCCTAGGAACCCCTGGACACCTCAGGAGCCCTCGTTGAGAAATATTGGGTTGGCCATTCTTATGTTTTTATTGCAGTTTGCGGGAGAGACTTGGAAAAAATCCACTATTAATACTATTCACCACTGCCATTAAAATAGAATGAGGAGAAATCCAGATTTTTGGAGTTGTACCCAATAGAAAAGGTAAGAGGAAATATTCTACTGGGGACAGCTGTCCGAGTTGGGAATTCCTCACACTTTGGAAGATTTTTTGTTGCATCTCTGTGACAAGAAGTGAAGTTCAAACTCAGGACTCTGCATTCACTATATCTGGTCTACAACAGTACACAGACATCGTTTTAGTAAATATAAACTGCTAAATACATTCTCGCATCAGCAGTTAGAGCAGCCTTGTGATTTTTGTCAGTGTCTGGTTAAAGCTTGTAGGAGTTTTCATTCTCCTCTGACTGTCCTATGAGGCTGCATGACCCCTGATCCTCTGTCTGGACAGTGCGGATTGGCACCGTTCTGATCACATGCACCCTACCCAAAAATAAAAAATGTCCTTGCAAAACACACCAAACTGAGCATGTGCAGAGTGCTCCCAAGGCAGATGGATTGGGGACAGTAAAAGACGGGAAGGATCAGAGAAGACATAATCAAACAGTATTTTTACACAATCCAGAGGATTAACCCATTAGGTTCCACAGTGGCTATAACCAGCATGCTTTACTGCATTATACATACTGATTTTACTGTTGTGGCTTTATTAACACTTCAAGAATATATTAATAAAAAGCAGAATAATTCTTTAGAACAGTTATGAGGAGATGTTCTACTTCCAGATATTTTCACAGGCATTATTTGCTCACATATGGCTCCCCTACTTGCAATTACATGACTTAAAAAAATGGATCCATCAACACAAGGGGGTATATATGACTTCCCACATCAGCCGCCTGTGTGCCTCTCACAGAGTCAGGGTTAATGAAATTGGATAGGAATACTTAAAATTACACCTCAAAACACATTCTGCCTACTCCTCCCAAGTATGGTGATACCAAATGAGAAATTTTCACAGGCTAGCCAGAGAGATCCAAAAACCAAGGAGCACCAAAGTGGATGTAACCCCAAAACATTTTTTATTTTTTTTTATGTCACAATGTAGAGTATAAAATTTCCTATCACTTAATAAGCCAAGTACATACATACAGGCCAAATGTCAGGAGACCACGGCCGGTTAAAAAAAAAAAGAAAAAAAATGTCTGACAATTGGCTTGTGTGTATGGTGGTTTATCAGAGAAGCCTTTTGGTCAGCTTCTGTCAGGCGAGCATGCTGGAAAACCAGCATCTGACTGACTCCTGATCACCACTTTCAGCCAATGGCAGAGATAGGTGATCGGAGTGTTCTGGTGGGGGGGGGGGTGTCCCTCTGTCAGAACACAACAGCTCAGCGGGGGAGATAACTAAACTAACCTTGTAGTTTATATTTCGTTCAACCCACGGTATTGAACGAAAAAAATAACAAATAGTGTGCCCGGCTCAAGGAGGAGAAGACACTTGTCTAACTGTACTGGGAAATCACTCTGCTCTGCCCCAAGAATCAGACTTATCCTGACATGCCCTCTCCCCCTGCACAGCCTTTCACTGGGAAGATCAGTGTCACCTATAAAAAAGGGAAAATATATATTTTTACACACATGTTTTGCCTTTAATTAATATTTTAAACTGAGTGTTTTTTTTTTTTTTTACAAGATGATTGTTTACAATCACTTTAAGCAAAACCTTAACCTGTTTCCCAGTGTCCATGGGCCAGATTCTCATAGAATTTCGCTTGCGTATCGTAAGCCATTTACACTACGCCGCCGCATCGTACTAGAGCAAGTGCCGTATTCTCTAACCATTTGCTCCGTAGTTTGCGTTGGCGTAGCGAAAATGGCCCAGCGTAAGCCCGCGTAATTCAAATGAGGCGGCTTGTATTTAAATGAAGCGCGCCCCCACGTCGAACAAACTGCGCATGCGCCGGCCGGGGAAAAAGCCCAGTGCGCATGCTCCAGCTCACATCGGAAAGAGTCGTTGAAACCGACGTCAAAACGACGTGAGCGTCACTACGCAATGCCCCTATTCGCGAACGAGTTAGTAAAACAACGTAAGCGACGGAAAAAGCCGACACTGACCCGACGCCATACTTAACATGGCATCCGACGGCACCCGACGGTACTTCGTAAGGTTACTCCACATAGAAGCTGGGGTGACCTTACACAGACGAAAACGACGTACGCGACGACGGGGCGGCGTAAAAGCGATCGGGAATCGGCTTTTCTAGCCTCATTTGCATATGCAAATGAGAAAACAACGTAAAGGCCACCTAGTGGCCGGAGTTGTCATTACAACTACGATCCGCAAGTGTAATGGTTTTACACTTGTCGGATGTTGAAGCGTATCTATGCAAAAGTGATGCTAAGCATCACGCGCATAGATACGAGGCAAAAAAAACGGCGATACGACGGGGTATCTGAGATACTCCGTCGTATCGCCGCTGAGAATCTGGCCCCATGTGTCCAAACACAGAACTACACAGCTAAAAGAAGCTATTCTGCAAGCAGTAAACAAGACACACTGGATAAACTGTCATCTCATCTCTCTCTAACACTGATGACATTTCCTCAAGTAACACAGACATTTGAATAAATATTATTTAGAGCAAATGGCAGGCTGGAATTATTTTCTAGCATTCTACTGAATTACAGATAGGCAGAAGACAACATTTAAATAGCTTGAACAATGGAAACTTTCCATAGTGATGAGCAATAACTGTTGAAAGCTTGGAAAAGCTTATTAAATAAACATTGATTTCCTGATCTGCCAACCACTATTTAATGGTTGAATGAAGGATAAAAACCCACTTTGCTGAAATTCTGGTGGACAAAAACACACCCTGCTGCTTGCAGTCATTATTTCATTATTAGCCATGTGAATGCACAAGTTTATGGCGTTTTCTGTAAATCAGCCAGCACACAAACAATGATGCTGTCCCCTGCGGCTTGTGTTATGCAAAGGACAAATATAATTTAAGTGCACTGATAGGTGAAAAGATCGGATTAGGAAAAGATTGTAAAATGTTGTTTATTTTTGTGACTCTTAATAGCTTCTGTATGGAAGTCCTAGAAAAATTACTTTATCACTTATTTCTAAAAAGATGGAATATAGCATTTCAAACTTATCTAAATTTATTTAAACTCAAAACAGAATAATCCAGGGAGGTGTCACTTCTGAAGGTCCTTAAAAACCTAAGCCAAGTTACAAGAAGGGGATGCTAGCTAAACCTTTTAAACTTTTGTTTCAAATTGAGTATGGAGAGTGCTGGAAAACGATAAAACAAACTGGGGTTCTAATTTGTCCCCACTCTATCCAGAAAATAAAGAGTTGGATGATCATACTCTCCTTTACCTGACAAATTCCTCTTTGCATCTGCCTTTTTCAAAACACTGAGAAAACAAGAGTTGGGACTTTAAATGAGGCATATGAAAAGCACATGCCTCCATCCCTGTAGGTTAAAAAGAAAGTTTTTTTTGGGGGGGGGGACTTTAAAATGAGATGCGTTTAAAAGCAAACAGTAAGTATAAATAAATAAAGTTGTCTACATAATAACCAGGCTCACCCAAACATCAGGCCAAATTCAACTGTCTAACTGTATATGTTAAAAGCAGAGGATTGGTTGCACACATTTTCAAATATATGGTTAAGCTACAGGCCTCGCCAAGGCTCCCTGCATTCTGTAGTCCTAACTAAACTTTTAAAGTCACCTTAATGGAGGCATATAAATACTGATGAGTAGATGGAGGGCAGGTGACTAGGGGTGTGTCACTGCCTCCATCTAGGATTGGTATAGTAGTAAAGAGCACTGGAAAAAAACGCATAAATGTATAAAGGTATCAAAAACGCATCTCCATCCCTATGATAAGAATAGAACGTGGTTTGGGACTTTAAATGAGGCATTTGAAAAACACATGCCTCCATCCCTGTAGGTTAAAAAGTTTTTTTTTTTGGGGACTTTAAATGAGATGCGTTTAAAAGCAAACAGTAAGTATAAATAAATAAATCCTCTGCTTTTAACATATACAGTTAGAGAGTTGCTGTTTGGGTGGTAAGTGTGAGCCTGGTTATTACGTATACAACTTAATTTATATTTACTGTTTGCTTTTAAACGCATCTCATTTAAAATCCTCCAAATTACTTGTGGTCATTGCAGCACATGTGAATAGAACGAGACTTTAGGTGACTCACATATGAAGTGTATGTATTAGATAAGCCTTAATATTGTGTTTTTAATGTAAGCATACCCATTAGCTGCTATTTGTTTTTTGATCACTGCTTCTTTAAAGCCGTAGTAAACAAAAAAAAATGTATTCAATTGCGGCTCACAATTTTTTAGATGTGGCACCTACATTAGTGTTCTGCTTTTGTTTTTTTTTCCCCTTTTAAAAAGAGGTCGTAAATCGCAGTGGATTAAAAAAAAAAACTACAAGGCAATGTCATAATATGCTGGACCTTCAGAGCGTATGCGGCAGAAACGCCACTGGCTCTAGTAAATTAGTAAAGGCCTCTGCCACAGGTCCGATACTTGAGAGCAATAGAGCGTATCCTTTCAGTCAAGTCCTTTTGAAGTATGGGGACCCAGTAAGTCACTGGGGCCCCTCGGCAACTCAGTTGCTCTGAGCCATGAGGACCCAGAGTAAGGAACTCCGCGTAGCATGGGCCCCGGCCAGGTTGGCCATAGTGGTGGGGCCCGTGACATGCTCACACCCTGAAGGTGGGTGCCGCACCTGGAACCAGGAACCCGCAAAGAACCCAGAAAAATGGCGTCTGCCACAGATATACCCTCCCCCAGCACGCCCCGCGAGGGAAACGCTCCTCCAATTGGCTGCTGGGGAAAAGTGCCTCTGCCTGAATCCCTCTGGCGCCACCTGCCGCCCAGAGATGGAACTGCATCCCTGGAGCACAGAATGACCCACAGGATAATTCAGGGCTGACAGCAGCCCAATTTAGCATGAATCAACCTGGGTGAGAGCAAATAAGTCTCCCACCCCACTAAATTTACAAATAGCGTTCCTTCAGAAAGTAAGGGGGCGATACAGTTATTATGCCCCTGATGGAGGGGCAGCAATGGCCCAAGGCACCGAATACAGGGTCCGCCAAAGCCCAAATAACCCCTAGATCCCAGTCCCCACTATACAATTCTGCAGAGAGGTAGGAGCCTTGGCATACTGCTCCAGGCTATTCTACAAACACAAGGGACATAAGCCATACTGACACTTCTTACCCAGCAGTCCAATCATTTATTAAAGGAAAGGCAGCTCACCCCCAACTCTATTCCTCACATGGCTCTGATCTTGAAGATCCTTTTTCTTATATTAAAATTATTCTAAAAACATTTATTTTTTTGTAATAAATATGTTCTACTTACCTGCTCTGTGAAATGATTTTGGAGGTAATCGTGCAGGCTCGCTCTCAAGCCCCACTGTCTATGTCCATAGACAGCAGGACTTAGCCTTGCCCCCTCATCATAGGATTTGATTGACAGCAGCAGGAGCCAATGGCTCCAGTTGCTATTAACCTGCCCTGTGAGGAGGGAAAGAGGAAGGCACCACTGCTCTTGTTCACAGCGCTACATTGAGATAAGGCTCAGGTAAGTATAAGTGGGGCTGGGGGGATCCTGGATCTAGGTTTTACATGTAAACAACAAAAATAAAAGTCTCATACCGGAACATGCATGCAACACTTTTATCAGATCATTAAATAGTTAGTAAATTGGGAGAACAATGGTTCGTTTTGTGAACTCATGCTTATGTGGAACTGCTATTAAAGTGAGCTTTTCAGTCTGCACGGAAAAAATCCTGGAACATTATCAAGCACAGCAAGAGCATCATTTATCAAATAACCTGCATCTTTCATCATTGAAAGTCTTGAATTAAATGTTAATTGACCTTGTCTACAGTGATGATGTCATCAGTCTGCTGCAGGCAGAAGAAAGAATTTCCTAAGTTTTCTCTCCCTCAATGATCAAACTAGAACACAAACATTAGTTAAGAGGTTTCAGCAGGGGACCGATATGTGTCAACCTGCAGAGGCCCCAAAATGATTGCGTATCTCTGAGCCAGCATCTCAACCTTGTCTATTGCAGCACAAACAAGGCTTTAATGTCACTGCTCCTTTTGTTTATTAAAAATCTATTCACTTGCAAAGAATAGAGAGATGATTAATTAATTCACAATGACTAAGTACATAAACTCACCATTCAAAAACACAAAGCCTAAAGAGTAAACAATAAAATGGTAGTGGCCTGTAAAAGGTAGGATTTTCCTATGGAACTTTAGGAAAGCAAATTCTCATTTAGATCTCTCAGCATTCCCAGGAATAATTTCTCATGAGATTTGGGATCCTATACTTTCTCAATAAGATCTATGAAAATAAGGTCTAAATTGAAAAACATTTTTTATAATATTTTATTTTCAGACCTTGCAATTAGGGATGGTAAGGGAGATTTTAGGAGGGTTCCATTGCTGCCAACTGCAAAAACTGCTTTGATATAAATATTTTTATATCAAAGTAGATAGTTTGCTGACTTTTTACACCCAACACATTTAAAATTCCAAAAAGTGAACATATCCTTTAACCACTTCCCGCCCATCCGGGAAGTGGCTCTGTTATCCTGACTGGGCGTCATATGACGTCGCCGGGGGCGCGCAGGCTTTTTACCACGTGATCAGCTGTGACCAATCACAGCGGATCATCGCATGAACCAGGAAGTGCCAGTAAACGGCATTCCTCAGGTTTGTGCTGACAGGGAGAGCCTATCGGCGGCTCTCTCTGTCAGAGGGGGCGGGTGTCTGTGCTGATAATCAGCACATTAATTAACAGCACAGCCCCTCAGATGTGCCAATCACATGCCAATAAATGCCCAGCAGTGTCCACATTATAAAAACCTGCCAGTGCCCACCACAATGCCAATCAGAACACACCACAGTGCCAATCGGTGCCCAGCAGTAACACCTGTCAGTAACATATCAGTACCTCATCATCAGTGCCACCTGTCAGTGCCAGTGCCACCTGTCAGTGCCAGTGCCACCTGTCAGTGCCAGTGCCACCTGTCAGTGCCAGTGCCACCTGTCAGTGCCAGTGCCACCTGTCAGTGCCACCTGTCAGTGCCACCTGTCAGTGCCACCTGTCAGTGCCAGTGCCACCTGTCAGTGCCCATCAGTGCTTTATATTAGTGCCACCTATTGGTCCCCATCCAAGCTGCATATCAGTGCCACCTGTCAGTGCCCATCAATTTTACATATCAGTGTCTCCTCAATCAAAGTCAGTCAGCCAATCAGGGGGAGAGAGGGGGCTCTGTGTCTTACTTGATACACACAAACCTGACTCAGCTTGGGTGCCCCCTGTACCAAGCTGCTGGCTGAGGGGCACTCAAAAGGAGGGATGGGTTAGGAGCAGCAAAGAGGGACCTGAGAAGAGAAGGATCCGGGTGCACTATACATACTTGGGGAAAAGTTTTACTAAAACTGTTTTTTTTGTCCAAGCTTAATTGAACAAGCTGAAATTAGAAGCCGATTGGCTACCAACCATACACAGCTGCAACAAATTCTGAGTGTTCCAATTTTAGTAAATCTCCCCCACAGTGCATTATATGCTGTAGTGCTAAAAACAATCAATTACTGCCATTTCCAGCTTTATAATCACGAACAGACAGAATCTAAATGATTCTCTGTGTGCAAAATCTTCAGACACTTGAAAGTCTGATCATTGCACTAGTTTACCAAGCACTGTTTTCCTTCTTTTTCGTTTATCATTTGGGTAAGCTAGATAAGACGAAAAATTGTACACCGATATATTCACTCTCAATTTCCTCTCATATAATGAATCCAAATTGGTTGTCATAACATAATGTTCTTTTTTATTTCCAACAGACTGTGTTCAATTAGCTTCTAAAACATTGTCGCAAATTTTATATCTTCTTCAAAGATTAAAATAGAATGCAATATGCCAGAATGCATAATAGAAGCCCCAGGCAGCCCCACAATCAGATTAGCCTACAAAAGCATATTAAATTAATTGTTGGATATATGCAGAGCTGGAAAGGGTATACAGTCAGCTCTTCCACATTCCTACGTTAGCAACCATGTAACATGATACCATTCATATGTAACTGAATAGTAATTCAATAGTTGTTGGTATTATCTTTTCATTTTAACAAAGTAGAGGAAATTGAAAAAAATATATATATTTGAAATGGGTTACATGTTCTATCTAGGATCTCCCAAAGAGCCCTAGCCTCTATTCCAATTTGTTACTTCAAAAGCTATACATCTCTCTGTACATTTTGTCATACTACAATACAGAGTCTCACATATTATTTGATGGACTGAAACATTATCGAAATGAAATTACCACTGCAACATACATCATTCCATTTTATTTCGAAGCAGATAGCCTGTTCTTTACATCATGCAAAAAAATATCAAACTGAATGTAATATATACCTAGCAGAGACATTTTCATGTTTTACTTAAATGTAAGTTTTCCCCGGAAAGTGCAAATTCTAATGCGTTCACAGAAACACTCAATTTTATAGCAGATCATACGAGATTTGTTTAATACATTTTGAAATACAGATAATGAATTATCTACTGTATACTGCTCTACCCCAATTCATTTTGACAAATAGAACTGCAAGTCGATCTATCAGTTGGTTATCAAACATGAATGGGGCTGCAATTTTACTTTGAAACCAGTATTTAGCACAGTATTAAAAAAAGAAAAAAAAGCGTATGTCAAGCCAAAACCTTTAGACAGATTAGAACCTCAGGTTTTTACTGCCTTGGGGCTCCATTAGAGAGAAGTACCCTTAGTTGTACCAGATAGAAAGCAAAAAAGAAAGGAAAAAAACAGACAAAAAACACAGCATTTTGACTTACAAAAAGATTACCGTATTTATCGGCGTATAACACGCACCCCAATTTAAGAGGGAAGTTTTTTTTTTTTTTTAAATGAACCACTTAGAAGCAAAATAATGGTATCTGTGCCCATCTGCAGCCTTAATGCAGCCAGATCTTTGTCCATCTGCAGCTTCAGTGCAGCCTGATCAGTACTCATCTGCAGCATTGATCTTCAATGCAGTTTGATTAGTGCCCAACTGCAGCCTATAAATTTATCAAAATGCTCTGCCTGTTCAGTGCCAATCTGCAGTTTTTAATGTTAGATCATCTCTGTTGTCATCGAGGGAAGAGGGGGAGCGAGAGCGCCACTATATTACATAGAGCCGCAATCTCCTTCCTGTGTACCCGGCGCTCCGTCATTCATAGTCATGCCTCCTGCCCCTGCTCATTTGATAGACAGTACAGTAGTCCAATGCAGGGCCATGAGGTGTGCCTATGCGTGACGGAGCGCCGGATACACAGGAAGGAGATCACAGCTCTATGTAATTCAGCGGCGCTCGCTCCTCTTCCCTCAGACAGCAGGGATCGGCGTATAACACGTATAAAGTTGTGAAACCTGTGTTTAAGGTAAATCAAAAATCCTAATTTCCTAATTGTTCATTAAGATAGACAGGGTCAGGAGGATTCTGAGACAAATGGGTTGTCCCTAAGCAGACCAAATGTAGAACAAAACAAAATGCTAATAAGATCACAAACCAAAACTGGGGGCTGACTGCAGCTCAAACAGCTGTGGGATGGACAGCATAAGCAGAGACCTAAACATCTATTGGGTAAAAGTTTATAGCAAGGGAGAAATGTAAAACGGCTTTGCTTTTTTCAGTGTGTTAGAGCTGGCAGCCAGCTAGGCAAGTATGATTCAGAAATAAAAAAACAATCCCATACTTCTCCTTTAATGATGATTTTGACCTTTATTTTGCACATCCTGTAAAAAGTTGACTTTGTAGTGTACCTTTCCTAATAATTTAAACAGAAAAGTGGGGTGCCGTATTGTCGAAATACAAGACTGGTCCATTTATCAATGTCTTGTGACATTTCAAAAGTGTTTTGCCATGGCAGCTCCTGGCTGCTGAACAGATGTACTGACATGCATGGAAATGTAAGCAGTTCTGAGTCAGAATATTATTTGCAAAACTCAATATTTTTTGTTATGATGTTCATGGTCATTGTTAGAGAGGATAAATACAACAGATGATGAATGACTCCCAATCTAATATTGTGGCACAATGAAACAACTAATAGAAAAACAAACTGTCCAGCTAGAAGCCTACAATAGCAAGTAAAACAGTAAAGCTAATTCATTCAAATTATAAGAAATTTTACTTTTTTAATGGTTAATAATATAAGCTGTAAAATAGCTAGTGGCACAAGATGACATAGTATAGTAAATAAAAGAGGGGTACCATGGTTTGGTTGGGAGAAGATTAGTTAGGAAGGTGAAGTGTCTAATTTGAAAATCGTTCAGGATTAAAAGTGCCTAAAAAAATGGGTTAATCTATATATTCGTATTTATCTGTGCGTATCAGACATGAGCAGTGTGTGCCCTCTGTGGTGCAATATAGCACAAAGCCATTTATCATGGGTACATTTAGTATGCCAAAGAACTAGGTCAGGGCATGACAGATAAGACATCCTGTGCAGGAAAACAGGGCAAAGCAGGAGAGCAGGGCTTTTAATTGGGAAATGTACTGTATAATCACCAACTATCAAAGTGTGTATATCAAAAGAAAGAAAGTAACCTAGCATGATTTATTGATAAAGAGATGAATAGACAAATGATCACCAAAGAACGATTACCAATTACAATACACACAAGGATAGCTCAGAAATGTGGCAAGAGCTAATAGGAACCGAGCAAACACCTATCACTGGGGAAATAGAAGGGATGGAAGCTGGTTCAGAAGGAAAAGCCTTGAATAGTTGCAAAAAAAATGTAATATTAAATTTGCATGCCTCATATTTTTTAGGGTCCAACTAGAACTTGATTTACAGTGTACTAATTAAACTAAAGTTTTAAGATACAAAACAAAATCGAATTCTACAAAATAAAATTAAAAACCGAATAACACTAAGATAACACACAGGAATCAAAGTTAATGAGTTGTATGGTTTGTTTTTCTTTTAACTTTAGAAGTAAAAAAATGTATATAAATATTGTATTCTCCTCCAGCATGCGTAGCATTTCTATGCGTTGGAATTGCATACAGACAAATCGGAATTTCCGACAAGAACTTTTGTTGTCGGAAAAATTGAGAACCAGCTCTCAAACATTTGTTGTTGGAAATTTCGACAGCAAATGTCTGATGGAGCATACAAACGGTCGGAATATCAAACCAAAAGCTCACATTAAACATTTGTCGTCTGAAGTTCGGATCGTGTGTAGGAGGCATAAGAATCCCCATTTTATAAGATAAAGCTGGCTATAGGTAAGAGTTAATAGGTGATAATACCTTTTTAGGATAAAAATGTGTTGTATATATCAAGTTTTTTAGGACCTGACCCCTTACATTTCCATCCTACTGCAGGTTAGTAAGGCGAGACATACATTATGCAATTTGCACAATGTCTTTGTAGGTTGGATCCAGACATTATACCAAGCCCCCATAGCATTTTTTTTTTTCAGTGGACTAGTATCACCCTTTTTCCCCTTACAAAGGGATTTGTGTCAGGGCTGCCTTTGCTTTCAATTCCTTTCGCTATTGAGATTGAGTCCCTTGCAGTGGAACCTTGCACCTCTTGTTATTTAATGGGTGTGAAACGGGGCTGGCTGGAATAAAGGATATTGTTATACTTCAGTGATCTCATATTATTTCTACGGGATGCCGAGTCTTTCCTGTAGAGCAGGGATCTCCAAACTACGGCCCTCCAGCTGCTGCGGAACTACACTTCCCATGAGGCATTGTAAAACTCTGACATTCACAGACATGACTAGGCATGATGGGAATTGTAGTTCCCGAACACCTGGAGGGCCATAGTTTGGAGACCCCTGCTGTAGAGGGTTCTGTAGTTGCTGGGCTGGTACATCAAGGTTTCCAGTCTTAACATCAGAAGACATCGTCTGCGGCAACATCGGGAATGAATACCTCTACCCTAATGCTGGAATGCACTTACTTATGGATAGTACTATTTGGTGGAACTGAACTTGGTCCTCATTTTAGAAAATATAAAACCAGCTATAAGTCACATAAACATACTAAAAGATGAATATTGTACATTAACTAGACCTCACCAAACTGGCTAAGTTGGAATTCTTCAAATATTACATATACACACAGTTGATAACTGCCCACTGGTGGCTTATTATAGATCTTTGTAAATGTGGGAGTCCTGGAGGCCTTGACATTAGGTTATTAGGTTCAGTGGAAACTCTTAGGCCACGTACACATGATCAAATAAATCTGTTAAAATAGGTCTGACAGACCGATTTGATCAGATTTGTCTGCTGGGCTGTTTTGGTTTGATCGCTGTACACACGATGAAACCAAAATCCCCGCCGGCAGACAGCGCGGTGACGCCGCCACGTCACCGCACCAGGAAGTAAAACACTTCCGCGCATGCGTCAAATCCATTCGACACATGTGCGGGCAGATATGTCTGCTGGTTAGTGTACTAACCAGCAGACATATCGGACGGACGGATTCCCAGCAGACAGATTTTAAAGCATGCTTTAAAATCTGTCTGCTGGAAAAATCTGTCTGTCCGCCCGTACACACGCTCGAATCTGTCTGCTGAAACGGTCTGTCAGACCGTTTCCAGCAGACAGATTCGATCGTGTGTACGTGGCCTTAGACCTCTTTTGTATTAGGGCCCTAAAGCTCCCTACACTCACTCCATTGATGCATACTATTCTTAAAGCATGGACGATGTGCATCCAATGGTCCTCTGGAGTCTTCATTCCCCTGTGCTCCTTTAAGTGCTTTCATAAAGTAAGATGGTTATTGGCTCGTCTACCAATGTTATGTTCTCTTGCTGGCTGTGGTTGCATAGTTATGAATGCTTGAAACTGGAAAATTAGGAATTTAGCCTAGCCAAAACAATCCAAAGTTTATATTCTTGAGTCCTGGATTCTTTCGAAGACACAGCAGTCATTGAGCTCTTGCCCCCAACATCGCAGGATTAAACACGCCTTCTCACTCAAAAGCTCAGTGCACATTGACAAAAATGTTGTGGTAGTTAAGTGGTAGTCAACCATGTCGAAAAAAAAATAATCCCCCCACAGGCTAATGTCATAATGTACTAGTATGCACCGCATATTAGCACAATATGACTGACTTACCTAAAAGAAAAAAGAAAAAAAAAACAGATCCCTTCAGCATGTGCTATCACTACTGACGGAATCCATCTTCATCTGGTCTTCCTTCTGGGTTTGTGGGCCTTGGCCGTTTGAATGTCACTTCCATGCATGCAGGTGGGAGTCACAGCTCTCTTATGAGCACAGAGCACAGTGCTCATGTGCCAGTGATGTCACCAGCTGCTACACATGTAAATGTCTGCTAAATGGTGCATGTTTAAGAGAAATTAGCTGTTTCCAGTGTATAGAAAGTTGAAAGGATTCTAGACTTCTATTAGAATAATGTATTTATTTCTCTACGTGCAGAAAATATACGTAGTCTGAAAAAATATCTTATCTCTTGTATTATATAAAGCAGTGGCCATCAACGCTGTCATTGGGCCCACTAACAGGCCAGGTTTGCAAGATAATTGAAATACATAACAGGCGATATCATTTGCTGCTTAGTGATTGCAGTATTCTAGTCTGCATCTCCCCAAAGTGATGCATAAAACCTGGCCTGATAGTGAGTCCTGAGAACAGGGTTGATGATCACTGCTATAAAGTATGCTCAGTAGGATATGATCAACATTTAAATGCACTAAAAAGGGCAAGCACATCTTTGGAAGTTTTGCTATAATGTGAATGTATTGTTAACATTTTGGGACAACTTCATCCAACCTTTTGCAATACACAGAAATTGTGTGGTTTTTCTGCTCGTTAGCGCCACCCTTTCATGTAACTTCTGCTAATGTTGCCTTATAGTTAGCATTACTTCTGAGCATGCATGTTTGTACTTTGGATTTTTTCCCGACGGACTTCTGTAACACATGATCAGATAATCTGACATCACACATTTGTTGACAGAAAATTTTAAAGCCTGCCATCCCATATTTTTGTCGGAAATTCTGACAAAACCCTGTCAGAAAATTCCCATAGGAAAATCTGATCGTGTGTACGATGCATAATACTACATTCGCCACAGGATGAAAATACTGTGTTCCAATAGTGGAGACAGTGAGCATAGCCTACTGTGTCAGGACATTTGTTACTGGACAAATTATCCGGTGAAAATAAAGCCTCCAAAAAAACAAAAACAAATGCAGCCCTCATAACTAATGCCGCGTACACACGGTCGTTTTTTGCGATGAAAAGAAAACAACGTTTTCCGTGAAGTAAAAAACGACGTTTTTGAAACGTCACTTTTCAAAGACAATTTTGCATACACACCATCGTTTTTTCACAAAAAGCGAGGTTACGTTCACCACTCTTTTCCATTGAAGCTCGCTTCATAACTAGCTTCTGGGCATGCGCGGGTTGAAAAACATCGTTTCGAACAACGTTTTTGCTACACACGGTGACTTTTTGTGAAACAAAAAACGACGTTTTGAAAAACGACACAAAAAATTCAAGCATGTTGGAATTTTTTTTTGGTCGTTTTTTTAAGACAAAAAACGACGTTTTGCCCACACACGATCAATTTAAATGAAGTTTTAAAAACGTCTTTTTTCATCGCAAAAAACGACCGTGTGTACGCGGCATTAGAATTTGTAAGATGCTGTATATATTTATTATCTCTTTTTGCATTTGGATATGCTTTTATTAAAGCAAGTAGAGTTTAGCATTTCTATTCTAAATAAAAATCATTTTAGATTATTATTTTTTGCCATGTGTTCCTTTTAGGGGTTTCCCCTAAGTTTCTGTTCTGTAAACAGACACAGCTTTGATGCATTTCACAAAAATTATGTTAATCTATTTTGGATAGTTGTCATCTGCACAGATGTCCACACTGAAAGATCTCCTTGCTATTCCAAATTTTAAATTGTTCCTCCACTTTTAATCCAAGCAGTACAAAGTACTATTAAAGTCTTGCCTTTAGATGTAGTTTAAGGCTTTTTATAACATTCTGGAAAGCAGTATTTAACATGAAACAGAGCAACATAGGGGCGTGCCATCAAAGTAGCAGGAGGAGAATTCAAGAGTAACCATCGATTTGTTTGCAAAAAGTGTAGCCGATGCCTGGAACAGACTTCAAACTCTATGGGTGACGTCACTCCCTATTCATTTCGAATATGTCCTCTGCAGAGCTTCCGCCGCTGGAGACTGGATCGGCTTAAAAAAAAGGTATGTATACCGATTCCTTATTTACAGGGCTAGATAGATTAGTGTTAGATTGTGGATGTCTGTAGATGCAGGTATTTTAGTGTTGGGTTGGACTTGGGGGGGGGGGGGGGGGCTTTTGGGTGGAAAATCATAACAGACCCTACAAACCACTTTCTGCCATCAGTCTTCTAAATTTATATTTAACTTCTGATGGTTTCATATTTTATAACTTACAAGCATGCAGCTACACTGCCTGATTAGATATAGAGGGTGTGAGACCAGAATACAACAAATCAATATCTGGCCACATAAGAAAGGCAGTGCTGCATCATCTAAAAAGATCAACATTCATGACTTAAATAAATGTTTCTTCTCAATTCTCAATTCTCAATTCGTCTCTGTTACTGCATTTAAAACTGTGATCTTAAGAAAAACACCCCACAAAAGTAAAGTAAAACAATTTTACTTGGTAAACTTACAAATTTGGAAGGGATGCTAAAAAGTAAATTATGTTTGGTGACACTAAGCATATTCAGGCAACTAGCAATTTATCAAGGGTATTCTAGCGACCTTTATAAATCAAATGAGTAAAGTTAGAAAGATATATTATTCATCATGCAATACCCAAAATAAATTACTTCTTAAGACATTTAGTTCTGGTGTACTGTGTTTATTAGAGCTCATGATAGAAAGGCAGTCCTGACATTCAAAGTGGAACATATATTTTATCACTCACTATGCTGTACGTGGTGCCCTCAATACAACTTTTGATTATGTTTTGGTACTAAAATGCTTTCAAGGAGAACTTCAGTTCAGAATTTTTATTTTACCAAGTGAACATATTTTACATAAGGTCATGCCCACTTGACATTTCTTTGTTTTATTTGTATAAACTAGAAGTCCATGTATTCAAGTTTAACATTCCAGGACCTCCAGTTCCCAGCTGCTATACCAGTCATCATTGGTAAATTAGTGAAAGTCTCAGAAGTTCTAGCAAGCAGAATATCTATGTAGTGGAGCAGATATTTCACTGCCGTACAAAACCCAGTAGCTTTTTTTGCCATATCTTTACTTCAGCCTCAATATCTGAAGTGTCAACCTACAGTACTGGTGAAGTTTTCCATATATTCTCCTTTCTTGTGTAGAGGTACCCCCGGAGGGTCTGCTGGTAATAGAAAGGAATGGCACATTACCTTATGGCTCTTGTAAAATGTCTAGGGATGAACGATGCATACAGCAGTAGTAAAGGAATGTCTTTTTATATGTGCTCTTTATTACCCAGACGGGTAAAAACAATAAAACTTGTGGTGATAGAAGAGTTGGAGTAAAAGGAGAAATAGCAGATTCAGGCGTACAATAGGGAAACAGTCCTGCTTCCGACAACACTTAGGGCCAGATCCACAAAGCACTTAAGCCGGCGTTCCACAAGATGCGCGGCGCAAGTCTAAATATGCGCCTGCGTATCTATGCGCCGTATCCCCAAAACGATATACGCCTGAAATCCATCATTTTTAGACCAACGTAATTTCCATAGACCGGCGCATCGTGCACGCAAAAAATGCGCTAGACACACCATTGATTTGCGAGGGAGCTGAGGGAGCTACAGCGATCCACAAAAGTACGTTTGTGCGGTGCAGGCTACGCGCTGTGCGCATCAGCTGCACGTCCTGTCTAAAGTTAGTCCTTATAAAAGCAGGTTTAAAATTAGACAATCCGTCTACATGTCAGCTAAAGCAACACCGTTAGGGACGAGCTGAGCAGCCACACTTGCAGCAACAACAATCTGTATGCCAACATGCCAGGGGCATCCTTGCTCATAGCTATACTACTGACTTTAGATGAGCGCCGGAGGAGGGCACGGGAGAGAATATACCGCACACGCATAGACATCTTTGGCATGAGTGATTCTGAGGTGTATCACATCTTCAGATTCACCCCACAACCCTGCAGGAGGACATCACCAGCCCAACGCAACGCTCACATGCAGTGCAGCCACTGGTCAAGGTCCTGGCAACACTCCATTTCCTTGCCAGTGGCTCTTTTCACCCTAATGGGTAAATATATATTTTAGATACATTTTTTCTGTTTAGTATATATTTTATATTAGTGAATATTATATATATATATATATATATATATATATATATATATATATATATATATATATATATATATATATATATATATATATATATATATATATATATATATATATATATATAGATAGTAGTTCAACTTCCAGTTCCTCTCTGACATCTTTTAAAAACACACAATCCAAAAAACAAAACGACACAACACAAACCTACAAACAGCAACAGACAACGGAACAAAAGCACCTTGCTGTAGGAAGGGAAACAAATGGATGTACTTTTGCAAAGGAAGGGCGTTACTCTCGGTCTATTTAAGCACTGTGCGTAGTTCACCAAGTATGCCGGGCCTAGTTCTTATCTCACGGATTACACCAGGCCGAGTTCTGAGCATGCCCAGAGAGGTGCTGACCATAGTCTGCTTCATGCGCGCATGCGCAATCAGGCCGGCCCTTCATTTGCATGGGGTCACGGCTCATTTCAATGGAACACGCCCACGTCCTTCCCAATTTGAATTACACCACCTTACGCCTCGGAATTTACGTTGCACCGGCGCAAATTTGTGCGCAAATACTACGAGGATACGGTACTTGTGTCTCGAAATTGAGCCGGTCTAACGTAAATGAGATGCGCTACGCCGGTCAATATATGCGCCAATGTACGCGAATCTGGCCCTTAGTTTTCTTCACCCACCCCAGCCAGAGTGGGTATAGTGTACCTGGACAGGCCTCTCTCACCGACCTGACAGCCAGAGTATCACTCGGAACTTAGGGAGATGTCTCTGCCACAGACCCTCCTGAATGAACGTCAGGGAAACGCCTCTGCCACAGGCCTTCTCTGATTGCAGATATGGAGGTAGCCCTCCTAAGTAAAGTTATGCCTGGATCTTCTTCTTAACATCACCCAGGTACCGATTGAAAGAGGAGTCAATCCTTCAGTGTCTGGTTACCTTGATCCCCGGTGGTTAGTCGGAATCCTATTGGATCGCCAGCCTCTCATTGGCTTTCCTCAGATGGACTCCCCACCGATCAGCTACACTTGCTTGGGATCTTTAAAAGTGGAAACCCAGTCGACTACGGAGTCCCTGTCCTGCTTGAATGTTCCGGACAAACATGGCCCCGAAACCAGGAACACCGTGTGGCACACACACCCCGGCCAGGTAGGCCATAATGCTAGGGGTGCGGTGATCACACTCGAAGATGAAGAACCACTCAACATGCATTTGTTCTAGAAGTACCCTCTCCCAGCAGATTACACCCAAGCCTTAACTCCACTGCTGCCACCTACCCCACCGGGGTGAGAAAACACCCCAGCGCAACTAAATGAGCCCACAGCACAGCCAAGCTGAAACAGAGACCCTAATTAAATGATTGCAATTGGAATCAAGAGTCACTTACACTCTGATTATCCCATACATTTTAATAGCACCGGTACTTGGAAGTACACCGGCGCTACACTTGTAACTTGCAGGTGTATTACCAGGATTAAAGTCATGGTTTGGTGCAGCAGATTCATACTGCCAACACAATGATGTCTTTACTATGTTAAGCCTAGCTTGTGAAATGCAGTTCACCATCAAAGATTGGAAAGACTGTAGCTAATTAAGCAACAGATAATCTCATTTGGCCACACCGATTTTTAATGGCTTGGCACCAATAGCATGGTACAAGTGTTTTTCATAAAGATACTTTTCAAAAGTATAACATTTCAGCTACTATTTTTCTCATGATGGCATGCATCTCACAGAAGTTATGGGTAGCTAGCATTTAGGGGTAAGATTGAGGATTATATTTAGGTTAGGTTCACATCGGTGCAGGAGCGGGAAGGACTTTAAATCACATGCATTATCCAGCTGCACACAAAAACGTTGTGCTTTAACCACTTAAGACCCGGACCAATACGCTGGTAAATGACCCAAGGTGTTTTTGCGATTCGGCACTGCGTCGCTTTAACAGACAATTGCGCGGTCGTGCGACGTGGCTACCAAACAAAATTTGCATCCTTTTCTTCCCACAAATAGAGCTTTCTTTTGGTGGTATATGATCACCTCTGCGATTTTTATTTTTTGCGCTATATACAAAAATATAGCGACATTTTTGAAAAAAAAAAACACTTTTTTACTTTTTGTAAAAAAAAAAATCAAATAAACTAAATTTTAGTCAAACATTTAGATCACTGCATTCAGTGACACTGTGACAGGGGGGTGGGGGGGGCGATCACAAGGGGTTAATGTGCCTATGTGAGTGTGTGTCAGTGTTGTGTTGGTGCACACTTACTTGTGATGTCTTCTCTCATCAGCAGCGGTGGGAAACACCGCTGCGATGAGAGATTACATCATTTCCTCCTTCCTGTGTAAACACAGGAGGAGGAAGTGACAGGAGCTGGGAGCGCGCGCATTGGCTGGGAGCGATCGCGGGGGGGCGGGTAAACGCCGACATCCGCCCGCTCGTCCCAGATCGCTCCCGGAGCCAGGGGGACCCCCGCACGCCGCGGAGGGGGTCCCGATGGGACCCCCGAACCGCACTTAGGCGGGGACGTAAATTTACGCCCTTGTGCCTGTACGTGCCATTCTGTGGCCGTATATGTGCGTGCGGGGGTCCTTAAGTGGTTAAATAAAAGGCACAGGGATGACATTGACTCTGAATGGCACCCCCATGCACTAAAAAAAGGCAGTGCGGTTTCCGCATAAGGCATCGTATAGTGCCAAAGCTCCATGTGGCTGCATTTAATAGCATCAGTAAAAAAAAAAGAAAAAAAACACAGGGACATTTTTCTTGCAGGAAAACACAGACACGACAGCCCATTACAATTAATGGGCTGCTGTACCCCATGCATACGCGGCACACAGAACTTATCTAGTGTGAACCTACAGTAGAGCTGCACAATAAATCGTTAAAAAAATGTGATCTCGATTCAATCTCCCTGGCGACCACTGATGCAGAGTTTGCCAATACTTTCATATGAAAAGTGGAATGACTATCTGCTCACTCAGCTGTCAAAATAAAAAATCAGAGCAGTCTGCCAAGTTTGTAACAACATGAAACATTGTAACAAACTTCATTCTTAGATCAAACTAACGGTAAAATAACTAAAATAATGGTTTTGAAAATAAGGGTCCTTTTTCTGTTATGTTAGCTTTATGAACTGAGCATAAAGTTTGAAAAAATGGTAGTCGCAACTGTACAGTTTTGGCTATGCTGTCTACCAGGCTCATAAAATCTATTCAGGTATACTGTAATCTGCATTATCAAGTACCCCTATGGAACTCAAAATTTAGCTATAGACATGTTGTGCAAATCTTTGCATATTGATTGTGAACCATCCTTCAGTAGAATTTGGATTTATAGTACTCCTGTGTCCATTGTAAAAATGACAAAAGAGTCAAACTCCATATGTGGAAGCCAATTCTCCGTCTGGTTCTCTTTCTAAAGTATTTACCATCAATCAAAAGAAGTAGCTGAAGGAAAAAATAAATGCAGGTACAGAGAATTCCTGTATCTGGAAAAAGGCACACAAAGCACGTAGAACAATACTGTGAACCTCAGGAAAAGTGGACCAAAAAAGTACTTTCTGGTTGAGCTTTTAATTGGTCGAGATTTTCCTATATCAGCAATCAGATGTGGACTTTTATTCTATGACCTGCATGAGAAAAATCAAATTGGTTTGCCGTTGGAACTTTTTGCTCCAGTCTTCTAAATCAGCTCTATATTCTTTCTATTCTTAGGTCTCACTATCCTTTTAATTGGGATGACACAAAAGACACTGCCAGCTCCATTGTACATTTTTGCTACGCAACTTCGAGCACGCCACGTTGAATGGCATTGTTTGGAAAGCTTTTGTGCTATAACCGTACTGTAGACAGAGAGCTCCATAGAATCAAGTGGCTTTCTGATGAATCATCAAATCTATGCTTGCCAATAAACTGACAGCTATTCACTCTTCAATTATGTGCAACCAAGAAGAAAAGAAAAGAAAAGAAAAACATTAGAGATACAATGAGTCCCAGCCAATTAGCTCTTATTTTCATTTGTCAAAATCTTAGACCCTCATTATCTAGTTCACAGAAAAATTATTTAATAACTGGCTATGTCTATTAGAGTGGCAGTCTACCATGGCAAGGAAGTAAATAATTGTTTCCTCTAATTGTTTCAAAATATAAACAACAAAAAAATAAATCATACCAAGATTTTCCTAATCCACACCATTACAGGCTAAATTCACTAACCTATAAAGAAAATTTGCCAAAAAGGACAATTAACTTCACAGCCATATTACTGTAGTAAAGGCCATTAAAGCAAAGACCACAAGCTTTACAGTTTGGTGATTTAAGCCCAAAATGCATTCACAACTCTACACTTCAACAGAGCAACACAGACTGAACATGTTGAAACAGACCAATAATCTAATGCCGCGTACACACAACCGTTTTTCATAAAAAATTTAGAACCTGCTTAATTTTTTCTCGTTGGGAAAAACGGCAGTGTGTACGCTTCAACGAGGGGGAAAAAATGCGCATGCTCAGAAGCAAAATATGAGACGGGACATTAGCATAAGCAGCCCAAAGGGTAGCGCCATTCGAATGGAACTTCCCCTTTATAGTGCCGTCGTATGTGTTGTACGTCACCGCGATTTGCTCGAGCATTTTTTATTACGATCATGTGTATGCAAAGCAGACTTGAGAGGAATCGCGTTAAGAACAACTATTTTTTTCCATGACATGAATAACTGTCGTGTGTACGCGTCATAAGAATTAGATCCTGCAATATATTTGATAAGACAAAATGGTAAAAACGAGCCACTTGATTAGCATCAGATGATCATATTGCATTAGATAGATGGGAACATTTTAAACTGATCTCAAAAATGACTGCACTGGAATACAACCAATATAAACAAGCCTCCTAAAGACAGTACTAACAGTTGGTAAATTATCATGGAAGAACGGGTTATAAAGGACAGTTTCATGTAAGGAAAACATGTCACAAGACAGAATAGGCCCCCTAGTGCTGCTAGGCAGAAGTGCTAGCCACCACACTGCCCAAAATTACACCCAAAAGCAAGCATATATATATTGCAGCTTACCAATGTGATGGCTGTATTAGTCCATCTTTCTTTTATTATTTTCAACAAGTTTGTTGTTTTTCAAAAGTACAAGCTCCCCAGCAGAATTTATCAGTTCACATGAATGAGACAAACGATTTAAACACTGGCATTTAAAAATTGATCAGCTTTTATTTATCCATGCAAAACCTTTATCCCAAAAGGAAAAAACTGTTGTAACTGATTAGTGTGAGCTGGAGTTTGGCTTTAATTTGTTATTGTATCTAAATCTGCTAATGCATTTAACACTGAGATATCCATCCACCCACACCCCCCCCCCCCCAGACTGACAATGCTGCCGTATGCTGTACCTCATGTGCCCTTTCCTTCTGAGTCGGAGCTTAGTAATACAGGAGGTATGTTCATGGCCAGATCAACAGGTGAAAACAGAGGAATAAACACCAAAGAGAAAAAGAGAAAACAGATGCAGCCACTATATCTAATGATTGGTAAGCTCCAATAGCTGCATTCACGCGGGAGCCCTCCGTTCCGGCAAGGAGCTCTGAAGTTCTAGCACGATACGCAGGACTTCAGAGCGTGTGCACCGTTAACCTCAGTGATTGCACACAGGGCGAGTATCTCCTAAACCATGCAGGTTTAGGAGATATTAATTTAACCTACAGGTAAGTCTTATTATGGGCTTACCTGTAGGTAAACATCACCAGGTGGGTAATACAACCGCTTTAAGGCGACACCCATCCCATCTCTATAGCCTCCATTCCCCCCTCACCCAGATTTTGAACATCCTTAGCTTACTGTTGAAAATGTTCCCTTATTGTATATGGTAACAACATATCTTTGTATAATGAGTATACCTCTTGTTTTGTTTTTATCTTGAAAAACAATAAAAAGTATAAGTATGAAAATGGTTTTGGGTTTATTACCACTTTAGCGTTAGGGTTTTACCTTGGGCTGCACCGATACCGTTTTTTATTGGAGAGTACAAATTCCGATACCATTGGTCATGTACACGCAGATACTGAGCATCAATACCTTTGCGGATCAATTTGGCTCAAAAGAATTGCATGTGCTTTCATCCGGAATGAGGTGTGATTCCTGTCTAAATTGCATGCGATATTTGGTACCGCTCCTGTGTGAACCCAGGTTGAAGTCACTATGGCAAGCCTGGGTTCAGAAAGGAGCGGTGGAGGAACCACATGCGATTCAAACCGGAATCGCAGCTCATTCCTGTTTGAATCGCATGTGATTCTTTGCAGTGGGATTTGAGCCCATTTTGTATGGGCTGAAATCGTACCTCAAAAGGTATCGGTTTCAGGTACCTGGGAATTTGTGTGAGTACTGGTGCAAATGCTCACCATCTGCACCGATACCAATATAGGTGCAACCCTAGTTTAAACCTTATCCAATGTATCCAAAACTCAAAACATGCATACATATTAAAACAGACAATGTTCTGTATACTCATTTTACAACTAAAAACATGTGCTTGATCTCAGCTATTGTTCCATACATAACCATGTTATATACCTTCCTTGTTAATATACAACTTTCATTGCGTCATATGCAATGGCAAAGTCTGAGACTGAAAGGATAATGATGACAGCTGCTTGCAGAGAAATATGAAAAAAATGTAGGTGCATAAAGCAGACTGCATTGGAATAAACCACTGATATGCTGTGAATCCCCCTAATTATATCCTGGAGTTCCAGCGATAGCATTACTAGCAGGTGCCATGGCTGCAAGAAGCACACTAAGGTGTGCGGAAAGAATTTGATCTCTTTGGGAGAACCTAACAATGAGGAATTGATATTTTGTCACCAAATGATAATTGTCAGCAGTATTCAAGAATTGTAGCAGGCAGAGAATGCTTGTTTATTAGAACACGTAAGTTACAGAGACAAATCAACTCCTAAATGAAAGATATACATCAAGTTTAAAGTAACTGTGCATAGTAACAATACTTAAAATGGGATACTTAAAGAGAGTTCTAGAATATTATGGGAGACATAAAACAGGGCTGTGTATGAAACAATGGTTGATATCAACCATATGCGCGTATTTATGAAAAGGAAGATGGGTAATTTCTAAAGACTGAAAATTTATAGGAAGTTTTATACTAATAAAGCACATAATATAAACATTTCGGTCTTTAACCGCTTTAGCCCCAGAAGATTTTACCCCCTTCCTGACCAGAGCACTTTTTACTATTTGGCACTACGTCGCTTTAACTGACAATTGTGCAGTCGTGCAATGCTGTACCCAAAATAAAAAATGTACTCCCCCCCCCCCCCCCCACAAATAGAGATTTTATTTGGTGGTATTTGATTTGCGTTTTTTATTTTTTGCGCCTTAAACATAAGAGTGACAATTTTTTTTTTTCAAAACACAATGGGGGTTATTTACTAAATACAAATCCACTTTGCACTAACTACAAGTACACTGCAAGTGCATTTGGAAGTGCAGTCGCTGTAGATCCGAGGGAGACGTGCAAGGAGAATAAAAAACACCATTTTAGCTTGAACATGATTGGATGATAAAATTAGCAGAGCTTCCCCTCAGATTAACAGCGACTGCATTTTTTTTTTCTTTTTTTTCCACATTCAGCCTTGACCAAGCGCCAGGGACCAGCTCATAGAGTGATGCTTGTTTTTTTGTCTCTGTATCTGGTTTACATCATTTGTGGAAAAAATCAATTTTTTTTTTTTTTGCCTGGAATATTTTTCTTTCTTGTACTTGTATTTTTATTTTGAGTGTGAGAAAGGTATACAATGGAACATATCCCCCGCCTATCTATAACAATAGGGTATTTCAAGAGACCAAACTAACCCTTCCCTTGGGAAGTGGGGGGAACTAAAGAAAGAAGCCCATACACAAAAAACATACACAATTTTCCACCCGTACCACCCTCCACCCTACCCCTCCATCCCCCCTCGTGGCTCCCAGGACTCCGTCGCTTACCAACACAAATAGTATCCATTCAGAATAGAGAGTCCAATATCATTTTAAGAGTGGTTAGTGACTAGGATGCACGGCAGATATTTGGTGCCCCCTAGGTGTTAATATTGGTTTGAACTCTATAATTCAAGTTGGCTACTGACTCCTCAGTCTCTCTACATAACTCCAGGGTTTTTTAAACTCTTTCCACCTTTTCCATTTTTCAAGAAAATCGCCCTTTGTTTCTAAGTAGCTCTCCTTAAGCTCTTCCATCCTGTATGTTTCCTCAACTGCGTTCATCCAATCCCACACCAAAGGGCTTTTCACTTCCTGCCACTTTTTAGGAATAAGTCTTTTAGCTGCATTCAGCAAATGAGGTAAAAGAGATTGCTTATAACTTTTGAGACCATCATAGCCAACAATGGAAGAGAACCCCCCAGGGGTCTTTCTTGATCTCCTTGCCCATAATTCCTTTAATTAGGTTGAGTATGGTATCCCAGTATTTTAGAATTTTCGGGCAGGTCCACCACAGGTGTGCCATTGTACCTTTATCTGGGCACCCACGCCAACACTTGGCAGACTGGCCTTCTTTGTAATTGCTAGCTTTATCTGGGGTGATATACCAGCCCGAAATACATTTGCAGTTGGTCTCGGCGGTACGTATGTCTATTGCGGAAGAAAGCGTCCAGTACATGATCCTCTGATAAGTGTGGTCCCCTCTAGGAATTCCCAACTCCCATTCCCATTTATCTATAAAGGGTGCTTCATTCCGTGCTCCTATTTTGATAAGAATCCTATATAATTTGGTGATCGTGCTTTTAGATTTTGCTGATTTACAAACCTTCTCCAGTGATGTCAACTCCGCCTCCGTCCGTAATGGTCGGGGGAGGTGTAGAACAAAGTGATGCAGCTGAGAATAATGCCACCAGTCGAGGTTCCAAAGATCCGTTTTAGTCCTTAGTTCCCCATAGGGCATTATTTCGCCACCTTTGATTACATCCCCTAAATGTGCGTCGTCTTTCCTAATCCAGTTACCCCCAATTTTTTGTTCCCCAGGTGCAAAATATGAGTTTTCTTTTAATTTCATAAGTGGAGAATTAAACTTACTATCTAAAAGTGTCTGTACCCTGTCCCACATCCTTAGAGTATCCCGAGTCATAGGAAAAGTGTTGTGATCAAGTGCTCTATATTGGGGGGGGGGGATCCAAATAACAGTTGTGCATGGGCTTGAACTTTTTCAATTTGCACTCACCTTTTAGAATTACTATCCCTGGCCCATTCCACCGCCCGGGAGAGAACAGCTGCCTTGTAATAATTTTTAATATCAGGAAACGCTAGACCCCCCCTGTTTTTCTTGTTTTAGAATGGAAAGTGAGATTCTATGTTTTTTTTTTTCCACACATAGTTCATGAGTAACGAGTTCTGGATTCTTAGAAATTGTTGGGGGACCGTTATTGGTAGTAATAGAAATTTGTAGAGTATTTTTGGGACCACTGACATCTTTAGCATGTTTATACGTCCAACCCATGAGATGGGTTTGTTTATTGTTTTTTTTTAGTTCGGATTTGATCTCATTTAACAAGGGGACGTAGTTAATTTTATAAATCTTCTGAACCGTATTAGCTAGTTTAATACCTAGGTATTTTAGTTCCCGGCTCCAGGGAAAAGCGCAGATCTCTTTTACTTGCTCTTTTTCAGACTTCTTCAGGTTTATATTTAAAATTTCGGATTTTGTTACGTTAATTTTAAAGTTTGAGATGGATCCGTAATACTTTAATGTCCTAGAGAGCTTAGGGATAGAAACCACCAGGTTGGTCAAATAGAACAATATGTCGTCCACGAAAGCTGACAACTTGTGCTCTTCCTCTTCTACCCCAACGCCATTAATATCGGGGGCCCTTCGGATGGTAGCCAGCAATGGTTCTAGAGATAAGATGAAGAGCAGGGGAGACAGGGGACACCCCTGTCTAGTCCCATTCCTCATCTCGAAAGAATCTGAGAACGAGCCATTTACTTTTATTTTTGCAGAAGGATGATGGTAAAGTGATTTAACCCAATTGGACAGTCTATTTCCAATCCCCATTTCTGTGAGGGTCTGCATCATGAGTCCCCAGTCTACCCTGTCGAATGCTTTTTCTGCATCTACCGACAGGAATAGACCCGGGGACCCAGTCTGCTTCAGCTTCTGGAGCAAAAGAAGAGCTCTGATACGGTTGTCCTTACCCTCCCTATTGGGGACAAAACACACCTGGTCCGGGTGGACTAAGAGATGCAGAACACTTTTCAGGCGTTCAGCTAGTATTTTAGCAAAGAGCTTAATGTCCGTATTCAAGAGGGATATTGGTCTGTACCCTGAGCAAAGTGAACTGTCCTTACCTTCTTTTAGGATAATTGCCACGGAGGCTGCAAGCGCTTCCTTACTAGTCTCGTAGTCAGACCCTAAGCCATTGAAGTATTTACACAGTTTCGGTACTAGGATGCTACTAAATTTCTTGTAGTAGAAAGCTGAGAACCCGTCAGGGCCCAGGCTTTTGACACCTGTTGTATTATCCAGAGCTTTTTCAATTTCTGCTTCAATAACCGCCTTGTCTAAATTCGATCTTTCAATCTCATCAATTTTAGGGAGTCCTGCTGCCACCAAAAACTCTCGTATTTTGGCCTCCTTTTCTCCTGCATGCCACCTTGACTGGTCGATTGTGTATAATTCTTCATAGTAATTTTTAAAGGTTTTTGCGATGTCTGCGGTTGCATAAACCAGATCACCGTTTTGTTTGTTTTTTTATCGATATAGTTCCTAGTCTTTTTTTGTGCCATTTTAGCAAGGTGTTTACTGGGTTTAATGCCCCAAAGATAACTCTCTCTGGCAATGTTGTTAAAGTTTCTACTAACTTCTTGTTCCATGATCTCCTTAAGCTCCTCTCTTTTTAGAATTAACTTGAGTCACGTCTCATTTAATCTTAACTCTTTATGTTTACTTTCCAAATTCATTATATCCATGGACAGAGTATCGATCTTCTTATTTTTCTCTTTTTTTTTTCTTGCCCCCTCAGAGATCATTATCCCTCTGATATATGCTTTATGTGACTCCCAAAGAGTAGCGCTTGAAATCCCTTCTGTGTCATTAAGTACAAAAAAAATTTTAAGTTCCTCTTCCACCCTTCCTGCCCCTTCTTCATCCTGGATCAGGTTATTATTTAAAGTGCCAGACCCTTTGTTGGTTCTTTTGAATAGGTAATTTAATTTTCATGGTTACTGGTGCGTGATCTGACAGAGACATGATTCCAATATCGGTCTCAGTGACGTGCTCCAGCAATCTGTGGTCCAGCAGTATATAGTCAATCCGGGAGTACGTTCCGTGTGGGGGGGAGAAAAACGTATAGTTTCGCTTATTAGGATGAAAAGCCCTCCACACATCCACTAGTTGGCTTTCATGCATCTTATGCTTTATTTTGTGTATTTGTACGCTAGTTGTCTCCCTCACACGGGACATACTATCGTCCCTTGGATTCATCACAAAGTTAAGATCTCCCATCAAGACCAAATACCCCTCCGTAAAATGTTTCAATTTGCCGAGAATTCGGCTTAAATATTGAGTTGAATGAACGTTGGGGGCGTATATATTTGCTAAGGTAAACATGATGTTACCCAACTGTCCCTTCAGGAATAAGAATCGCCCTTCAGGGTCAGTCATCCTTGCCTTTAGGGTGAACTCGACCCCTCTCGCGAAGCCAATTGCCACTCCCCTGGCGCGATTGGAGATGAAATCCCCATAATACCAAGATGGGCAAGTAGATGAGTATAGCTTAACATTAGAATCCAGAGACAGGTGGGATTCCTGTAGAAAAAACCTTAAATCTTTTCCTGGGGGAATTCATGCCTTTAACATTGTATGATAAGAATTTTACTTCTGCCATCTCATCCTACCACTCCAGTTGCCTGCCTTCTCTTAGAGACCCCGGGAGCCACGATTCCCATCCCCCCTCCCCTTTTTAAAAAAAGGGGAGTCCCTTCCCGCGTCCAAGACAGACCACCCAACCCCCCCCCCCCCCCCGATAGGCCTATTCGTCACCTCGGAACCGTGGGAAACCTCGCCCCCCATTTCCCACCCCGGTTTTCCTATAATGAGGTGTTGCCACCCCACGCCTCCACCTCTCCTAAGCCCCCAAGATGGAAAGTAAAGAGGGACTGATCTAAAGGGAGAGGGGTTGTTGGCCAACCCCGCGATCCCCCCCCTCACACTCCACCTTCCGCCCTCTCCTACACAACTCTGATTTTACTTAGTCGGCCCATTCTGGTAAGTCAAGAACCTGCATATCTAATTTGTGGCAGAATCCTGCCAATTCCTCTAGGAATGTCAGTTTGGCTGAGATACCATCTTTCTGGCCAATAAGACACGCCGGGAACCCCCACTGGTAATTAATATTCCGCTGACGCTTTTGTTCCAGTAGGGGTTTGAGAAGCCTCCTTCTGGCCAAGGTTTCCCAAGCCAAATCTGTAAAATTCTGGAGCTCTACACCCCCATAGCACAGGGGTGGTTTCTTTCTCAACTTAAGCCAGATTTCGGCCTTGTCCTCATAATATCGAAACCCAACAATGATATCTCTTGGCCTTTCGCTCACGCGATCATTGCTTCTTCCTATATGATGTACCCGCTCTATTTTAAGGGATTCTTGCGTATGATTTTCAAGGAGGGGGAGGAACAGATTATTCATGATTTTTCTCAGATCTTCACCTCTCTCTTCTTGAATTAAGCGTATTCTCAAATTTTCCCTTTTGTTGCGGTTCCCTTGGTCTTCTAGACGGTATTGAAGGAGCTGCTGGTTCCTTTTCATAGTGTGGTATTGCTCTTTTAATAGATTTACTTCTAATTCTTGCTTTTCTAATTTTGTTTCCACCTTCTCCACCCGCGTTAAGATATGGTTTATATCGGATCTTAATACATTTAGTTCATCTTTGATTGCATTTTCTAATCTCCTGAGCATCCCGTCCATTTCTGCCATCGTTGGGATATGTGTGTCTATTAGGGGCTCTTCCTGTTGACTTATTTCCTGGTCACCTTCAGTTGACGTATCTGTGACTGGGGGATCCGCTCCACCGACACCCTTTTTTGACGCCCCCATTTTTTCTGTTTTTTTTTTGCATTAGCGGAGCTTTTGGAGCTCCCATCAGGGGTCATATATTGCCTTATGGTACTTGAGGAGGGGTTGTCCTTGGGGATTTTCGGGGCGGAGCCCCTTGTTATCTTGCTCATTTTGTAATTCTTCCTGGATCTTATTTGTTTCCCCAGTTTAAAAATGAGTGCTTCTTATAGAAATTATCATGCCCTGGAAGGGGGATCTTTTCCTTACAGAGATATCTCCTGTATGGGTCCAGAGGAGGAAAAATACTGGGGAAAATGACTTACCCCCCTCCTTAAGTTTGTTTAGTGTTCGTCAAACCCTAGAGATGTCCACTCCCCAGGATAGGGGGTTCTGCTGTGTAGGGACTTGCACTGAGTTATCGCTGTCCGCCCCATAGCACTCAAAAGTTATATGGGTATCTTATAGGCAGTACCGCCGTGTATCAAAGATGATTAGGGGTAGCTTTTAGGTTTATAGTGTTTGAAAAGAAAGAACAATTTTGTCGCTCAAGAAGTAGTCATAGAAATAGCCCCTTCAAAGCCCACGCTCAATGCTCTCATCTTGTTTTCTATTCCCCGCGGGCAGAGAGCACTGACCAACATATCTCCACCCCAGCCTTTTTTTTTTTAAACCATACATCCATACATCCAAACCATACATCAAAAAGGTCTTATCCATTCACGAAAGTCTACGAAAGTAAAGCCAGTGGGGGCACTGCCAGCTATATTTTTTTTTTTCTCGCCCGGTAAATGGCACATACGTAAGTGGGGTATCTATTCAGAGCAAGTCCCAGACCAACATATATCGAAGTGCTAAATCATAGAGCTATGCACCCTATTGTGAATATTTAACCATCAGTGTTCGAGTTCAGCGTTATACGGTGGTATCTGGTAAATTGAACTTACACAGTTGGTTAGAAACTTCAGCTCAAAGTTCCAGAATGAATAACTAAACGAGAATTCATTTCTAAACAATTCATAGACATCCAGAAGGTAAATGGAAAGAATCTTACCAGTCTCTTACTTGAAGGGACATACAGGTTCAGACATCACAATAGCTCATTCAGCCTACCAATGGCCGTAGGGCACAGGCACAGATATTACTTGAGAGGCGGAGGGGGACTGCAGCTCCAAGAAGATGTCGGGACTCGTGGGGGGGCCCCGAATCGGGACTCCCGTTGATGTAATCCACCGGGAGCCGAGCCAGATCCTGCTTCCCACCTTGAATCCACTCAGGGCTTGATTATCATTTACGTGCGTGTGGAGGGGTGGGAGGTTAGCGAGAGGGGAGCATCGGTACGGCGGCGGAGGGGAGCGCCTATGCTGGGCAGACTCTCGGCAGTCTAGCAGCGCAACGAGATCACGCACTGCATCGGCCGCCGATGTGCCCGCAGATCCATCCGGCGTCTTTCATCCCCCGTCCCCGGGTCGGCTCCCTGGCGTGCACGCAGCTTACGTGCGGCACGTCATTCCCCGGACGGCATTCGCTAATGCCTCTTGTAAATAACTCCCAATATCTTTTACGTCACCCAGCCATGCCATTCTGTAGTAAAACTGTGGCGGATGGTCGGCAAGTACTTAAAGCGGTGTTCCCCCAGCACATTTTTTTCTTTAAAAGTCAGCAGCTACAAACACTGTAGCTTCTGACTTTTAATAAGGGCACATACCTGTCCAGGGAGCCCACGATGTCGGCCCCCCCAAGGCCGATTCATCCATCGGATCGGGTACCGATGCCACAATTCTAACAAAGGGTAATAGGCAGTGGCTTCACTGCCCATTTCCTACTGCGAATGTGCGCAGCGCTTTATGAATGGCACACACAGGTCCCAGAAGACGGCAGCACGAGGGAGGAAGAGTACGAGGAGCTCCGCGGTATAGGAAGTGGCAGATTAGGACGAAATTTTTAGGAGACTGCTAATGTAAAAAAATATTTAGGGCGGACCTCCAAAAAAAAATACAATAAAAAGAATCATTGATTATGGATCACAAAAAAAAGCAAATAATTTTGCTTGATAAATTTAAATATTAAAATGTCTGTGTAACCACAGTGATATTTCAAAGAGTATTCAATGATGTGTAATGTAAAACAAATTCCAACCTTCGTATAACACTAGACAGCTTTCAGTGTCGATCATCATGAACACGGGGCACTTAATATCACAAAGATTCATCCATTTAATACGTCATGGTCAGCAGTGATGGCTTCAAACAGTGGCACATCAAAACTACGGGTCTACTCAGAGAAATTTGTTTAATGATATGCCCAAGTAATGAACCATTTTTTGATGCACAGATATTCAAAGCAGATCTCCAACACCTACAAAACTGACTACCCCCCAGCTGAGCAAAGACAGCAAGATATTTATCCAACACAACTAAAAAGTGAAATATTAAACTTCTGCTAGTGTTTCTTGCATCTATAATAAAGAAAACATAAAAGCCTGCTCTCTCCTGAGCATTCATTATCATGTTAGTGAATAGAAAGAAAGGCGTCCTCTAACACATTTTTTACTGTGCAGCTGCTTCACAGATATTTAACAAAGCAGTATTCAGACAACTTTCTTGGCAATATTTAAAGGCTCCAGGTGATATCAGAAGATCTAGCATGTCATTTTAATTTACACTGCTTGAGCAGATGTCATAACATAAGGTAAGAACAGCATCTTAGACTGTGTTGAACCTTAATGTCCCAGAAAAAAGTGTACTGCTACAAAATAGTTCATAAGTTATTAAAATGTACTGCAGGGCAAAGCTCACTTCAAGGTCAAAGGATCCCGAAAAGCAGCAAGGTTTCATCTAGGATCAAGTCAATAAGATACAGAATAACATATTTGCCATAATGGTCTTTTTTTTTTGCGAGAGATCAAGTGGCTGAAAATAAAGGTCACTATGACAAAGGACACATGTAGAAGTTAAGCAGATTAAGCCTGGTGCCAGTCATTTAGCGCCATTACTCTTCACAACACTAAAGAGTATGAAATAGTAAGGATGAAGGTCATTGCTTCTAAATTGGAGGCCATGGTACGCTTTAGAATTGGAGTGCCCCATCCCGTTTTATAAAGGACTGCTTTCTGTAACAGACTTGGGATTCCATTCAGCAATGACAGAGGTGGAACACAAGACATCAGCAGCCATTTTCAGTTTTACATACTCTACACATTGCTACCAGATAGTGTATGTGCGACAGATGCATCTAAAGTAGTATTAGCCACCTCACGTCTGCTGTATGTTTATAAACATACTTGGACAGGAAGGGTAATATTGTGGTCATCGCTGCAGAAATTATTGGCATATCATAATTTAGCTCCAGCTATTTTGCACAAAATAAAAGAAATCGGTACAGCCAACAAGCCGCTGGATTACTTTTACAGGCAGTAGAAGGAGGTCCCACCCACCTCCTGCCCCTTTACCAGGCTCCCCGGTGCAATCAGAGAGCACGTTAAGGATGCAACCAGTAGCACACCCAGTGAGAGGAATGGATGTTGTTCCTCATACTGTGTGACGTAATACGGTTTATTTACCGAGTCGTTACTGGCTAAGAAATCAGTCGATCAGACCGATCTGTGTCGATAGACTGCATTGGAGGCCAGAGATTTGGGGTCTCTCCATATACAAAGAAAAAGAGCTGCTGCTCCAGGTGTATGATGGTAACCTGAGGTGGAATGTCTCGTGCCAGTACCGGCCCGCCTCCGTGGGAAACTTGTAAGAAAATAAATGGCTGCACATCCAGGAATTCTGATTGCCTTTTATTGTTCAAAGTGATAACACCAACACAAGGTTATGTAGAAGCGTTTCACACATACATCTTGTCCTTAACCACTTGAATACAGGGCTTTAATACCCACCTCCATATCGGGCCTATTCTGGCACTTCTCTCCTACATTTACAAATCATCATTCTTTTGCTAGAAAATTACTCGGAACCCCCGAACATTATATATGTTTTTTTTTTTTTTTTTTTAGCAAGACACCCTAGGGAATAAAATGGCGGTCATTGCAACTTTTTATCTTGCACGGTATTTGCGCAATCATTTTTCAAACGCCTTTTTTGGGGGGGAAAAAATGGTTTCATGAATTAAAAAAACAACAAAACAGTAAAGTTAGCCCAATTTTTTTGTAAAGTATGAAAGATGATGTTACGCCAAGTAAATAGATACCCAACATGTCATGCTTTAAAATTGCGCACACTCATGGAATGGCGCCAAACTTTGTTACTTAAAAATCTCCATAGGCAACCATTAAAAAATTTACAGGTTACCAGTTTAGAATTACAGAGGAGGTCCAGTGCTAGAATTGTTGCACACCTTAGTTACTATTTATCTGAAAATATGCCACGAACAATGGCCCCTTTATATTTTTTTCTAGTTTAAATTCACTATCCACCCTTTGCATAATAACCCCCCCCCCTTTATTTTTTCTATACCAAGCTAGCCTTCCCCTTTTTCTATATTCCATTTTTTATTCACATTTTACCATACTAGTTATCCATTCCCCTTTTTATCTCTAATTTTTCTTTAGTTTATATTATGTTTATTTTATTTTGATTTTTATATCCCAGTCACTACAACATTATATTAATATTCATTACAAATTCAACTCCCTTTCTTTCTTACATTTGTTTCATTTTTTATTTCATTTATTCCATTTTGGCTTACTTTGGCCACTGTGCTTTTGGTCTCCATCGGCGCAGTGTTTTCGCTGTCATCGGCTGACCCAGTCTATCCACAATTGTCTCTGACCCTGAGACCATGGTGTGCAATATGCTCCTCACCCTCCCCGCTGCCCCCCTGATTTGCATGATGGAGGACATGCGTTCTACGTCATGCCGCACGTCTGGACGTGGTGCGCTGGTTTGGCACGCTGTCCCCAGCGGAGTCCTTCGGCATTGGCTGACTCATGGGAGAGCGGGTGTGGCACTAATCGCCGGACGGCTGAGCCGCCCAGGTGAAAACGTTCCGCCTCCTCCCGGATGTCCGCCCGTGTGATGAGGGGGGTGTGGCTGTGGCGATGTATCTTTATAGGCATCTCCCTGACCATTTGTCACACACATCACTCTCTTCACTACATGGACTACTCCCACGTTCTTGGATTATTCCTCTTTTCCAACTACCAGGTATTCATTTTCCTTCATCTCTTTCTGGATATTTTCCCTTCCCCCTTCCTTGGTTTTTCTTGTTTTTTGGCCCCTAAGTGGTCATTCATCCTTGCACATTTATATTTCTCTCTTTCTTCTTCCTCAATCAGTCGCACTGTTTCCACCACACTCTCACATTTCATTTCACCATTCTTCCTTTACTTGCCCACTACTTCTATAGTCAATCTTACTTTTACACACCCACAATAACCCCCTCAATAGTATTTGTTTTCCACATAGGTCCCCCTCCTGGGGGTCATCATCCTCACTCCCCATCAGGGTCACTTACTTACACTCACAATTCGGGACCTGCCTGTATCTGCTTTCATCGTCCCTGCATGCCACCATGGCTGTGGGTAATGATATTTTGTGGTGTACTGGTGACTCCCGCTGCTGTGCGGACACTGTGCTGTTGTAGAGGTAAGCTGAACACAACACTATGTCCAGATTATTAGTATATAATTATTTTATTTATTCCATATATTTTATTTCATTCCCAATTCAATTTATTTTTATTTCTATTTTTTGTTTTGTTTTTTTTGTATTGAATTTAATTTTTTCAATTTTACCTGAGACTTATACTTTTTGTTCACAGATAATTTCCATGGTTTACTGCTCCTGATGAGCGGTTATAAAAGCGTGAAACGCGTTGAGCTATCTACTGTAATTTTTTCAGCTGTCAACTTTAATTTACCATGGATCAACAGTACTAACCCTCAAATGGTCTAAATTATGTCCTTAAACATTTTTCAATTACCCATTTTCATTGTTTTCTGCCTCTCTCCTGCATCTTGAGAATAATTCAGACAGATTAGGCCCCATGCACACGAGACGCTGGTAAACTCGAGTTCAGAGGCGTTTGGGCATTTTTTTCAACTGCCCCTGAACCCATTTAATGTTATCCTATGTGTCCATGCACACAATCACATTTGTTGGCGGTTAAAAGCAGTTGGGTTTAGGGCCGTTTTTTCAAACGCAAAATTTGGGTTCAGAAGCGTTTGCTTTTGCGTTTTAAACGCTAAATGCCGCTAAACGCGTCTAAACGCGTCTAAACGCGGTACCCGCGTTTAGGTTTATAAGCGTGTTTAAAGGAACCCTATTTTTAACATAATAAAATAGGGAAATATCATTAAAAAATGTTAAAAAAATTATTTAAATCATTTTAAATTATGTCTATCATTCAGATAATTCAAAGATGATATATATTCATTCAATAATTCAATACACCACCAGCATTGCACTTTCCAAAATTTTCCTTTTGAATTTAAACCTATATGTTGTACTTTCAACAACGTCTGTCCACCTGCATTTCCATTCAGCCCAACTAATCTAATCAGTGTCTAATTTGCATATGAATGCCTGGCATGCTGTCTAGCCAGCAGACAACCCCAAGACATGTGTTTTTCCTGACCTTTGTCCAAAAGCCACCTCCCAAAATATTCATTTTTGGTTACAAGTTGAAGAGGTGACATCTCCAAAAATGACTTTTTTTTTTTTTTTTTTCCACATCAGGCTTAACCCAGGGTTAAGAGGTGTTAGAGGGGTTCATCTTTTTGGTTTTTCACCCATCATATTTCCACCTCAGTTAGCATCATTTGTGGAGAGTTCTCTGTAAGTTCGTTTCTTTTTTTTTTTTTTTTATTGTTAATGCTAATATGTTGATTCTTTTTTTTTTTTTTTCCATTTATCCAAAGTATGATTACAGATGGCTAAGCTTGCTCATAATAGTTAACATTGCCATTTTTCCCCCCCTGCACCTCCCTCCCTGGGTTTCTGTGTAAATGTTTTGTCCCCCCCCCCCCAATCTTTAGGAACCCTCCCCCCCCTTATTTCCCTCTTTTCCGTGTTGGTTCGGGTCGTATTCGTTTTCTAATTTATTTCTAGTAATATTTCGGTGGCCTTGTCCGATATTTTATAAGTTCTCCACTGGTCCCAAATTTTCCCGTCCCTTCCTCCCGCCTCCTCCCCCAGGTCAACCTTTCTTAAGTATTCCATCTCTGCGATGTGGTCGACCCTGTGTATGAGTTCTTTCAGAGGAGGTTTTTGTGGGTGGAGCCAGAATTTCGGGATTAGTCCCTTTGCTGCGTTGAGCAACACTGGGACCAGTGTTGAGGCATATATTTTTTTTTTCCCTTTTTGCATGCCTTGTCCATGGAAGAGGCAGGTCGAGAAATCTAATGAGATCTTTTCTCCTGAAATCTCCTCTATCATTTCAAGGACTTCAGACCAAAATTCCCGAATTATCGGGCAATCCCACCATATGTGTAGTGCAGTTCCTACCTGATTACAATTCCTCCAGCAGAGGGGGGAGTTAGCTGATGCAATTTTATTGAGTCTGACAGGTGTCAAGTGCCATCGCATCATGTATTTGTAATTAGCTTCGATTGTTGTTATATCTTTTGCATAGGAGAATGTTGCTCTAACCAATTGTGTCTCTTCTATTCTTCTTCCAATTTCTTTCTCCCAGGCCTCTATGCTTTGTAGTATGTCTTTTGTCTCTATTTCTGTAAGGATTTTGTAAATCGTCGCGATTCCATGTTGCAATGGTTCTCCCCTAGTGCAAAGTTTTTCTATTGGGTTTTGTGCTGTGTTATCTCTTATAGGTGCAGGGAGTGAATTTACCAAGTGCTTTAGTTGTAAATATTCCCAATCCGTTATCTTTTGTGTCCCTTCTTCTACGTGTATCTCGTCTTTTTTTTTTATTTTTCCCTGTACTACTATATCTCCCAATCTTTTAGTGCCTATTTTTTTCCCTAATTTAGTCCTGTTTCCCGGTGCAAATAGTTTTGTGTTTACTAATGGGATTAGTGGGGAATTATATTCCCATTTTTCCCGCTTGTGTACCAGATCCCATATCTTATAGACCTGTTTTGTTAAGCTATGTGTATCAGGGTGAATTGTTCTAAATTTAGGTGGTATCCATATATTTGTGTATAAGTGCTGTTTATTTATCTCATTTTCTATAAGAGCCCATTTTTTTAGTGATTTCTTATTAGACCATTCAACTAGTCTCGCTAAGGTTACAGCTTGGTAATATCTTTTTAAATCTGGGAGAGCCAGTCCCCCTCTTTTTTTTGCTCTGGTTAGGGTTGCGTAGCTTATTCTTGGTTTTTTATCTTGCCATATAAAATTTGAGATTATCTTTTTTGTTACCTTAAAGAAACTTTGTGGGATATTTATTGGGAGCATTTGGAATTTATAGATGATCTTAGGTAGGACTGTCATTTTAAATAGGTTAATCCGCCCCATCCAGGTTATCTGTTTGTGGGAGAAATTTTTAAGATCCCGTCTTATTTCATTAAGTAAGGGGATGTAGTTTGCCTCAAAGAGGCCCGCCACTTTGGGGGTTATTTTTATTCCCAGGTAAGTAAGTGATTTTTGTTCCCACGTAAATGGGAATGCGTTACGTATGGCCGCCTCTTCCTTTTGTTCGATCCCAATATTCATAATTACAGTTTTTACTGGATTTATTTTAAAGTTAGAAAGTCTACCGTATCTTTCTATTTCCGCTAATATGTTAGGTATTGATGATTTGGGCTTGGTCACATACAGGAGGACATCGTCGGCGTATGCCGCCAGCTTCTGTTCCCCCTCGCCCATTCTCACCCCCCCTATCTCTGAATTATTCCTAATCATGCATAACAATGGTTCCAAGGTCAATACGTATAGGAGGGGGGAGAGTGGGCATCCCTGCCTTGTTCCATTCATCATTTCGATCACCTGGGATTCCCTCCCATTTACCTTAACTTTTGTCGTTGGGGACTTATATAAGTTACCGACCCATTTCATAAATATGGGACCGAGTCCTATGTTTCTTAAAGTCTCCATCATGAACCCCCAGTCGACTCTGTCAAACGCTTTTTCGGCGTCTAATGACATGAGCACGGCTGGGGGTCCATCCCTTTTGTCATCCTGTAACAGCAGAAGTGTTCTTATACTATTGTCTTTCCCTTCTCTACCTCCTACAAATCCCGTCTGGTCTAGGTTCACCAGGTCAGGCATAAACGGTTTTATCCTTGATGCCAGTATCTTAGCAAAAATTTTTATATCAGCATTTAACAATGCAATAGGGCGGTAATTGGAACAAAGAGTCTTATCTTTTCCTAATTTGGGGATAATAGCGATATTAGCCAGGAGGGATTCCTTCCTCACCTCTTCTGAGCTTCCTAGTTTGTTAAAATATATGCACATTTCTGGGATCAATAGCTCACTGAATTTTTTATAGTATTTTATTGACAGACCATCTGGGCCTGGGCTTTTCCCCCCTGGTGTCCCTTGGATCGCTTGAGCGATTTCTTCGTGTGTTATTGGTTCTTCTAAGGTTTCTACTGTTTCGTTTGTTAATTTAGGCAAATTAGATTCCCGAAGGTACTCACGTATTTTTTCTATTTCCAAAAATGACTTCTGATGTTACTTTAAAAAAAGACTTATTGGAAAATTCGAATTTTGAAAATTCGAAATGTTAAAAATTCGAATTTTCAAAATTCGAATGTTTAAAAATTCGAAATTTAGAAAAATTCGAAATGTTAAAAATTCGAATTTTGAAATTTCGAATTTTCGAAAATTCGAATTTTCGAAAATTCGAATTTTCGAAGTCGAATTTTGAAATTTCGAAATTTCAAAATTCGAATTTTCGAAAATTCGAAATTTCAAAATTCGAATTTTCGAAAATTCGAAATTTCAAAATTCGAATTTTCGAAAATTCGAAATTTGAAAATTCGAATTTTTGAAAATTCGAAATATTGAAAAATTAGAATTTTCGAAAATTCGAATTTTTCAAAATTAGAATTTTCGAAAATTCGATTTTTTTTAAATTCGAAATTTTGAAAAATCGAAATGTTAAAAATTCGAATTTTCAAAAATGACTTCTGATGTTACTTTAGTACAACTTATAGAGGCAGTCCAGGTGTATCCCCAAATATGGGACAAGTCCCATGAACTATATTCAGACAGGACAGCCAAGCAAAGGACTTGGCAAGAAATTGGAAAATAATTGACATCCAACTGGAACCAGTTGAACCCATATCACCCAGAAAAAAGAGGTAAGATCAATACAGCATTGGGCTTGGTTGGGATGTAGACTAGTTAAAATGTCTGACATATTCTTATTTTTCCTTGTACAGTGAAAGATTTTCAGAAGAGATGGAAGTCTATCAGAGTCAAAAAATACTTATTGGAAAATTCGAATTTTGAAATTTCGAATTTTCGAAAATTCGAAATATTGAAAAATTCGAATTTTGAAAATTCGAAATTTTCAAAAATTCGAATTTTCGAAAATTCGAATTTTCAAAAATTCGAATTTTTCTAAATTTTGAAAATTCTAAATTTTGAAAATTCGAAATTTTGAAAATTCGAAATTTTGAAAATTCGAAATTTTGAAAATTCGAATTTTGAAAATTCGAAATGTAAAATACCCAACTGAAAATCTCTGTGCCATCAACGGATGGGTCCAATAGCGACGACGAGCTCTGCGAACGGGTCGTCCACGTAGTTTGCGACGGCGTTAAAGCCTCATCAAGTGCAAAGTAAGAACAATTTCTTGGCATATATTCATTATGGGATCCATTTCACAAAGGAGAATAATGAATGTATGCAAGTGCTCTCTCTGCTACTGCTGCTCTCTCTGTTGAAAATTGCAGAAATGGTTAAATATATAAGCTTTGGGAGGGTCTACAATTCAGTGGTTCTGAACGCTGATAGCCACAATCGCGGTAAAACGCCGCTAAACGCGGCAAAACGCCGCGAAACTCGCGGCAAAAACGGGCGTTTTGAACGCCGGTTTTTGCGTTTGAAAACTTGAGTTTAGAAGTGTTTGCTTTTGCTTCTCGTGTGCATGGGGCCTTATCTAGGCCACTCTGGCCAATGTCCTCTCCGTTATAATATGATTGTAATTATGATTTGTTTTATTTACCTTGTACATCCAACTGTTGATTATTATGTAACTGTTGTTGAAAATGTTCTAAGCTTTTTTAGAGGTTATGTGCCCGCAATATTTTGGAAGTTATTTGCCCATAAATATTTTTTATATGAAATTATACAATATAAATAAATATTATATATTGATCACTTGATGTCTCTTTTGCTGCTGTGTGCTTCATTTAAAGTCCCACTATGTGCTCCTTCCTTTTTAATTGTTGCACACTCTAACGCACGCGGCGACACCTCACATGTGTGGTTTGAATGACGTTTACATAGGTGGGCGGGACTTGCGTGTGTGTTCGCTTCTGAGCGCGAGCTACCGGGGACAGGGGCATTTTAATTTAAATTTATCTATTTATTTTACTTATTTTTTACAATTTCAAAAGAAAAAAAATTCTGATCGCTTTTATTCCTATTACAAGGAACGAAAACATCGCTTGTAATATGAATAGTGTATGACAGGTCCTCTTTAAGAAGAGATGAGGGGTCAATAATACCCCACATCTCTCCAGGCTGGAAAGCATGAGATTGTGAAAAAAAAACAAAAATCACAGATCTCATTCTTACTAGCCGCAATTGCGGTTTGTTTACTTACAGGTACCCGTGCGTGACGTCATCACATCGCGCCCGGGCCTTCCGATGGTCAGAGAGATGACTGGTCATCTCTATGCCTCCCATCCGGCACACGTCGATCATCTTGCCGGGCCCCCGGAGAAGCACTGGATGGCTCCGGGAGGGGGAAGTTTCCTCCCCCCGCCTATAAGAACGATCAAGCCGCTATGATCGTTCTTATCGTGCGCAGGATCGCCGCCGGAAAAAAATTATATCTGAATGATGCCTCTAGGTGCAGGCATCATTCAGGCATCACCGTCCACCCGGGATAAGAGATCCCCTTTGTGGGCGTCATATGACGGTGTGTGGTATTAAAGTGGTTAATCATTATCAAATGATTAAGCACACTATGTTCGTGTGAAACGCGTCTACATGACCTTGTGTTGGTGTCTTTGGTGTTATCACTTTGAACAATAAAAGGTAATCGGAATTCCTGGATGTGCAGCCATTTCTTTTCTTACTGGGGTCTCTCCATAAAGAGGACCTGTCAGGTCCATGCTATTACGGGGGGAAGTTGTTAATCCCTTGTAATGGCAATAAAGTTGATAAAAAAAATAAAAAAATAAAAAGTTTAAAAAGGTGCAGTGTTTAAAAAATAAATAGAAAAATCATAAAATGCAAGAAAAAAAAACTGAAAACTGTGCTCACACGCAAAGCACATTTAGGTCCTGCATGTGAGGTATCTCCGCAAACTTCAGACAGAGAGCAAACAATTTAGCACCACACTCTTAAATGGTTACCTATGTAGATTTTTTAGGTACTGTAATTTGGCGGCTTTCCATGGGCAGATGCAATTTTAGAGCGTAACATGTTTGGCATCTATTTACTCAGCGTAACATCAACTTTTATATTCTACCAAACAATATAATATATAATATCATATTGGCCCGGACTAGAAGTGGTTAAACTCAAACCTAAAGAGAAAAAACAAATGCTGACAGGCAGAGCTTTAATGACAGCAAAAGCACTAATGGTGTCCCTCTGACAGACTGGGAGAAGACACTTCCCCCGCCTGTCAGTGGTAATGCACACTGAGCCATGCCTTGGATTCCATGAAATGAGTGCCGCAAGCATGCACAGGATGTCATCAGGGTCCTGCCATTCAAGCAACTGAACAAAGAGAACCTAAAAGGAAGACCTGGTGAAGATCTAATTGTCCGAGCACTGGCAGCACAGGAGGGCATCCGCTGACTAGTAAATCTGTCATATAGTGCTAGTACGTGCTGCATACTAGCACATTATGGCAATAACATGCAGGAGGCCCAGTTAAAAGAAATGTTGACAGAGTTGAGTACATTTTTAACAATAATCCAAGAAGCCACAGGTTTGTATTGATTATTGTAGCTGAAGTTAAAAGGAAATGTCACACTTTTATATCAGCCTTTTTATCTTCCAGCACACATATTACATTTAAACAGGAATCTAGAAAGTAAAAAGCTGCAGCTCAAAACAATAAAAACATTGCATAATATGTGCATTTTGTTATGACTTGGAAAACAACAAAATTAATAGAAAAGCATGGTTTGGTTTTAACTAATCCCGTTGCCAAGGATAAACAAATTACTAAGTCCTGTGAAGTAGATACGATTTTTCTGGATGGTATATTACCTTTTCCTCATTGTTTTCCACTAGTTTAAATTAATGCAAAATCTGTTAGGCTGGAGATTATTAAATCTTTCTGTAATGTGCTGGGCTTATTCTTCATTTGAATTCCATTTATGCTCACACACATCTTGTTCGTCACCTCTACTGATATAGCTGGCAGCACAATGGCTTCCTGAAAGTGTCACTGAACACAGTACAGCTGCTTCAGCCATCCAACTTGTTTCTTCCTTAGGGAAAAGCACTCAGCAGTTTGTTCTCCATATAAATTACTTGCTTTTTTATGGAAGTTGCAGCCTGAAACCACTTGAGGGATTTTAAACCAATCGTTAAAAAAACTAAATATACTGCAGATGTTGGTTCAATTTAGAAAGCCTGATGAGTAAGTCTACAATATTTGAATTTGAAATTATATTTTTTTGCAACATGACAAAAACATAACCAACAGGGAAAGCCTGTCAATAATATGATGTAATCAAAAGAACACAATGATGTGCAGGTAAAGATTAAGGGTACGAATGTGCAAATTTACTGACAGGCACACTGAGGCTGCATTTACTGACGGCAACACTGAGGCTGCATTTATTGACGAGCACACTGAGCCTGCATTTGATGGGCACAGGTGAGGCTACATTTGATGGGCACAGCAAGGCTGCACTGATGGGTTTTTGATGAAAACCATGGGCAGTAATCATGATGCATCACAAAATCAAAACAAAGACATGATAATGGTAATCGAAACTAACCGTGAGACCAGTGAAGATGCACAGCTCTAGTAGTCAGACACAGACAAGAAGCTGAAGGAGACATTTCCTGATCTCCCCCTGAAGACATCAGCACAATGAAATGCTACGTCGGGGGAGGCCAACAAGAAGTGACATCACCCCACCACCACTCGTATCTAATCCCTGCTGTCCCCAGGCCCCCATTTACTCCCCTGGCTCCTTAACCCCTACAGCACTTCCGGCTTTGCCCCTCCCCACTCTCACCAGCTGCTACAGGGGATGTTGTCAGGGTAGAAAGTAGGCAAGGGGCCGATAAATGTGTCATTTACTGTCTCTTTCCTTGTCTTATAGGTTAGCATCAGTGATCCATACCGATCACCGACTGTTCATTCAAAATTGAGTCATAATAAACAGTGTTTACTATGCTTCAAATGAACAGCAATCTCCTTTCTCAATCTCAAAGGTGAAACATCAGAGGTCTGATTAGACCCCTGATATCACATGAAATCCCCCCAACAGGGCTCCGATTTTTTTTTTTTAAATAAATACAATTTTAAAATAAATAAAATGGTCAAAATGGTCAAAACTAATAAACAATTTAAATACCAAAAAAATAAATACTGACACCACTGGTGGAACTACCAGGGTCACAAAGTTCAAACTTGCGATCAGGCCCTAGTGTTTTGTCATCATGGGGGGGCCCGACTGGGGGTCAGGAGGGCCCTTTATGATTTCTTGCACCAGGACCATGAAGGTTCTAGTTACGCTATCTGATCCATAGAATTATATCCATGCAAGGACATTTACAAATAAAGCATTAACATTAAAATCTGTATAGCCTTACATCGAAAAAGTTTCTTAGCATGGAAATGATGGTTATTTTGGGTAGTGATTGGAGTCAGTGGGCCAGATTCAGGTACAATTGCCCTGGCGCAGATTATCAGAGATACAATATGCCGCCGTATTTTACCTGGCTTTAAGACGAATTCAGGTAGATTTCGGCCTGTAAGGTACGGCGGCGTAGTGTATTTCTCGCGGCGGAATCGAAATATGTGATTAGGGGGCGTGAAGAATTTAAATTAGGCGCGTCCTCGAGGTGATCGAACTGCGCATGCTCCGTTCAGAAATTTCCCGCCGTGCATTGCGGGAAATAACGTTGTTACGTCATTTTTTTTTTGAGTAGCGTCGTTTACGTACATTCCTATTCCCGGACGACTTACGCAAAAAAAAAAATTTGAAATTGGATGCGGGAGCGACGGGCATACTTAACATGGGCCGTCTAACTATAGACCAGCTAATAGCTGGTATAAAACTTTACGCAGCAAAAAGATGACTACAAATGCCGTAAGAGATTGCGAAGGACGATTGTAACTTCGTGGATCGCCAGAAAAAGCTCATTTGCATACCCCGACGTGGAAAACAACCCGAACTCCACCCAGCGGCCGCAAAAGATTGCAGCGTAGATCCGAAGGCGTACGAAGACGTAAGCCTGTCGGATCGAAGCCCGAAGCCGTCGAATCATGGTTTGAGGATTCAAACTAATGATACGACGCGCGTAATTTGAAAGTACTCCGGTCTAACAGGAGATAGACCGGAGTAATGGCTCTGTGAATCTGGCCCAGTGTTTGCTTGGTAGTTTTTCCTAAATGAACTTGCTAAGAGAAAGAGAGTCTGATGTGGCCTTAAATTTTAAGGATTCTATTGATATCAAAGTTTGTAATGCTGGTAATAATAAATATAAGTAGATTTTTCAAATGGTTGTTTATAGTATATAAAAAAAAAAAATTTAAAAGTCAAACAAATCTGTAAGTACAATTTTATTGAAAGTAGACAAAAGTTAATAGCTAGCAATAGTTTGGTAGATTATTCACTTTCATTTATTTATTTTTATATTTAACCATGAAAGTGACAGGAGAACAATTTAAAATTAGTAGTATTAGTTATGCTTCGCCTTTGGATCACAGAAGTTCATTTCGTTTTGCACTCCTGTGTTCTGTTTACAGCCATTAGTGGTTTAGCCCACTTTAGCGTCCACCGTCAGCTGACATCACAGAACCGGTCTAGTCTCAGGAAAGATCTTCCCAACTATATAGTCGGGATTAAGGATACACTCAAGCATGTTCGCAACCACGCGTGCAGAGCCCGCCAGGAAGTCGGCACTGCGGATTGCTCATCACAAGTAGCGAGGCATTTTCCCAATCCATGGGTGCAGAGATCGGGAAATGTCTCACAGCATGTGATTAGCGCTGTACAGTCCGACATCCTGGCAGGCTCTGCATGTGAGGTTGCGAACACACCTGCGTTTCATCCTTATTCGGGATCCACTCAGATACCTGGACCACAGCTCGGCGCTCCAGTGCGTGCTGGAGGGGCAAAAGCATAGTCAGTGACTGACAGTCACTGGGTCTCTGCTCACTGAAGGCACAATAACTGAACATTCAGCAGTGCTTGATCGGTCAGTTCTCGGTCTTAGGAGCAGTGGGGGGCAGCTGCAGCTGGGATCAGTGCTGCAGTCATCTAGTGCTGCAGTTATTTAGGCAAGTATGATTAAAATAACATAAACAAAGCTATACTACTCTTAATAATGAAAATGGTACATGAGAATATTTACATCATGCCATCAAAATTTATTTTTGGCAAATACCTCTGGCAGTGCTATTGTTTGTCCCACGTGCATGACACTTTTTTTGGAAAGCTCTATCTGCATGTTCTGTATATGAAGAGCAAAATCTAAATAAAAGCGTGTATAAAGAAGGAATTAATGAATATTACATACTGTACACTAGCAGTGTACAATTATGAAAATACAAATAATGAACATAAAGTGTAGCACTTATAAAAGTGCATATCGAAGAGTTATTTGTGATAAACACAATGTGCTCATAATACATGCATAAACAGTGTGTACACACCAAACTGTAAATAAGAAAATCCACATATAGTGTGTACTCTGCAAAAAAAGTGAACACTATATGTGGATTTTCTTATTTACAGTTTGGTGAGTACACACTGTTGTATTATGAGCACATTGTGTTTATTACAAATAACTCTTTGATAGGGTAATTCCTTCATTTGCTCTTTTATAAGTGCTACACTTTATGTTCGCATTGCTTGTTTACATTTTTGTCAAATTGTGGTGTTTAGCAGCTTCTTATTTTTTACACTTGGCGCAAGTTTTTGTACACTTTTTATTTGATGAAAATACAAATGTTTATGACAATAGTTGTCACTTAAAAGAGAAGTATGGGTTTTGTTTTGTTTTCCAGAATCATACTTACCTAGGAAGAAGCTCCGGTCCGATGCTACATCGGTCCCCCTCCAGCTCTAAGACTGAGAACCGAGCAATCAAACAACGCCGATCGCTCGGTTCTCGGGGCTCCCTGAGAAGAGAGGTGGTGTCTGTCAGTCACCGGCTCTCTGCTCTTCCTCCCCCCCTCGCTCACTGGAGCGCGGGGCTGTGGAGGGGGTCAGAGCGGATCGCTGAGAGGCTGGTCCAGGCATGTGGGTGGATATCGTCACGACCTTGCCCAAGTCTGCTGAAAATGGGTCACATGAGTGCAGACCAAACTGCACCCCTGTGATTCATAAAAGTACAGCCAAACAAGCTTTGGCTGTACTTCTCCTTTAACCACTTGCGTTGTGGTTTTTTGAAAAAAAAATGGAATATTTATTATAGCAAAAAGTAAAAGATGTGTTTCGCTATTCTTTTGTTTATAGCGCAAAAAAAAACAAAAAAACCCACAGAGGTGTTTAAATATCACCAAAAGAAAGCTTTATTTGTGGGGAAAAAAGACATCAATTTTGTTTGGGTACAGCGTCGCATAGAACAATGCAGTGCTGTATCGCAAAAAATGACCTGGTCATTGAGCAGCCAACGCTTCCAGGGATGAAGTGGCTAGGCGTAAAAACAATAACCATTTAGATGTCAACAGCATATAGTTTTCTAAACATCTAAGGAAGCCTACACTTCTATGCAAAGCTGCAACTTGCAGTTTAAATCTATGCGTTGTTTGGCATCGTTGAAGAAAAGTAGGACTCGTCTGCATTCGAAGTGGGGTCCACATGTAAAAGATTTTGCTGGGTTTACATGCATCCAGTATCAACATACAGCATACTGGCCACTAGCACTGCTCAAGGTCAATATGTAAATATCAATAATAATAATCAGCAAAAATGGTACCCGAGTCATGTTTTGACTGTGTTGCAGTTCCCCGTCAGGTCAGCTCTGACAACCAGTGGGAGGGGAAGTTTACCTTAATGTAAAATTTAAGTGACTCGGCCAAAAACATTTTTGACAGGCACTGGCTTTCACAGTAAACCTTATAGGGCATGGGGCAGAATGGTTTTAGTGTGTTAGGTTACCCATCATGTTTACTCCTGGTAGTCAGTGGGAGAAGCTATTTATGCTTTTGTAGAATTTGTTTGGCCGAGCCTATTACATTTTAAACAGGCAGAAGCAGCTCATCCCACCACCCATCAGGAGATGAGCTGACAGGGAACTGCCTCTGTAATTTTCTTGACATTGTCGGTAGGGTTGGCGTCCTATGTTGCTAAGATGCATGCAGCAGAAAGCCTCCATATCCCACCATCTAGCTAAGCATCTAGCTAAGCAGTGGAGGTTGCCAATGAGGCCATTTATGCTGTAAGAATGTACACATATAAATTTTGCCCAAACTTTACATGTGTACAGCACAGAGCACATATACTGCAAGCAAGATCTTAATTGGTCGGAAGTGTTAATTTAATACAATTTGACTATAGGATGCTCCAATAACCTTTATTTTATAGCCTTCACTGGTCTTTCCAGTGGCTGAATGGGAATCATACTCCTCTTCCCTTTACTGTTCTGCTAAATTTAGCTATTTGGATCTAAATGAAATACACAGTACAGGGGAGTATCTCGCCTTTATCCCATTATAAAAAATATGGGGTGCCTGAGCAGACAATAATCATACACAGTGCAAAAATGGTACCAGATTTGGATTCAACAGAGCTGGTGAGAAGACATCTGTCCTCTTGAGATAACTATATGCATATCAGAGGCTGGAGTTATAGTCTGAAGGTTGCCCTCTTTTTAATTTGCAACATAGTATTCAATCCTTCTATAGGTGGTTGTATAATCAATAGAAGTGCTGTATTCCTCAATAAACAACTGAGAAAGCTTACTTTCAAACTAAAATGATTTACTACATGATTTTCCTGCGACAATAATTTTGGAGAGCACTCTAGACATTTTCCCCTGCTGGGTAAGCATCCCATACTCAAGCTTTTCTTCAGCCCTCTGCTAAATCTGACCATCTGCAACAAAGTGAAATACAGAGATGTGTCTTGCACCTTTTTCCCACTATGCAGCTCTGGGTGCTGAAAGAACAATTACCAGGCCCCAAGTGTTGTCATGTTGTGTGGGTACAGAGTTCTTAGCCCTGTGCAAGCACTGAACAGAGCAACTTAAAATTAAAATGGAGCAGTAGGCGGGACGGAGATGTGCCGCGAGCCGACCTAGGCACCTGGGAGAGAGGACGCCGCAGGGCTGGAAGATCGGGGGAGCCGGGACACGGGCGCGAGTCAGCAGCGCTGCGGGCTCCAAGGCGGCGTTCATTTAGGTCCGGTATCGGGCCGGCCCAGCGATGCCTGCTTCACCCTCCACACCCCATGGTCCCGGCCAGCGTATGGTGTGAGAGGACGGTTCGGTAAGGGAATGCTGAGCCTCCCGGGGTGGATTTGATTCCAGCACTCCCCCCTCTCTCCGCGGACCCGCCTGTCCTGTTGCCTGCTGTACCATAGGAACCAGGTAATATCCACTCCTCCCATCTTTCTCCATCGCAACCCGGAAGGTCTGGTAAGCAACTTTCAGCTGAACCTCCACAAATTGTATTCTGTGGTTGCATAATGAGAATCTGTGAAATGTTTCTGAAGGTGGATTTACTGGTGATTGACCCAAAAAATTCTACGCAGCAGGAAGATCTGAGAACTTTGTGAAATTAATCCTCCTATTTATGATATCTAATAAGTGCCTTTTTTACGCTATGCAGCGTCTCATAAAATGTTTCAAAACAACAGCTCACCATAATATATAGAGGAGACTATTGCACTAGATTATATCTTGAACCATTGCTAATAAGCGAGTGTGGACCACGCCGATACCCACCAGTAGGGGCATTAAGCGAATTACTGTACCAAATAATTAAATAGGGCGGGTTGGTTTAGGCTGGGCGATTTACTGCCATAAAAAAAATACTAGGTGGCTCACTGCCGCGATACGCTGTAGACTGTGCAGTTATATACACTAGCACAGGGGTCTCGATCGCACCGCAATTTAAACGAACGGCATCTACCCGGTTAAAGGGAGCAGTGGGCCGGGGGGGATTGGGTTATAAATCATCTCTTCCACCTTGGCGGAGTTTGAAAACTACCTGTGCAACTCCCCCACTGGACGTGCGATTAACCTAGCAATAGGTTTACTCACTGAAAAAAAAAAACTGGGGAAACGAATTCGGGCGAGGTGTAAATCAAACATGAGTAAGGTGACTAGGGGCTCTGCCCCGAAAACCCCCAAGGAAAACCCCCCAACTAGCACGATAAGACAATATATGACTCAGGAGGGAAGCACCAAAAGCCCAAGCAACACCAAAAAAACGGACCAAAGAGGGACTGGGAGAAAAGGAGCGGGGGGTACTAACCCTCAAAACCCAGACATATCAACGGATGGGGAGCAAGAACCGAATCAAAATTTGGAGACCAGCCCAAATACACACATCCCCTCTAAGAGGGAATTGGAAGTAATGTTGAAGAGATTAGAACTAAGTCTAGAAAAATCCATGAAGGATGAGATCAGCTCTCTGAGAACGGATTTGGGCCACTTGTTAACGCGGGTTGAAGAAACCGAGACACGGCTGGAAAAACAGGAATTAGATTCAAGTCATTTAAAAGATCAATATGCCATCATCCAACAGAACTAAAGGATGTTCAAATACCGCCTAGAGGACCAAGAAAATAGAAACAGAAGACAAAACTTAAGGATTAGATCCATCCAAGAAGAAAAGGGAGAAGATCTGAAAAAAATCTTAAATAGTCTGTTTGCCCCTCTACTAGACCAGGACATCGAAGGACCCCTGAAAATAGAACGGGTACACAGAATAGGGAGAACCAACAACGGAGAGAGGACTAGACCAAGAGACATTATTGTCAGATTTAGACATTACGAGAACAAAGCGGAAATTTGGTCTCGGCTAAGGAAAAAACCACCCCTGTGCTATGAGGGGGTAGAGATTCAGATCTTCCCCGATCTGGTCTGGGAAACTCTAGCCAGAAGGAGATATTTGAAGCCTCTCTTGGAATAACTGAGGGTACAGAACATTAAGTATCAGTGGGGGTTCCCGGCGTGCCTCATTGGCCAGAAGGACGGAAGGTCAGCTAGACTAACCTTTCCGGAAGAATTACCCAGGTTCTGCGCTAAATTAGATATCCCGGTCCTGGATCTACCAGGATAGGTAGACTAGGTACATTAATCTCCAGGGATCAAAACTATAATTAAATTTGTAGGGATGGGGGGAGTTGGGGACGGGTCTGCGGGGGGGGGGGGCCGTGATGGGTTCTGCCGCCTGTTCGTAGTTACGGCCAGGGACAGACCACCATAGGCCTGAGGTCGGGGGTGGGTGCGGGGAAGTTCCACCACATGCAAGAGAGCTGGTGGAAAGGAGGAGGGAGGATCTCCACAGTTCTGTGGCCTTTGTGGGCCAAGGGGGGTGGAAGGGGGGAGGGTGGGATGGGGAGGGTTGGGGAAGGTGGGGGTCTTTTTTGGTTCAGACGGGCGATTAGGATAGGGCTGGAGGCTCACGTAGCCTCTCAAAGAAATTTAAGTTCAAACGGATAGGAAGGCAGTAATGGTTGATGTTAAGTTTATATCATACAACATCAAGGGTTTAAATTCTGCGGGGAAGAGATTTAAAGTCTTAGAAGAGATGAAGCACTATAAAGCGGATGTAGTCTTCTTACAGGAGACCCATCTCTCCCTTGAATCAAATGTCAAACTGTTCTCACCCATGTTCCCTACGTGGTACTATGGGGACTCCATCTCTAAACGCGCACATGACGTGGCAATTGGTATTGCTGATGGGATAAGGTTTGACTTGGAGACAAGGCTGACAGACCCAGAGGGTAGATTTTTATTCCTAAAGGAAAACTAGGGAACATGGCCTGCACCCTTGCTAATATCTATGCCCCCAATATTCAGCCTGCCAAATATATGGTGAAAATTCTTGGAAGGCTGAAACTTTTCTCCGAAGGCTATACTATCTTAATGGGCGACTTTAATCTATGTATGAACCCGAGACTTGATAGTACATCCAGGGTGAGGGAGACAATGAATATCCAGCTTCAGAAACTAAAAAGAAGGATGCATGACTGTCAGCTAGTTGACGCTTGGAGAGCCCTCCACCCCCATACGCAGGATTATACGTTCTTCTCACCCACGCACGGAACGTACTCAAGGTTAGATTACACTTTCGTGGACCATAAGTTGCTGGACATGATAACAGAAGCGGAGATTGGGGCGGTGACCATATCTGATCACGCACCAATATCTATGAAAATTCGGATACCCACACAACAGAAACAACACCTGATGTGGCATTTAAACGATTGCCTGATACGGGAAGTGGGAGGGGCGGAAAGGGTGGAAGAAGAACTTAAACAATTCTTTCTAATAAACGATACAGGGGACATATCTAGCACCACCCTCTGGGAGACTCAAAGCATACATCAGGGGGATTTTAATCTCCGTAGGGGCGAGAAGGAAACATGAGCAGAGTAGGAAGATGGATACATTAACCCAAGAAATAACCTCCCTAGAACAGAAACATAAAAACACTTATGGTAAGCTAACACTAAAAAGAGAGGAATTAAAGGAAATCTTGGAGCAAGATACTAAGACAAAGTTTAACAGCATATCTAGAGAGAGGTACGTGTGGGGAAATAAACCTAGTAAGCAGCTAGCTAAAATGGCCCAAACAAAGAGAACCAGAAATTATATTGAAAAAATTAAAAAGCCAAATGGCGACCTGGCCTATTGCACCAAGGATATTGCTGCGACATTTAGGGACTATTATGAAGAATTGTACAATCTAAAACAGATTGGGGGGCAGGGGGATGTAAAAGAGGCCAAAACCCGAGATTTCCTCGAGAAGGCCAGATTACCTAAGATTGACAACATAGAAAGCTCCCACATGGATAGGCCCATAACCGAAGATGAGGTTAAAAAAGCCCTGAAAAATACAGGGGTGGGGAAAAGCCCAGGGCCAGACGGTTTTACAGCCCTATATTATAAGAAATTTAGTAAAATTCTGGTTCCAAAGCTATGCAAGTACTTTAATGAACAAGGATCGGAAACAGAAATAAGCAAGGATGCTCTTACTGCCTCGATGGCAATAATTTTAAAAGAAGGGAAGGACAGCTCACTGTGTTCAAGCTATAGGCCTATATCGTTACTAAATATAGACATAAAGCTCTTTGCGAAAGTTTTAGCCGAGAGATTGAAAAAGGTTATGCATTTTTTAGTGCATCCGGACCAGGTGGGCTTCGTCCCTGGAAGAGAGGGTAAAGATAATGGTATAAGAGCTCTCCTCCTGATACAGAGGATAAGGCGGGAGGGGTCTCCAGGTCTATTCCTGTCTGTTGACGCTGAAAAAGCGTTTGACAGGGTAGACTGGGGACTAATGCTGCTAACATTGGAAACGATGGGCCTGGGTAACAGGTTGATCAGCTGGATTAAAACATTATACCACCACCCCACCGCAAAAATTAAAATAAATGGAATACTGTCGGAGGCCTTCGAAATGAAAAATGGAACCCGACAGGGATGCCCTTTATCCCCATTACTTTTTATACTATCCCTGGAACCGTTACTTGCAACGATTCGGAACGATTCTGATATCAACGGCGTAAGGGTTGGAGAGGAGGAACATAAGCTGTCCGCCTTCGCGGATGATGTTATGTTCTACCTCTCCAAACCAAGTAGTTCGATCCCTAGATTAATGAAGATACTACAAAAATACGGGGACATATCCAATTTTAAGATCAATATTGCCAAATCAGAAATTTTGAATATCAATCTCAATAAAACTGAGATAAGACAGGTGAAGGGGAGCTGTTCCTTTCCCTGGAGTAAAGAACTAAAATATTTAGGCATTAAACTGGCTCATTCGCTCAGTCAGATTTATAGAATAAATTATATCCCCCTTCTCAATGAGGTAAAAAAAACAATAAACCCATCTCGTGGATAGGCCGCATAAATATGCTGAAAATGACAATAATCCCAAAAATATTATATAAATTTCAGTTGCTCCCAATTGCTCTCCCTCTTCAAATGATCCTTACACTTAACCAAATTCTCATGAACTACGTGTGGAAGAATAAAAAACACTGCATCTCCTTATCAATTTTAAAACAAGATAAACAACATGGGGGCCTTGCAGTACCTGATATTAGAAAATATCATCAAGCGGCTGTCCTGTCACGGGTGGTGGAATGGGCTAGGAATAGACCATGGGTGCAAATAGAGACGACACAAGCTAATGTAGTTTTGGGAAATATTATCTGGAATCCCACACAATCTAGAGCACTGGATAGTCACACTCTCGAATTGACACGAGACACCTTGAGGTTATGGGATAGGATACAGGCACAAATAGGCACGAACTATAATTCCCCATTAATTAGTTTAAAAAATAATCCCTATTTTGCACCGGGGGAAAAAAAATTGGGGGGAACTGGATCAGAAAAGGAAAAGTTCACCTGGGTGATATAGTAAAGGACGGGGAAATTAGGACTTTTGACGAGTTGAAAACCAGAACAGACTTATGGGACTTAAACACATGGCGATACACTCAATTACATCAGCACCTGCCCAGACCACTTTGGTCGAAGAAGGAGCTGAACTCACTGGAGAAATGATGTTTTCAAGAGAATTCAAAGGGCACGATTTCAAAATTATATAAGATATTAATAGAGATAGATACACCGGGGGAACCCCCTTTCGTACAGAAATGGGAAAGGGAATTAGGAACACTTAGAGGGGATAACACGTTTGCAAGCTTAATGAAATGGACCCATTCGTCTTCCATAGATATGCGAACGGCGGAAACTAACTACAAATGTATTTCGGGCTGGTACATCACTCCTGATAAAATCAGCCATTATAAAGACGGCCAGCCCGTGGAGTGCTGGCGTGGGTGCACGGATAGAGGTACAATGGCACATCTGTGGTGGACCTGCCCGAAAATTCAGAAATTTTGGTAGGCGGTCCTGAGCTACATCAAAGAGATTACAGGCAAGGAGTTAAAGAAGGATCCGTGGATCGTACTCTTTCATGGTAGCTGCGCGGAAATAAAAAGATACAAGCAGTCTCTAGTTCCACATCTGCTGAATGCAGCGAAACGGCTTATACCTAAAAAGTGGCAGGACACCGAGTGTCCCCAGATATGGGAGTGGATAGACGCAGTTGAGGAAACTTATAGAATGGAAGATTTGAAGGAGAGTATTGCTGAGACATGCGGGGATTTCCATGGAAAATGGAATAAGTGGAAAGTGTTTAAAAAAACATGGAGCTATATGGAGCAACTGAGAGTATAGGGTACCAACATAGGGCGTGATGGGAGCCGCTTGTCCGAACAAGCGATCTCTCACAGCCCTGTCCCCCGCAGATACCTACCGGAACTGCGCGAAAATATTATTCCATTTGTATCTGTTCTAGGGCGCCTACTGAACCTAAAAGACCGGGGAAGGGCGGGTGGGGGGAGGGGGGTCTATCAGGGAGGGGGGAGGTTTGGAAACAAACACGCAGTATCCTAGTAGAGGTTGTGGGATTGCGTTGTACCTATGTTTTTAAGTCGCGACATTTCCTTTTTTTTTTTTTTGCATCTTCTGTGGACCTGTGTCATTGTAGAAAATGAAAAACAAAACGAAAAAAAAAAAAAAAAAAAAAAAGTGTGACAGAAGAACTAACACCAGCATAATACCACAGATGATGCAAAACAGTTTAATGGAGACAGACAAAGATCGATCCATGAACTGGTCTCCGGGGTTCGGTGTCAGCTGATATGAAAAAAAAAAAAAAAAAAATTTAAAATGGAGCTTTGTCACTCCCGTGGGAACAAAGAAATAGAAAAAATAGAAAGCTGGAGAGGAGAAGTGTGAGTGGCATATAAAAGTGAACCGTACAGTAAATTGTCAAGCCTGCTTAAATGCATTTCTGATATTTCACACTATACACCACAAAATGACACCAAAAAGCAACTTTGTTTGATTATTTTTTTTGCTGCTCTCTCCAATCCCTTCATCACCAACCTCATCTGCAGATATTGCCCAAATCGTCTCTCCCATCCTCTGGAACTCCATGCCCGAGTATGTCCGATCAGCCCCTAACCTCTCCACCTATAGGAGATCCCTGAAAACTCATTTATTCAGGGAAGCCTATCCCACAACTAAAAACTGTCCCTGAGCCACCCCCATCAAATCATTCTCTGCAGCTATTACTTTTAGTACTACCACCCTCCCCTTAGAATGTAAGCTCTACGAGCAAGGTCCTCCTGTACTTTCCGTATTGAACTGTACTGTAATTATGTTGTCCCCCCTATATATTGTAAAGCACTGCGTAAACTGTTGGCTTTACATAAATCGTGTATAATAAAGATACAGCAACAGGAAGGAAAAAAAATACATTTGTTAACAGGCACTCAGTTCGTACAAATCATTAACGCTGACAGGGGTGCCTACAATGGTTAGGTATTGTTTATATGACATAAACATAAAAAAAGTCTTACAACTGCCTTGAAATAGTTAGCTGGAGTTGGGATTTAATTTGTTTGTCTTCTACCCAAGTCCATTTAAACTATATATTGAACAAGGATTACCTTTGCCACATGGTGACAAAACAACTGTACAACTTCATTGCAGAACAAACTGGTTGCTACACCCTATTACAGAAACTGGAAAAAGAATAGACTTGATGGCAGGAGCAACAGGCAATGAAGCCATGTTATTGAGAGGAAATATATTTGATGGAAAGAGCAACTAGCAATAAAACAATGTTACTGGGGAATAAGGCACTCGGAAAAACAAAAAAATGCTGGGTAAATGCAAAAGAATGTCTGTTGCCTCTCAGATGACGTCTTACAGTATTCTGTAATCAGCCCAAGGACTGCCTTTAAAGGGGTTGTAAAGGTTCGCTTTTTCCAAATAGGTTCCTTTAAGCTAGTGCATTGTTGGTTCACTTACCTTTTCTTTCGATTTCCCCTCCAAAAAAATTGTCTGAATGTCTCACTTCCTGTTTCTCCTCAGTAAACTTGCCGCCATTATCCGAGCGGTGGTTAGTCAGTCAGAACAGTTTACTGAAAACCCTACTGAGGAGGAACAGGAAGTGAGGAATTCAGACAAAGAAAAAAAAATTTGAAGGGAAATCGAAGAAAAGGTAAGTGAACCACCAACAATGTACTAGCTTAAAGGAACCCATTTAGAAAATAAAAAACAAACCTTTACAACCCCTTTAACTGGCCTGGCAGACATTCTTAAAGTTCAATTAGGCACATCATTCAGAGTTGGTATCCTTCTCTGCGACTAGCAAAGATGTTTTGGGTAGGGTTGTGCAGAACCACAGAGTTTGTTCAAGTTATAGAAAATTACTTTTCACTGAGCCGATAATAAAAAAAAAAAAAAAAACCTTGACCAAGTATCACGCTGTAGCTTGGGGGTCAGCAACCTGTAAATCACGATCTATCAGTAAACAGGTCAGGTGACTCGTAGATCGCAGTCTTGGCTTGCTGATCTGCCATCCCAGAGCATCAAACAGAGTGCAATGCAGAGGGACTACTTAACGTAAAGTTGGAACTGTAGTAGGGAGCAAGAGCTGTATAAGCCGATGGCTCCTCTGTAGCGCTGGCTCCCGTCCCACACAGAGTGATACCAACTGCATTCCATCTCTTTTGCCGACTAGAGGTCTCCAGAGTGGTGCAAGCAGCAGGAAAGAAGAGATCGGTATAGGGTGAGGGGTGCAGTGTTTTGTGGGGTGGGGGTGTAGTGAGGGATACAGTGAGTGTTTTACAAAGTGATCAGTATGGGTTAGGGGGGTTTCTATTAGGGTTGTCCCGATACTAGTTTCGGGACTCCCAATGCTTAACAAACACTTTATTTTCAGAGAGCAGGTGGAGAGCGGGCGGAGAGGGGGCGGAGAGCGGAGCAGAGCAGTCTTCGGGTATGTCACTAATGGAGGAGAGCTGCTGCCGCCGTCTAGTCCCCAAAGAGAAAGCCAAGCCCCCCCCCCCGCTGCCGCCATCTAGTTATTCAGCGCAGGGAACATTACAGCTTTCATTTTAATAGCTGTGTGTTCCCCGCCGCATCATATATAGCCCCTCCCCCTTGTCCGGGCACTTTGATAGACAGATCACCCATCCCAGGATTGGATGGGTGATCTGTCTATCAAAGTGCCCGGACAAGGGGGAGGGGCTATATATGACGAGGCACGGAACACACAGCTATTCAAATGAAAGCTGTAATGTTCCCCGCGCTGATCAACTAGACGGCGGCGGGGGGGTGGAGGAGGGCTTGGCTTTCTCTTTGGGGACATGGCTGCATTTGTGGACAAGGCTGCATTTGGGGATTGGGGACACATGGACACATTTAAAAAAAGTATCAGTAATCGGTAAGTACATTAAAAAAGTATCGGTACTTGTACTCAGTCCTAAAAAAGTGGTATCGGGACAACCCTAGTTTCTATAGAGTAGGTCAGTATGGGATGAGAGGGGCATTGTAGATTGGAGATTCAGGAAGAGAAGAGGGCTCCCACATAGGGTCAGGAGAGGCGTAGAGGGCTGAGGACAGTGTCGGAGGGGACCCCAAATAGACTGGTAGGGTCCGAGGCACTGCAGATCAGAGCCTTCTGTACTAATCAGCATGGAGGGGGCAGTCATTACTTATGATTTGGGCAGCCAGCAGTGGAGCACATTCCCTTCTTGCAGCACATCCACTTGGCAGAGGGAGTCGACACCATAAGGAAGGGACCCAAGACACATGGGAGGGATCGACACAGTCAGCCATGTTGTGAATTTTTACAATATTACTTCCTCTTTTGCTCCGTGTAAGCCCTGCAAATTATGCCAGGCCTAAAGTGGATGTAAATTCTCACATATATCCAGTGAACAGCCTCAGATAATGCACTGGAATGAAACAAATCCCCCTACATGCGTTTTACTTGTATATCTGCTGTCTTCAGCTTTATATACTGTTTTGAAAGTGTATATCGTGTTAGAATTTTCTCTCTGTTCCAGCAAAGGGAGGGGAGTCTTGCCATACACTGTGAGACAGCTAATTGGAGGAAAGGCACATACTCCCCTCCACATAGGCAGAGACTTGCAGAGCTGTGCTGTGAATTGGCCAGCCGTCTGCTAATCTATTTATAGCACCCAACCATACACAAATTTCAGTTTGGTTTTATCACGTGTCAGAGAACTTATCAGACATTATCATGCTGATAACAGAAGAACAGAGCAGGAGAAAACCACGGGACTTAGGGCTTTGGTGAGAGATGACAAAACAGTGCAGATAATTGTGCCCAGCTCAAATGTAATGAGTCGGGTCTACAACCACTTTAAGTGATTAACCACTTAAAGCAGAGTTCCACCCACTCTATAAACTTCTTTTCATTTTGTTGGTTAGGGCAACAATTCTGTTAGCTTACCATGATTCTAAGTATTTCCTTATCGCTTCCGCCTTCTCCCACCAGGGGATATCTCTGTCATACCTGGCAGCGCACTCCTGGGGGGCGCGACGTCAAAGCCGATGCGTGTGGCTGGCGGCCGCAATCACTTTTGGCCACCTGCCTCCCAGAGAGACAGAACAGGGCTCAGTCAATGTAAAAAGACAGGTCCTCATTCTCACAGGCGAGGAGAGACAGATGTACTGTTCCTAGTGATTAGGAAGAGCGAAATTTCTCCTCCTCCAGTCAGTCCCATCCCCCACAGTTAGAAACATCTCCCAGGGAACACATGTATTATGTATATAATTGTTACAACTGTATAAATGTCAATGGTCCCAAAAATGTGTCAAACGTGTCGAATCTGTTAAGTTATAAAAGGATTTTTAATAAACAGCTTACCTGTAAAATCCTTTTCTTGAAGTACATCACGGGACACAGAGCGCATAGCCATTACACTTGGGTTATATGGGTACCTTCAGGTGTGGACACTGGTGTAATCAATTTCACAGGAAGTTTCCTCCCTATATAACCCCCTCCCACTGGGAGTGCTTCAGTTTTGTAGCAAGCAATTCTCCCGAGGTTACACAATGCTCCCCAAAAGAGGGGTGGGAGCTCTGTGTCCCGTGATGTACTTCAAGAAAAGGATTTTTACAGGTAAGCTGTTTATTAAAAATCCTTTTTTCTTTATCGTACATCACGGGACACAGAGCGCATAGCCATTACACTTGGGATGTCCTAAAGCAATGCTCTATGAAGGGAGGGAGACCGTAAGGCCAAGAATAGCCAAATAAAAACATTGTCAGGAGAAAACATGGCTCCACCAACAGAAAAACAAGGGGGCGTGAACCGGGCCAGAGGATTCTATACTGCTGCCCGTAGGACCGCCTGCCCAAAAGCTGCGTCCGTACCCTTTGCAACGTCCAACTTATAAAATTTAGTAAAACGTATGTACGGAAGACCAGGTTGCCGCCTTGCAAACCTGTGCCATAGAGATCTGATGGTGTGCCGCCCAGGAGGCACTCATGGCCCTCGTAGAATGGGCTTTAACTGATAAGGGAGGTGGAACGCGCTTCAGACCATATGCCTGAAAAATCAGCTGCTTAATCCACCTAGCCAAGGAAGACTTGGCAGCCGGCTGACCCTTCTTGGGGCCATCCGGAAGAACAAAAAGCACATCTGTTTTCCGAATCTTCTCTGTAGCCTTGAGATAGACCCTCATGGCTCGAACCACGTCCAAAGTATGAAGCCGTCTTTCCTCTCTGGACTGGGGAGTAGGAAAGAAGGATGGTAGGACTAGGTCCTGATTCAAGTGAAAACTGGATATGACCTTAGGAAGGAAAGAAGGTTGAGGCCGCAGAACCACTCTGTCCTTATGCAGAATAAGGTATGGCTCCCTGCATGACAAGGCTGCCAGCTCGAAAACCCTTCTGGCTGAAGCCATAGCCACCAAGAAAACCAACTTTCGGGTTAGTAGCACAAGAGGGATTTCTGTCAGAGGTTCAAACGGCTGCATTTGTAAAGCTGACAAGACCAGATTTAAATTCCAGGGGCAGAGGGGAGCTCTAATAGGGGGATTCACATGCAAGACCCCCTGCAAGAAGGTTTTCATAAGCGAATGGGTGGCCAAGGGTCTTTGAAACCATATCGCTAAAGCCGACACCTGCCCCTTTAGAGTACTAAGAGCCAACCCTTTGTCAACGCCAACCTGGAGGAATCGCAAGATCCTGTCAATAAAAAACTTTTGAGGATGCCATTTTTGAGACTCGCACCACTCCACATAGGTTCTCCAGACTCTGTAATAAATATTTCTGGAGACCGGTTTCCTAGCCTGAATCAACGTAGATATGACCTGATCTGAGAGGCCTCTGCCCTTAAGAATTAGGGATTCAGCCGCCAAGCCGTCAAATTTAGCTGCTGTGAAGCAGGATGGCAGATTGGGCCCTGAGACAGCAGATCTGGGCGCAGGGGGAGCGGCCCCGGCGCCCCGACTGACATCTTCACGATGAGTGCGTACCAAGTCCTCCTGGGCCAGGCTGGGGCCACCAGGATCCCAGGCCTGCGCTCCACCCGGATCCTCCGTAGAAGGCAGGGAATCATCTGCAGTGGAGGGAACGCATACAGAAGAGAAAACTGGTGCCAAGGGCAAACCAACGCATCGGTCCCGTAGGCCGAGGGATCCCTGGCTCGGGATATGAATTTGTCCAATTTTTTGTTGGATCTCGTTGCCATAATGTCCACATCTGGGACTCCGAATCTTTGGCAAATCTCTCGGAATACCTGGGGGTGAAGAGACCATTCCCCCGGGAGCAACTGTTGACGACTCAAAAAATCTGCTTGAGAATGGTCTATCCCTGGGATGAACACCGCCGAGATGCAGGGTACATGGGCTTCGGCCCATGAGAAAATCAGGTTTACTTCTCTTTGGGCTGCTGGGCTCTTCGTGCCCCCCTGGTGGTTTATGTATGCCACCGCAGTGGCGTTGTCGGACTGTATCCTTACTGGCAGACCCTGCAGGGGGAGAGTCCAGGCGACCAGGGCCAACCGAGCAGCTCTGATCTCTAGGACATCGATGGGAAGCAGACTTTCTGCCTCTGACCACTGTCCCTGCTGGGTCTGTTTTCCTAAGATTGCCCCCCAACCTGTTAGGCTGGCATCTGTGGTTACTATTTTCCACGTGATGGGGCAAAAGGATTTCCCTTTTGACACATTTTGAGAGACCAGCCACCAAGACAGGCTGCGCCGGACCTTCGGGGAGAGCACTAAGGGACGATCTAACGCCTGAATGGATTTGTTCCAAGCAGAGAGAATGGCTGCCTGAAGATATCTGGTATGGATCTGGGCGTAGGGCACAGCCTCGAAGGCGGCCACCATCTTCCCCAGCAGTCGCATACATAGGCGAATAGTCGGCCTCTTCTTGCCTAAGATCACTTGAACTGCTTGAGCTATTGATCTGATCTTTGCTTGAGGTAAACGTATCCTCTGGCAGTCTGTATCTAGCCGAAGGCCTAGATATTTCAACTGCTTTGTGGGTTTCAATACCGATTTTTCTAGGTTTACAATCCACCTGAATTCCTCTAGATGCTGAACTGTGCGACCTACTGCCTGATTGAGGTTGGAAGCTGAGCTGTCGATAACCAGAAGATCGTCCAAGTATGCCAAGACTAAAATGCCTTCTGTCCTTAGGACGGCTAGCACCGGGGCGAACACATTTGTGAATACCCGCGGAGCTGTTGCCAAACCGAAAGGGAGGACTACGAACTGGTAATGGCGGTGATCTATCATACAACGAAGAAACCTGTGCTGTGCCGGGTAGATCGGCACGTGCAGATACGCATCTTTTATGTCTATAGATGCTAGAAAGTCGTCTTGATGTAGGCTGGCTGCCACCGAACGTATGGACTCCATACGAAAGGTCTGAATGTTTAGAAAGCGATTTAGGCGTTTGAGGTCCAAGATAGGCCTGACGTCGCCATTGGGCTTTGGTATTATGAAAAGGTTGGAGTAGAATCCCAGACTCCATTCCTGGGTTGGTACTTCTACAATTACTCCTTGGAGCCAGAGACGATCCAATGCTTTTACAAGAGAGGCCATCTTTAATGGGTCGCTTGGAAGACTTGACCCCTGAAGATGAGGAGGGGGGACTTCCCGAAACTCTAGCTTGTAGTCCGTGGTTACCACAGATCTTACCCAAGAGTCGGGAATTCTGGCCTTCCACACTTCGGAGAAAAACCGAAGCCTTCCCCCCACCCAAGAGAGTGGGGGCGCCCCTTCATGAATCTGACTTGAGGACTGGTTTAACCGGCTTGCGAGGCCATGGCCTCTTGCCTGTCGTGGCTTGTCCTTGTGGGCGGCTATTAAATGCTGAACGCCCGGGAGGCCGTCGATACTGACGGGAAGTTGAAGGGGCCGAGCCTGTGAAGGCCTGTCGCTTAAATGCGGGCCCACGCGATCTTTTCTTGATAGGCAAGAAAGAACTTTTACCACTTGATATAGTCTGGATATATTTATCTAGGTCTTCACCGAATAGTCTCCCACCATGAAAGGGAAATCCTGCTAAAAGCTTTTTGCAGGGTGCCTCTGCCGACCAGTTTTTTAGCCACAAAAGGCGACGCATATGAACCAACAGCAGAGATAAACGGGACGCCTGTTGAACGGAGTCCTTAATAGCATCTACTGCAAAGCAGAGAGCTCTTGGGAGGTCAGCCAATTCACGAGCTTGCTGAGCCGGTATGTCCCTTAATATCGGTTTGGTCTGATCCTTTAAAGCCTGACAAACGCCAATGGCTGCCACTGCTGGCTGAACCACGGCACCTACTGTGGTAAAAGAAGCCTTCAGTAGGGTCTCCAATTTTTTGTCGACTGGATCTTTAAACACCTGGACATTTTCCACCGGACAGGTCAGGAATTTATTTACGCAGGAAATGGCTGCGTCCACGGTAGGGAGTGCCCATTTCTTTGCAAATTCTTCTTCCATAGGATAGAGAATGGTGACCCTTTTAGGAGGGATAAAAATCCTATCAGGTCGAGCCCAATCCTGAAAAATCACGCTCTCCAGAAGGGGGTGAACCGGGAAAGACGCACCACTCAATGGTGCCTTCAAGTAACCTAAAGAGGATACCGCGGGGGCTAATTGTTCTGACACTGGAAGTTTAAAAGCAGTGCGAACCATATCCGTCAGAGACTGGATCCACAGACTCTCTGCTTGAGAAACCGAAAAAAATTTCATCTATAGTGGAATCTTCAATGTCTGACCCGTCAGGACTCAGGTCCGCTTGATCCCCCTGTGGGTCCAATTCCTCCGAAGAGAGGACCTCTGCATCCGAACACACCGTTCTAGGTGACGGGGATCTAGCCCGTTTGCCACCCGGCAAAGAGCGGGCAATTAAAGCAGTTAACCTTTTCTCTAGCCCACCCAGGGTGGATTCTAGCATTTCTTCCGTAACATAAACTGGAATGGGTTGATTGGGGGCCGCCTCTGCCCCTAGCACCCTCAATGGCTCCTGCATGATGCTGTTCGGTGGTCTATCTGGTGAGGGTGGGACCACTGGAGCCTGGCCCAAATCCTCTGACCCCGTTGGAGACCCCTTTACTTTTTTGGCACCTTTTGCAGCCTTAGCTGGTCCTGATCCCTTGGGAGCCATTGCACAACCTTGAGACACCCCTACAGCCAACACCCAACTGTTGTAGCTAGAAGTGAAACATTAATAAGGACAGGCTATGGTAAAAAAATTATTTTATTTTTTTTAAATTTTCATACGCCTGAGAAGGCGGCAATACCGAGGAGAGTCCTGTGAGTATTGCCACACCAATGCCCGTTAGCTGGAGTCCAAGGTTGCACCGACTCAGATACTGCCAGATCTAAGGCTGAGTCCCTTTAAGAAAAAAATCTTTTTTTTTTTTTTTCTGGTCAGTGTGGACTAAGTCCAGACCTGAAGATCCACAAACCACCACTGGGTGTCACTGTTAGCCAGAAATGGCTCAGCTGCGCGCTCTGTGTCCTCACTCTCCACTGCTCTCAGGAGGGAATGACCAGCCAGGAAATGCTTTTTTTTTTTTTTTTTTTTGCTTTATCTGAGACCTGACGCTGCTGGCCCGCCCCCCCCCCCCCCCCCCCCCCACGCTGAAACCAACATGGAGGAAGCAGAGAGCAGAGGAGAAGCCTGGACCAGCGCTAGCAACCCAACAGACACCAGGTAAGCCACTAATCTTTGTAGTGCACACATAGAGGAAGCTGTCCCCATAGGCTTCCTAGGAAACAGGAGTTTTGTCAGCACTTCCTCTCTATACACGTGGGGCTGCAGTATCATGCTAACAGGCAAATCTGGGGGGAGTAGCAAAATACATATCTTTAAAAGCATATATATATATATCTACATGTTATCTGGGTAAACATTAGTACATCCCATCCTGCCTCAAAAGACAGTGGAGATAGTGGCTGATGCACAAGCATACCATTAGCCAACCCAGAACCCCCAGGGGGATACCTACTGTCGAACCAAGTCCCGCAGGTTCCCTCTTACCTGCTCCACGCCGCAGGGTATTGCAAAATGCAAGAGGCCCAGCCTTCCCCCATCTCCGTGGGTATTGTCTTGGACCTTCAGGGACCGGGGTCCTGTGTTAAGGAACCCACACCCCTGGACCTATATAGCATCCTGGCATCAGTAGCGTTTAGTTCTTGGAAGAGACTAAGGCACTGGAGCCCAGAATCCAGCCCTCCAAGGAGAGGCATTATAGGCAAAACCCCACTCCAGCAGGGCCCGGGTACCGTACACCTTGGCTTTGAAGCACTTCGGACGGATCCGGCTAGCTATCCTGGGTCCCGAGACCTCCGAGGGACAGCTAGACGTGACCAACACCTAAGACACTGGTGAAAAAACTGAAGCACTCCCAGTGGGAGGGGGTTATATAGGGAGGAAACTTCCTGTGAAATTGATTACACCAGTGTCCACACCTGAAGGTACCCATATAACCCAAGTGTAATGGCTATGCGCTGTGTCCCGTGATGTACGATAAAGAAATAGAGATTCCCCTGTGATAAGTTGATAAGCAGACAGAGTAGCAGTAAACATATACAGTTGCAATAAAAAGTATGTGAACCATTTTCGAATGATATGGATTTCTGCACAAATTGGTCATAAAATGTGATCCGATCTTCATCTAAGCCACAATAGACAATCACAGTCTGCTTAAACTAATAACACACAAATAATTAAATGTTACCATGTTTTTATTGAACACACCATGTACACATTCACGGTGCAGGTGTAAAAAGTATGCAAACCCTTGCATTTAATAACTGGTTGAACCTCCTTTGGCAGCATAACTTCAACCAAACCTTTCCTGTAGTTGAAGATCAGACGTGCACAACGGTCAGGAGTAATTCTTGGCCATGCCTCTTTACAGAACTGTTTCAGTTCAGCAAAATTCTTGGGATGTCTGGTGTGAATCGCTTTCTTGAGGTCATGCCTTAGCATCTCAATCGGCGTGAGGTCAGGACTCTGACTGGGCCACTCCAGAAGGCGTTTTTTCTTCTGTTTAAGCCATTCTGTTAATTTACGTTGATTTTGCCCTGTTGCAACGCCCATCTTCTGTTGAGCTTCAGCTGGTGGACAGGTGGCCTCAAGTTCTCCTGCATAATGTCTTGAAAAACTTGGGAATTAATTTTTCCTTCGATGATAGCAATCCGTCCAGGCCCTGATGCAGCAAAGCAGCACCAAACCATGATGCCCTCACCACCATGCTTCACAGTAGGGATGAGGTTTTGATGTTGGTGTGCTGCCTCTTTTTCTCCACACATATTGTGTGTTTCTTCCAAACAACTCAACTTTGGTTTCCTCTGTCCACAGAATATTTTGCCAGTACTGCTGTGGAACATCCAGGTGCTCTTCTGCAAACTGTAAACGTGCATCAGTGGTTTTTTTTGGACAGCAGTGGCTTCCTCTGTGGTATCCTCCTGTGAAATCCATTCTTGTTTAGTGTTTTACGTATCATAGATTCACTAACAGGGATGTTAGCATATGCCAGAGTCTTTTGTAAGTCTTTAGCTGACACTCTAGGATTCTTCTTCACCTCATTGAGCAGTCTGCGCTGTGCTCTTGCAGTCATCTTTACAGGACAGCCACTCCTACGGAGCGTAGCAGCAGTGCTGAACTTCCCTTATAGACAATTTGTCTTACCGTGGACTGATGAACAGCAAGGCTTTCGGAGATACTTTTGTAACCCTTTCCAGCTTTATCTAAGTCAACAATTCTTAATAGTAGGTCTTCTGAGAGCTCTTTTGCGCAAGGCATTATTTACATCAGGCAATGCTTCTTGTGAAAAGCAAACCCAGAACTGGTGTGTGTTATTTATAGGGCAGAGCAGCTGTAACCAACACCTCCCATCTCATCTCATTGATTGGAGTGAGGTGTCAGCCAACAGGAGTCCAATTGGCTCTTGGAGATGTCATTAGTCTAGGGGTTCATATACTTTTTCCACCTGCACTGTGAATGTTTACATGGTGTGTTCAATAAAATCATGGTAACATTTAATTTTTTGCGTGTTATTAGTTTAAGCAGACTGTGATTGCCTATTATTGTGACTTAGATGAAGATCAGATCACATTTTATAACCAATTTGTGCAGAAATCCATATCATTCCAAAAGGGTTCACATACTTTTTATTGCAACTGTATACATCATGACCGTTTTCAGTATCCCGAGAGAGTAGAATATCAATAGATGCAAATGTAATTTGTATTTACTCTGTTTGAGCAGATGTCATTATATAAAATGGACAGAAAATATATTAAAGATGAAGATGACTGCTATTAAATAGTTAAATGAGAGGACTTTCAAAACAAATTTGATTAAGCATATATGTATATTTTTAAAGCGAAGAAGGTTTCTAAGAATTATTTCCATATGTATAGCTGAGCTTCTTTTAAATAAAGCACATCCAATGGTAATGGTGGTGTTACTAAAGATTATGGTTATAACTTTGCAGCTGTGACCTGAACTTATACAAATATTTAACTGAGGTCTGCCCTTTGGAGAATTGTAAGGGTAGCAGCTATGAAGGTTTAGCAGCTTTATCCTCTTGTAGAATAACATTAATTTTCTTTTAACTGATTAAAAGGAGTGTTTTATTTAATCGTATTAAATATCCTAGATAAAAGTAAGGAATAATAATCCCCTAGTTAACTGAATAGAGGGACCAGACAAGGTTGTCCACATTCCACTTTATTGTTTGCAATCTCTGTAGAACTGCTGGCAGCGCTGTGGAGACAAGATTCCACAGTGGTGGGTTTTAGGAGAGGATAGGAAGAAGAAAAACTTGCATTAAATGTTGATAGCACACTTATTTTTTTCCGATACAGAGTCCTCCTTTATGTAGAGCTAAGCTGCATCTGTCCCCCGGCGCCCCTACACTGAGAACCGAGTGATCAAACATCGCCAATGGCTTGGTTCTCACAGCTCCCCAAGCATAGAGCTGCTGAAAAACATTTACCTTACAACCCCTTTAATCCCCACACCCTAATGAGTGAGAGAACCCTTCAAACAAGCCTTAATAAATGCACAACAGTACATGCTATAGAAACAGCGACTTCACCGTTAGAGACATATGGCCTTTGTGAACGCATCCATATAAAATTTATGTTGATAAACTTAAAAATGTGGGCATGTCAGCGATTTAAAAAAGAAGTTCTCTGTGTGTTTTGCTGGGAAATCTGAAGAATTTTATACATTACAGTCAATAGAAGAAAGTGTAGAACTCTTGTCATTTGGAAGCTCAACCAGCCAAAAGTAAAATGCATATCACAAAACTGAGCACATTGCCTATAACTAGACACAAATAACAACGTTTTGATGTATAAATTGTGTATGACAAGTAGATCTTGTGGGCGTGAGAGGAATTTGTTCCTTCTCGATAAAGATAATTTTTTTTAAAGCTCTGTGCTGTAGCGATGACATCATCCACTCTAACCAGACCCATAGACACTCTATTTAATCTCTAACATTTCCTGAAAATAACACTAAACTTAAACAGGTTTTCACAAAAACTGCAAAAGATATCATGTTTGGTGTCTGTAGGTGAAAGTATGAAGGAGCTGAAGCTTTTGGTAGCGGAGAAGAATTTAAGGATTTGAAGCATGCTCGCATTGACTTCAATGTTAAAAAAAGTGTCTAAAAGCTTAATGTTTTAAAAAGTATAAATAGTAGAAAAAAAGTTGAAGAAGACCCATCATTAGCTGAAAGAGCTGAACATTTTAAATGTTGAATGGTCTTAATAGCTGAAAGTATGCAGAAGTTACGCAGAGCCAAAAAACTTATGGAATAATAAAATTAATGCTAGAAAATGCATTTCCTGCAGAAAATGCGTGTGAATGCCTAATAGCTGAATTGCTAAAGCCACCTGGATGAATAGCTTAAATCCGTAAGAAAAAGTTGAATGAGAATCAGCATTCCCACTAATTAGCATCTTTTTAGAAGTAATTACCTTTTGCAGGAGCCTAAAATTGCCCCATAAAGTTCTACCATCAAAACTGCCCCCATCAAAACTGCCCCCATTAAAACTACCATCTAATTCCCCCATCATATTGCCCCATCAAAAACTGCCCCATGATGCTGCCCCATCAAAAAGTGTCCCAAAATTGCCCCATCAAAAAATGTGCCCATCAAAAAGTGCCCTTAAACTGCCCCCCCCCCCCCCCCATCAAAAACTGCCCGCCATCAAAAAGTGCACCCCACATCAAAAAGTGCCCCCATCCTATTGCCCCATCAAAAACTGTCACATGCTCTCATTGACTTCAATGTTAAAAAAAGTGTTAAAAAGCGTAATATTTTAAAAAGTATAAATAGTAGAAAAAAGTTGAAGAAGTCCAATCATTAGGGAAAGAAAGGGCATATCCATATTCTACTCCAATCTCAATCAAAAGGACACTTTTGTGAAAACTTTTCGATTTAAATAGTGGGAAACAGATTTTTGGGTGATTTATCTACCCTCCACTAGGCAAAAAGCCCTAACCATCACACATGCATCGACCAGAAGTGCCAACCTGTGGGAATTACTGTATTTATTGGCGTACAACTCTCACTTTTTTACCCTGAAAATAGAGGGTAAACTGTGCCTGCGTGTTATATGCAGGGGGTTGTGGAAAGTTGTTTTCCTGAAACTTCCCTCTAAAGTTAGGGTGCGTGTTATATGCCGATAAATACTGTAACTCAGCAAATAGCTCAGAAATGGTATTTAATGCCTCAGCGGATAGCTAAATTTGCTCCTCAATCTTCTCCAGGAAGCTGGAGACGTTGCAGGGAAGTGGGCTCATTGTTCCATACATTGTGGGAAGCCCCTTCCTTGCCTCATTCAGGCGGTAAATATCAAGAGAAGTCAACCAAGTCCTAGGGAATAATATCTTTCTATCTCCGGGATTGGCACTATGTTCACTAGGAATTGACACCATACCTGATCAGCTGAGGACCATATTAGTACATATTCTCCTTGCAACTAAACTGTCACTAAATAAACACTGAAAAGACAATAGTCCCCCTACAATAGGCAAAGTGATTCAAACCATCCAAACATACGCCACTTATGAAATAATGTTTGCTTTGGCGAATGGCAAATGGGAACCATGGTTACACTGGTATAGGAGATCTAAATCCAAATAAACATCTCTAATTATTAGATAGGAACTAATTCAGAGACCTAAAAACCAAGGTCACTTTACTTACCTGCTTCCATTTGGACTGACGCACACGCATATTTGCTCTATCAAAGCCAACAGATGCACAAATGTGTTAACTAAGTCTATCTTTATTTTATAATTATTTTAATTATTTTAGTTATTGAACCTACTGTACTACTATAGATAAAAATGTACACTATACAGTAGGGGTGCAACGGATCAAAAAACTCACGGATCGGATCGATCCTCGGATCAGGAGTCACGGATCGGATAATTTTCGGATCAGCAAAAAAAAAATGATTTATGAAAAAATGTCGGATTCAAGTCTGGGCTCTAGCTGGGCCAATGGCTCTATATGGTAATGTCCACCATTGCCCCCCACTCGTCACGGTAATGTCCACCATTGTCCCCCACTCGTCATCATCACCATCACTGTTCCAGTTCAACATTGCCTCCCCACTAGTAAACAGTAACACTGTAATAATAGCCATTTTTCCCCACTAATAATAGCAAACATGATGAATCAACTCACTGTACTCTGTTGCATGCAGACAGTACGCGCTCTTGCAGAATCAAAGATTCACGAGCAGAGGGAGGGGTGATGACGTCAGAGCGCACCGCCGCCGGATGTACCAAGATGGCCGACCGCGCCGGAGCTAGGCCGAAGCCGCGGTCTTTCCTCAGACCGCGGCGGCGGTGCGTTCCGCGGATCGCATTCTGTGCCGATCTGAACAGGTCGACCCGTTCGGATCGCGGATCAGGCACGATCCGTTGCACCCCTACTATACAGTGTACGAATGTATGCCAAGAGTTTTTGAAAACATAACTCTGCATATAGTATTGCATTCCAATAGGGAACGTGATGGAAGGTGTCGGGGCAGGAGGGCCATCTCGTTTCATTACCACAAAAATAACACCCATTGTATGATACAGTACATATGATCAAATGTTTCTATATATTAAGTCTACTGTACAACAGAAGGAATCAATGCTTTTGTGTCATGTGTTTTCTTGAAAAAAACGTAATAAAAAAAACTATAGAAAGTACATAGTTGTATGTGAAATTGAAAAAACAAATGTCTAAATATGTAAACAAATCTGCTACAAGTGTCTCATAGTATCCCATATAAAATCCCTATGCAAACGCACATTAATTATACCACAACAAACAATAAAATACACTAAACACAGTGTTATTAAAAATTTGAGTAGAAATTGTATGCATTCCGGGTTTGATGACGTCATGTGGCACTGATGCATTTCCTCACATGCTCTGTCCCTATGAGGAAGTCACAAAGCATGTGGCGAAACACATCAGGGGCAGTGCCACGTGACGTCATCATTCTCAGAAGTTGAGTGACATACACCTAGTAGCATGGTTTTGAAAATATGCTCTTACCTGCTCTTTAACTACTTGCCGACCGCCCGCCGTCATATTACTGCGGGACGGTGGCACTGCTACGCGGGAGCACGTAGCTCTACGTCCTCCCTTTAGCAGCTTGTAGGGCCCGTGCGCGTGCACGGCGGGTACGATCGCCGCCGGGCACCCGTGATTGCTCGTTACAGAGCGGGGAACGGGAGGTATGTGTGTAAACACATACCTCTCGTTCCTGTCAGCGGGGGAAACGCTGATCTTCTGTTCATACAATGTATGAACAGAAGATCAGTGATTTCCCCTAGTGAGGCCACCCCCCCCCCATACAGTTAGAACACACCAGGAACACACTTAACCCCTTCCCTGCCCCCTAGTGTTAACCCCTTTACTGCCAATGGCATTTTTATAGTAATACAATGCATTTTGTATAGCATTGATCGCTATAAAAATGCCAACGGTCCCAAAAATGTGTCAAAAGTGTCCGATGTGTCTGCCATAATATCGCAGTACCGAAAAAAAAACGCTGATCGCCGCCATTACTAGTAAAAAAATAATAATAATAAAAATGCCATAAAACGACCCCCTTTTTTGTAAACACTATAAATTTTGTGCAAACCAATTAATAAACGTTATCTGCGGGTTTTTTTTACGAAAAATATGTAGAAGAATACGTATCGGCCTAAACTGAGGAAAAAAAATGTTTTTTTATATCTTTTTGGGGGATATTTATTATAGCAAAATGTAAAAAATATTGCATTTTTTTTTTCAAAATAGTCGCTCTATTTTTGTTTATAGCGCAAAAAATAAAAACCGCAGAGATGATCAAATACCACCAAAAGAAAGCTCTATTTGTGGGAAAAAAAGGACGCCAATTTTGTTTGGGAGCCACGTCGCACGACCGCGCAATTGTCAGTTAAAGCGACGCAGTGCCGAATCACAAAAAGTGCTCTGGTCTTTGGACAGCAATATGGTCCGGGGCTAAAGTGGTTAAAGACTGCACATATACCCAGGTGTCTGGGACAGCTTTTTTTTACCATTCCAGTGTGTAGGGCGACTGTTGAGGTAAGCGACAGTGAAGACTGGAGGTGGACAAATAGAGGTGGAGCACGTTTGCGTGTCATATCTTTGTGCACGTTGGATACTATACGTTACTCATGCATTATTAATGCATTACATTTCTATTGAAATGGACTTTAATCGCACTATGCATTTTATTATTTATGTTGTGGCATAATTAATGTGCATTTACATGGGGATTTTATGAGATACTATACTATAAGGCACTTATAGGAGATTTATTTACATTTACAGACATTTGTTATTTCAATTTCACATATAATTATGTACAGTGGTGTTGTGCTTTTACTTACTTACTTTATGTGCTGCATGTAAGTTTTTGCTGTTTGTATAAAAAAAATGTCATGTTAATTAAAATTAAATAAAATCAGATTTAAAAATAAACAGTAAAAAAAATAACATACATTTTATTTCAACTGATTTGAACGAGTGATTTTTTTATTTTGTTTTTGTTTTTAAATAACATGAAAACCCAAAGATATCTTGCATACTTTCACAAAATACTCACAGCATGTGAAGCAGTGCTCATGTACTGCATGACCATCTCTTTTTTGATGGCCAAGTCTTTCTCCCTTAATGGCGCTTTTCGATCTTCGTTTAAATTCATATCCTCCTAAAGACAGAAAACATGAACAGCTAAATTGGTGGAAAACAAAAAAAACTGACTTGTTATGCATAAAAATCACAGACATTCCTTTTTTGATATTTCACTTTTAAATAGGCCCGGATCTGCACAAGTGCTGTGCCTTCGTTCTCTCTCAAAAAAAAAAAAACTCTTGCAATTGGATATACTTATTATTTAGTCATTCTAAATTATGGAGAACCCAGCAAGAAAGTGAGACACAATTTTGCTTTGTAACACAGTCCCAGAGTGATGAAAATGACAGCACAGCACTGATTTTAACAGCAATCAAAATTCAAAGGTGGTGCTGGCTTTTAAAGAACACGGAACAGTCAACTAATACATTGTAGCAGAGTGTTCTAAATGGAGCTTGAAACAGTTCTGTTTAGGATATACTGTATACACCTCTCAGGCTCCTGTCTTATGTCTCTTTTAGATGGGCGATTGGGGGGTGGGGGTTGCTAAAGAAAAGTAGCTGAGATGCGTTTTTTATCATCCCATAGCCCCCAGTCGGAAGTACGTAATGCCCATCATATATTTGTAAGAATTTGCTAATTTTCCCTATAAACTGATAGCTAACTGGGCAGAAAAAAAAAAAATTCTCCAGTTTTAACAAACCCATATGAATATTTGATTTCAAATATGTTCACGGATTGCACTGTATTTGTATATGTTATTTTATTTAGAAATACATTAGACAAAAGTTGTTACTACTTCTCATTCGATATCTATTATTTGTTTTATATATATAAAAACACACACACACACACACACTTATAAAGATATGACCAAAACTCAGCAGACATATAGCACATTACATCTAACAACATATTCGTATTACTCCTGCTAGAAACGAACCATGCTAACATACTGCTAGGAAAATGTCAACTGTAGCAGAAGGATGTTAAATTGTATTTGAAGGGTGGATTTCACTTTAATCTGCATGCACTGGCAATAAACTCAGAAGAAAAGATCTGAAATTCAAGGACAGAAAGCAGATTTTAGAAAAGGTCAATATATACGTGAGTATTTTGTATTCTGTTTTGTATCCCACAGACCTCCAGTCAGAGAATGTTTCTCAAAATCAAAACAAGTCCTGCTAATTTACCACGTTTGCTGAAATCAATATTTAATCCAAATTTATATCATACCCCTTAGAGTAATTATTACACCAACAATCTGAGTAGACAACAGGCACATAGTTTGGCCTGATCTCTTAAAGGGATGGGGAAGTATTCAAACAATGAAAATTTAAAAGGGAAGTCAATACTGCCACCCGATTACATCTATTCTAGCCATTTCTTACTCCCTTAGACGCAGTAGAAAAAATAAATAAAAGGGAAGTGGCTGAGAAATGAAAGGAATAAAAACACCACTGGGCTCTGGAACAAGAATAAGGACTCTTTCATACAGGTGGTCTGCCTAACAGACTCCGCTTTGCTCAGAGGGGAATCAATCCCTTACTGTGCAGAAACGGACCTGGCAGAGCCCCGTTCCCCTCTTTGGGAAGAATGAGTGAAAATGAACAGTCTGTCCGTTTTCATCCGAACCCATCCAATCTGACCCTGCAGATGGATGGAAAACAGGGTCACCATGCATCTGGATCAGATATCAGCGGATGTCAGCGGACATTTCATCACTGACATCCGCCACTTATTAGAGGTGAATCGAGGCTCTCATCTGGTCCACCTGAAAAACTGACAGGCGTACCTGATCAGAAAGCCTGCGTGAAAGGTGCCTAACATAGACAAGATCTGACAGTGATAGTGCTTATTGTCAGGCATTAATCAAGATCCAATGCAGGTAACAGAGGATATAAGCAATTAGCCAAAGCCTTGGCCAGTTCACCATTGTAAAAAGGCCTTTCAAGCACAATGATAAAGAGCAAGATGAGGGTTTGCAAACCCGTTGCATGGTTATAACAGCTTTTATCAAATTATATTCTCTGAATCTTATTTGCTCAGTATTAGTGACTGAGAAGCAGGATTAAGAATTAGACACGACATCTGGAGAGCGTGGACTAGAAAATGAAATGACTGCCACCAGAAAGATTACCTCCAAGTTTTAACTCACAAAAGAGGGGTTTGGATGCCTTTCAATTTGATTCTTTTCAGGAGATGTGGGATCAACTTGAGGGTAGGGAATACATACATCAAAAAGTACAAAGCCCACAGAATGACCAGGGCTTGTCCACAAGAAGGTATCCAGACCATTATTGAGTAAAGAGCCAATTCTCCCAAGTTCAGCTGCTGACAATTTAAAGTGTCTGCCATCTACTTTTCCACTACTGGAATAAGATATATGTGTTGACATATAGCTTGTGGGAGAAACTACAACATTCATCAGGAGACTAGGAACCTAACACTCCTAAACGGCTGGATTCAGAAGATTCTTAACCACTTCCCGCCCAATGTACGTATACACACTTCTTGGACGAGAAGTGGTTATACCAGGTTAATGGCTGCAACTATGATCCTGGTATCAGCTGGGATCGACTTTATAGTAAAAATGATCCAAGCAGCTCTACAGCCTCCCAATCATGTTCGTAGGGCTTAGAAGGGCCCTCCACCTGCCACCCCAGCACCAGTCCCGGACTGTCCCTTCCCACCGGGAGAAAGAGGAGCATCTATACATTTGCCTCCTCTGTGATGAATGAAGCCAGAAGGGACAAGTATTTCATCACTATCAGTTTTGGTTCTTTGTTTACCTGACCGTTACCATCCAGGGAGACAGCCGATCAAACCAATCGATTGCCTGCTTTTGAGGACGGAGGAGGGATCAAAGGTCTAAGAGACCTCAGATCTCTCTATTAATGGTACCTGACACCGGCCAAGCTATCAAAGTGGATGTAGTTAATCCCTTGTGATAGAAATAAAGTTGAATCAAAAAAATATATAAAATTATAATATAATCAAATAAATAGAATTGCAAAAAAAAAAAAAAAAATGTTTAAGCGCCCCTATCCCCACTTGCTCACCTGCAAATGTGAACATAGATAATGATACTTAAAGCAATATTAAAGGGTCACTAAAGGAAAAACATTTTTTTTGCTGAAATGACTGTTTACAGGGTAGAGAGACATAAAAGTTAACTGATTCCTTTTCAAAATGATTAAAAATAGATAAAAATCAATCATATCATGTGCCTGCAGGTTAGTTTCACTTTTGAACTGGCTTCATGTTTCTGTGAAGTAGAAATAGACACACAGAACAAAAACAAACAAATCCAGGGCAGTGTTTTGTTTTTAAAATTAATCTGATTGGTTCTGAGGAGTTTTAGACACACAGTAATGACAGCTTAAACCATCGTGAGAAATCTCCCAGCACTGTGGTTATAAGGAAACAGACAAGCAGAAAGTGTGGAGAACAGAGCAGGATTACAGCAACTTCAAAGCAAAAACGAACAATAAGGACATGAAACCAGTACTGCAGTAAGGTAAAGGAAGCTATTTAGCTAAAACAATTTTTTCCTTTAGTGATCCTTTAAAGTTGTGTTATTTGTTTAAAAATAACAAACATGTTTCTATGGGGGCACCTGAGCCAAGACGCTGCTCTGTGTCCATTCAGACACGGAGCAGCAGATCGGCCCTGCCCCCTCTCTCTCCTCATTGTTCACTGATTTTGATTGACAGCAGCAGGGGGCCAATGGTGCCTTGCTGCCATCTCAGCCAACAAGGGGGGAGAGGCTGGGACAGCCAAGTTGCTTGTGCAAAATCACTGGATTGAGATGGGGCTCAGGTACAGACAAAACTTTGACTATACATTTAAGTTTGTTCTCTGGTGACCCAGAGTCCATTGCTCACCATACACATTTTAATTTGATTGTGTGATCTCCCTAGGGCTACATTCACAGTTTGTCTTGAGAATTTCTGCAGTGCTTTTTGCGTTTTTAAAGACATGTTTTTACTGCAATTTGCATTCCTGTTTTTTTTTTAAAGGCAAATTTGTTGCTAGGCAGATTTAAAACCGCAAATTGTGACAAAAAAAAAACGCAGTAACGCATGCTTTTCTGCAGCTTCTCCATCAAAGTCTATTGAACCAAAACAAAAAATAAAATTAGCATTAGTCCCTGGCCCTTTCCAAAAATGCAGAGGCACAAAAAAATGATGATTGGCATTCTCAATTCCTTGGATATCTTTTTACATCCCTTTCCTGTTTTATACAGTTCAACTACCTTTTCCCGCAGATCATTTGACAATTTTGCTTTGCCCATGACTCAGAATCCAGAAACGTCGGTGCAGTACTGGATGACAGATGCAAGGGTCTGTCAGGAGTCCAGAAACTCATTGACCTTTAATACACACACACACTAATTACAAGCTGGATTAAGATGGGACAAGAAAACAGATCATAGGTGAGGATGGCTACCTTTAATAGCCATTCAAACCGGTTTGTGTCAACCTGTGTGCATGTTATCAGGCCAAAATTACTAGGGTATGTAACATTTTGACCAGGGTCATTTGGGTAAATTATGTTGCCATTATGATATAAAAAGAGTAAACAAAGTTGACTGATAATAAATGGCTTCAGCCGAACACTAACCTTGAGTAAAATAAAAGTTTTTGTGTTATCATTCATATTCTCTGAAAAGTAGCCAAGAAATCACAAATTATGCCAGGGTATGTAAACTTATGGGCACAACAATATATATATATATATATATATATAGCCTAGTCTCTGGCAGTTGGCTCCTGGATTTTGGTTCGTTTTTTTTTTTTTTTTTCAGGCCAGACTTAATAAATCACTTTTTACCCATCAACTGACAATTACCAGATGCAAATTGCTTATGATATTAATATGACCTTATCTTGACCACATTAGAGCTAGCCTTGATTTCTTCTAGATAAATTGCCTGTTGGAAACAAATACATTTATATAGTTTGATTTTTGCACCGCAAAGCATGTGGCTTGTACATAAATAATTCACATTAAGTGGTACATGAAATAAAACAGCAAGGTTTGCAAATAAAGCGCTTCTATAATAAAGTGCTTCAACTGCCCAGACTAGACAAGTTAGCAGGTTGCATTCCTCACTGTCAACTTTCAGCCATAAGCTTATTTTGTTCTCTATAAATTACAGTATGTTTTAAACACTTGTCAATATGAATAATAATATTTCGCTTTAGCTTATTTAAACATAGCCAACACTATGGCTTCTATTTATATGCTAATTTATACGCTAAAATACCCTGCAGAGGTGTCACATCTAAAGTCTACAGCAAGGGGAAAAATGTAGCCCTTACTTGTAACCATAGCATATAGTAACCATTTGTTAAAGACTGTCAGCAGCAAGTTTGAAATATTAGTCATGACTAACATAATATAACACTCTGCTACTTAAAATCTGTCAAAATCATTAAAATAAATTAAAGTTATGTCACTCTGCAGATATATAATGGGATGTGGGCAACTCCAGAAAACAGGTCCAATATAATGATAGGCATTGCTGAAACACTCATCCGCTACAGATGCAATAGGTAATATAAGGCAGATTTTGGAGGAAAAGAGACACCTCTAGATTTGCCTAAAAAAAAAACACAAATTTTATCATATGCTGCAACCAACCCAAGATTGCTAGCTTTAAAGGACAGAGTCCGAACTTCCAAACATGCCTTATTTGAGTTGAATTGTGCAAAGTTTAAAGAACAAGAGTCTAGGATTTTGGGCATATTTAGAATATCAGTTTGCACAGAAAGACTAAGCAAACATCTGAAACTCAGGTAGGCCCAACTATAAGATCTACCAAACTAGAAGAAAATGATAAGCAAAATGGCAGACATCTGGAATTTGTTTGCAAGAAGTTCAAGGTTAGTTTCATTAAAAATATGTACAGTTGTGCTCATGAGTTTATATAATACCCTGGCAGAATTTTTGATTTCTTGGCCATATTTCAGCGAATATGATTAACACAAACATGTATTTCACTCATGGTTAGTGTTTGGCTGAAGCCTTTTGTTATCAACTGTGTTTACTCTTTTTTGAATCATAATGGCAATAGAAACTACCGAAATGACCCTGATCAAAAGTTTACATACTCTGGCGATTTTGGCCTGATAACGTGCACACAAGTTGATATAAACGGGTTTGAATGGCTATTGAAATTAGATTGCGTGTATAAAAGGTCAATGAGTTTATGGAATCCTGACAGACCCTTGCATCCAGTGTTATACTGACGTTTCTGGATTCTGAGTCATGGAGAAAGAAAAAGACTTGTCAAAGGATATTTCAGGCACAACAGTCAGGAAAATAGTTTGGGATGCAAATAAAAACCCACAAATAACTTCAGGTGAAATACAGGACTCTCTGAAAACATATGGTGAGGCGATTTGTTTCAAGATGCACAATAAGGAGGCCCTTGAAGAAAGACGGGCTGCATGGTCGAGTCATCAGAAGAAAGTCAATACTACGCAAATGTCACAAGTATCCCGCTTAAAATACGCGAAACAGCACAGAGGCAAGTCTCAAACCTTCTCGCACAAAGTAATTTGGAGTGATGAAACCAAAAAATGGAGTTACACTTACCGGTAACGTCTTTTCCAGTAGTCTTTCAGGACAGCCACAATAGAGAGATAGGCTCCTCCTCTTCCTTTAGGAAACACTGCACAGCCTTTAAGAACTCTCCTCCCCCTGCCAGACCTCAGTTTTTATACGAGCACCTCCGGTCAGCTGGGGAGACACAAGAACATGTTAGTAAACCATCATTAAACATCAAGATCATACTATGTTCCTGTATTAAACAAACCTTCCATAACTTCGGGTGGGTAACCAGGGCTGTCCTGAAAGACTACTGGAAAAGACGTTACCGGTAAGTGAAACTCCATTTTTCCCTTCTCGTCTTTCAGGACAGCCACAATAGAGAGGATAATCGAGTACTCACCAACTAGGGCGGGACTATGGCTTGCAGGACCTTTCGCCCAAAGGCCTGGTCGCCTGCCGACACCAAGTCTACTCTATAATGTTTGACGAAGGTGGTGTAGCTGGACCAAGTTGCTGCCTTGCATATTTGTTCTGGCGTGGCTCCAGCGGTTTCAGCCTGGGAAGCAGCCACTGCTCGTGTAGAGTGTGCCTTAATTCCTGTAGGGACCTCTTTACCAGACAAGGCATATGCTTGTTCAATAGCTAGTCTAAGCCATCTAGGAGTTACTGGCCAGTGGACTCTCTAGATATACACTAAGGGCAGAAACTTGACCCTTAAGGGTACTGACTGAAAGACCCTTTTCTGCCCCACACTGTAGGAACTCCAATGCTGAAGAGGGGTTCTGCACTGAACAGGAATATTCTAGGCACCACGCATTAAAGCGAAGCCAGACCCTCCTATAAATAGAGCGGGTTTCCTTCTTCCTGCTACTAAGAAGGGTGGCAGTTAACCTTTCAGAAACCCCTCTAGACCTTAGCAAGGTCTCCTCAGTAACCACGCCGCTAGGCTCCACCTGTGTGGGTATGGGCAAAGGACTGGACCCTGCGAGAGAAGATCCCTTGTGGATGGGAGGAAGAAGGGAGGTTCCATGGTCAGTTGTTTGAGGACCGAGAACCAAGCCCTTTTCGGCCAGTGAGGTGCCACTAGAATCAGAGAGGTGTTCTCCAGTTGGAACTTTCTTAGAACTGCCGGTAGAAGCACTGGAGGTGGGAAGGCATAACAAATCCCGAACCCCCAGCTCTGGGACAGGGCATCTACCCCCCTTGCTCCCTCTCCTTTGTTCCGGGAGAAAAAACAAGGGGTTTTCGCATTTTCTTTTGACGCAAACAGGTCTACCTCCGGAGAACCCCACCTCCTGACTAGGAGATGAAAAACTTCCTGACTGAGAGCCCACTCGCTCTCTCTCAGCTGACTTCGGCTGAGGAAATCTGCCGTCCTGTTTTCTATCCCTCTTAGGAAGATCGCTGATAATGACAGGGTGTTTGCTTCGGCCCAGTGAAGAATCCCTGATGTAATGGCCGACAGGACTACACTTCTCGTGCCGCCCTGCTTGTTCAGATAGGCCACAGCCGAAGCATTGTCCGACCGCACCTGGACGTGGTGACCCTGAAGCTCTTCCTGGAAGAACCTGAGGGCTAGACCGACTGCCATCAGCTCCTTCCAATTGGAGGACTTCCCCAACTCGGCATCTTTCCATACGCCCTGCGCTGGAAGGGACCCTAAGTGAGCCCCCCAACCTCTGCCGCTTGCGTCCGTGGTTACCACCTGAGGAACCGGAATATGCCATAGCCGACCCTGCGATAAATTGGAAATCTTCCTCCACCACCAGAGGGACCTCTTTACCTGGGTTGGGACCTGTACTAGGGTATCTAGCCGCTCCAGATCGTGATCCCAGATTTTCAGGAGGAAAGCTTGCAGGGGCCGAAAGTGAAGGCCTGCCCATTGGACAGCCGGAAGGGTGGACGTAAGCAGGCCCAGGGTCGACATCAGAGACCTGATCGACACTTGCCGACTGCCCTGTAGGGTGGCCACCGCTCTGTCTAATTTCAGGGCCTTCTCCCTGGGGAGAAAGACCCTTAGGAGGGTGGAGTCCAAAAGGTACCCTAAGTAAGAAATTTGTTGAGACGGTGACAGGCTGGATTTTTCTAAGTTTAACAGCCACCCTAAACCCGATAGAGTCCTCTTGGTTAATTCCAGATCTCTGGATAGTTGTTCTGGAGAAGCCGCAAAAAGGAGCAGGTCGTCCAGGTAGGCTATGATGCCTACTCCCTGAAGACGCAGAAAAGCTATGGGTTCTGCCAGGACCTTGGTGAACACGTGGGTTGAGGAGGATAGACCGAATGGCAAAGCCTGGAACTGAAGATGCATCACCTCCCCTCCTAGGTCTATCGCTAGGCGTAGATACCTCTGAGACCCCTCTGCGATGGGTACGTGCAGGTACGTGTCCCTGAGGTCCAGGGAGACCATAAAGCAATTCTGTGGAAGGAGGGCCCTGACCGTGAAGATTGATTCCATACGGAACTTTTTGTATGCGATGGACCTGTTTAGGGGTTTCAAGTTTAGGATTAACCTGTACTTCCCTGAGGGTTTCCTCACCACAAAAATGTGTGAGTAAAATCCCTTCCCTTCCTCTGTCGCTGGAACCCTGAGGACCACGTCCTGGTTCTTTAGCTCTTTTAAGGCTCCAGTCAGGGCCTCTGATTTTTCCCTGTCTCTGGGAAGTTGAGTGACCAGATATCTTTGGGGGGGAGGAGAAGAGAACTCTAGGAAGTACCCCCTCCTTACTATCGCCAGGACATACCTGTTGGGGGAAATTGATTCCCACTGTGGGAGGAAGGCCCCCAATCTTCCCCCCACCCTGACCTGGGAGTCACTGTTTTTTTGCGGGCTGGTCAGGAGGGCGAAAAATCGCTCCTCTGCCCCTTCCCCTAGGCGTCCAGATTCTCTTCTGAACTTCTGGCTTTGGGACCCCCGAGTGCCTTTAGGGACGAAACCCCCTCCCCTTTACTGGAGCCTTACGTCTCTGGGGAAAGGACTTCTTTCTGTCAGCTGTACGATCCAAGACTGACTCAAGACCCGGGCCAAACAGGAGATCCCCTGTAAGAGGTATCCCACACAGCTTAGATTTGGAAGCTAGGTCCCCTGGCCAAGTTTTGAGCCAGAGGGCTCTCCTGGCAGAGTTGGCCAGAGCTGCCGACCTGGCTGACATGCGGACGGATTTAGCCGATGCGTCCGCAATGTAAGCGATGCCTCGTAACATTGTAGGGAAGGAGGATAAAATGGTCTCCTTATCCGTCCCGGCCTCAATGTGCTCCTGGATTTTAGAGAGCCAATGTTCTAAGTTACGGGCCACCACTGTGACAGCTAATTCTGGCTTGAGGTTCCCAATAACAGAGTCCCATGTTTTTTTCAAGAGGGAATCCATTCTCTTGTCCATTGCATCAGGAAGAGTTCCCATATCCTCGAAAGCCAAGACAGTATATTTCTGGATACTTGGGAGAACGCCGCATCCAATTTAGGCACTTTGTTCTAAATGGATGCAGGATCTTCAGAAAATGGGAACCTCCTTTTAAGGGACTGGGAAAAAAAGGGCTTCCTTTCGGGGTCCTGCCACTCCTTTTTGATAGTATCAGTTAGAAGGTCATGTACAGGAAAAACCCTTCTCTTCTGTTCCCCCAGACCTTTGTACATTTGGTCATGAAGGCTAAGAGGTTTACTTTCGGCCTGAATGCCCAGAGTCGTGTAAATGGCCCCTAACAAATCCTCAACCTCATCAAGGGACAGTTTATATCTCGAGGGCTTCCTGGAATCCCCATCCTGGTCCTCATCATCTGACTCTGCCTGAGAACCCGAGGCCACACTCTCCCCTGAGATTACTGCCTGGGAAGGGCCTGCAAGATCAACTGTCGTTGCTGTATGCTCAGGTGTGACAGGAGCAAGACCCTGTTCAACTGATTGGGTTGTAACCTGTGTGGGGACAGTGGGAGGTTGCAGCCTTTCAAACAAAGATTTGAAGGAAGCGAAAGTGGAGGAAAGCTCCTTAACAGAGGCTGCTAGGCTACCTTCCTGCTCTTCATCCCTCTACCTGACCAAGGAGTGAATGCATTCCTTACACAACACTTTGGACCAAGACTCAGGAAGAATGTCCCTACAGGAGGCACATTTCTTTTTCGAACCGTGAGTCTTCCCTGTCTTTTCCAGGCTCTTCTGAAAGACATAGGAACAAGGGGCCCCACACATTAACATCCAAAGAAAGAAGAATTTTTTTTTTTTAAACACAAAAAAACATATGGGTTACAACCCTGGGGAAACTCTAAAAACAGACCCTCCTGCTAGGTTCCCCTATGGTTCCCCCCCCCCAACCACCAAGGGGGAATAGTGGGGGGGAAGACCAGGCCTAAGGTTTAGGGACCCCTCCCCAGGGAACTCTTACCTTAGGCTGACTGGAGGAAGCGTCCTTGGTCGTGCCCCCTTCCGGAGAAGTCGCCGACATCCTGGGGTGGTTGCGCTGTGTCAACTTGCCCCAGCAAGCTTCAGACTCCTCCAGCAAACACGCTGGGCCTCTATCAGCGCCGCGGCCCGGAACCGGAAGTCGCGGATCAAAGGGGAGGCTTCCGACGCGCCGTTGATGACGTCACCCGCCACTCAGCCCGCGAATTTGGAAAAAAGTATGCGAGTATGCGGCCTGTAAAAAAACAGGGCGTCCTGGAGGCCTCCCCCGCCATGGTCCTGTGGACACGATAGGGGTCCCCCCTCAAGCCATCTGCCGCGCTCGACCGGGATTGGGGTGCGTCTGGCGGTGAGTACCCGCCAAAAAAAAAGATTTTTTCCTTAGGAGGCCCCTGCTCCCTTGGTAGGAGAAAGAACAGCCACAGTCCCCTGACTGCACCGGCCTAGGTTCCTCTGCAGTGTCTCCCCACCGGAGGAAACACTAAGAACTGAGGTCTGGCAGGGGGAGGAGAGTTCTTAAAGGCTGTGCAGTGTTTCCTAAAGGAAGAGGAGGAGCCTATCTCTCTATTGTGGCTGTCCTGAAAGACGAGAAGGGAAAACCGTAATTTTTGGCAACAACCATAAACGCTACATTTGGAGAGGAGTCAACAAGGCCTGTGTTGAAGAACATTTGCATTCATCAGCCAGGAAGCTGCGCATGGTATGTACTTGGACATTTCAAAATGACAATGATCCAAAGCAAAAGACCAAGTCGACCTGGCATTGGCTACAGCAGAATAAAGGGAAGGTTCTGGAGTGGCCATCTCAGTCTCTTGACCTTAATATCATCGAGTCACTCTGAGGAGATCGCAAACGTGCAGTTCATGCAAGACAGCCCAATAATTTACAGGAACTGGAGGCTTTGGCCAAGAGGAATGGGCAGCTTTACCATCTGAAAAGATAAAGAGCCTTATCCACAAATACCACAAAAGACTTCAAGTTGTGATTGAAGTTAAAGGGTGCAATACACGGTATTAGGAACTGGGATATGTAAACTTTTGATCAGGGTCATTTGGGAAGTTTGTTGTCATTATGATTTAAAAAAGAGTAAATACAGTTGATTGATAATAAATGGCTTCAGCCAAATATTAATCATGAGTGCAGGAAAAGTTTTGGTGTTATTCATATTCTCTAAAAATGGCCAATAAATCTAATTCTGCCAGGATATGTAAACTTATGAGCACAACTGTATTTACCTTGTCTTTTATTGAACAATATAAATGCAAAGTATGCCAAGGTGTAAGAAAATCTACATAAGCATTGTTCTATATAACAGAATTAAATTCTATTCAATTCAAAAGGCTGGTCTAAGGCTCCTTTTTGGTGGGACTTGCTTCATCACTATAAAAAATCTGACTCTTATGCCGCGTACACATGATCAGAAATTCCGACAACAAAACCGTGGATTTTTTTCAGACGGAATTTTGGCTTAAACTTGTCTTGCATACACACGGTCAAACAAATCCTGTCGGAAATTATGGAAGTCAATAACGCAGCATGCGTCAAATTGATTCCGAGCATGCGTAGGATTTTTTTGTGCGTCGGAATTGCATACAGAAGATCGGAATTTCCGACAAGAACTTTTGTTGTCGGAAGATTTGAGAACCAGCTCCTAAATTTGTGTGGCCAAACATTCCGACAGCCAAAGTCGGTGGGAGCCTACACACGGTCGTAATCCACATCGACATCAACATTTTGTGTCAGAATTTCCGATCGTGTGTGCGTAGCATCAAACCAAGGGAATCTCATTAATCGCCTACTCCTCCAACTTGACCTACAATATAAATCAATATCTGTGAACCTTAATTTCACCATTCCTACTACTCTGTGGCACTCGGAGGCTCAGAACCCCACTAAAACTTTCGAAATGAATCCTTGCATAAAACAGTTCATTGGTGGGCCTGTAATCCCTTTAGGCTTGCCTCCATATTCCCAGATCATTTGGCAAAAGGCTGGCGAAACTGATCACCCAGGGAACTATACGCTACATATGATAGTCCTACCCTATTATCACGAGGTTCTAGGTGGTGGTCAACAACACTTTTCTGGAATCAGTAACTTATACACCAAAGACTCAAACACCATACCAGGCTCTCCTTAGGTCTTGCCTCCTCATACACAGTCATTCACAACTCATAGCCTCATTGCTGCCAGACTAGCTGTTGCTAGACGATGGAAAACCACACAACCACGTTGTATACAAGATGTTAATCGTAGTCTCAACGACTGATCCCTGCTGGAATTTTCTTATGCTAAATCCCATTCTACAGCATCTAAATATCATGACTAATGGGCCTTATGGCTGGCATACAACAGTAGCATTCTAGTCTCCTAACCTCACCTTTCATTTCTGTTTCCACCTCCTATTTTAGGACCATTATGACAAAAATATATACTCTAGGAGCGGCCATAGACAGTTAAAATCTCGGCCAGTTTAGCGGGAACCAACTGAGGTTCAAACCATGTATGGGCAAGGCTGAATATACAACCAGCCAGATTATATATGTGATCATTGCTAGCAGCTGTTATAACCGCTACCTATAATCACTTTGTTCTCCCAGTGGGGAAAGCTCCCTCCCCTCCCCTGCCAGGAGAACCCAAAAGCTCCACACGCAGGAGGGATTCTGCCATCAACACAGACTGTGTTGATAGGGAATGTAGCATTTTTTTTATTATTCTGCAACCCTTGGTTGCAGGAAAGAAAATTGCCCCATCTATGGTCGGCTCAATAAAGGTCAGGGATCCTCACCTTTATTGTATTATTCACTACTCTAGATCTAATCTATGATGCATTATGACTTTAACTCACTGCCCTGTTTGTATTGTTTATTTTGCTATACTGTTTTTTGCCTAGAAGCTCATGTCATTCTTGGGGGCGTTTCCCACCCACAGCATGGCAGGTTATTGATGTAAAGTTGGAAGCTATAATTTGTGTGCCTTATTTTTTTGTGTCTTTTATAGGTTTGCAAAATAAAAGACTAATGGTTTAAAAAAAAAAAAAACATTTCAAAAAGGCAAACATTGCATTCAATATCCAAAAAAAAATGCTTGACAAAATCATGTCAGAGGCAAAACACAAATGGCAATGTATACAAGCCCTTAATGATCTCTGATGATAAATGAGATGGATGAAATCTATATGTCATCTTTAGTCATGGTAATAAAATTTCATAATCGGAGATTAGGAGGAAGGGCAGATGTTTTTTTTTTTTTTATTATCATCTTAAAAAAAAAAAATTGACTTATTTCCTCAATGGCACAATAAAACAACTACAACTGTGCTTAGGAAATTTGTGTAGTGGCAAAGTATATCGAAGCAGTGTAAAATGTAGTCAAACACCGCACATATAAATAAAGCTAAGCTCCAGTCAAAATGGAAAATAAACATATAAATCCAGATAGAACCTTCTGTATTCATTACTTTAATGCAGTAAAGTTATATACGGTGGCAACAATAATTATTTGGTTTCCTGCTTTTTGTAAGTTTGACCCTTCATTTCTGTGTAAGTGTGCAATCATTTTTATCATAGGTGTGTTTTAAATGATAGAGACAGAAAATCAACCAAAAATTGTATTAAGTTACAGTTGGGTAAAATAAGTATTTGATCCCCTACCAACCAACAATGATTCTGGCTCCTACAGACTGGCTACAGTATGTGCTCATGTGGTACAGAGATTAGTCCTGTCAATTTAAGAAGGTGCTCCCAACAACAACTCGTTATGTGTATAAAAGACACCTGTCCACAGAATTTCTTACATTCAAACCTCACCATCATGGGCAAAACCAAAGGCAAAACCAAAGAGCTATCAAATGACATCAGGGACAAGATTGTAGACCTACACAAGGCTGGAATAGGCTACAAGACCATTAGCCAGAAGCCTGGAGTGAAGAAGACAACTGTTTTTATTGCAATTATTCGCAAAAGGGAAGAAATACAAAATAAGCATCAATCGCCCACCATCTGGAGCTCCATGCAAGATTTCACCTCGAGGTAAGTTTGATCATGATAAAAGTAAGGGGTCAGCGCAGAACTACACAGGAGGAGCTTGTGAATGATCTCAAGACAGTTGGGACCACAGTCACTAAACAAACCATTGGTAAAACAAACGACACCATGGATTGAAATCCTGCAGTGCTGGAACATGCCCTATTATCAGGAAGGCACATGTATAGTCATGCCAATGAACATCTAAACAATTCAGAGAAAGATTGGGAGAAAGCGCTGTGGTCAGATGAGATCACTCAACATTAACTCAACTCACCATGTTTGGAGGAAGAAAAATGCTGACTATGACCCCAAGAACACCATCCCTACAGTCAAGCACGGAGGTGGAAACATTATGCTTTGGGGCCATTTCTCTGCTAAAAGGTACAGGCCAACTTTGCCATATTGAGGGGTCGATGGACAGACCCATGTATTGTAAAATCTTGGACGAGAACCTTCTTCCCTCAACCAAAACACTGAAGATGGGTCTTCCAGCATGACAACGACCCAAAATATTCCACAAAGGCAACAAAGAAGTGGACCAAGAAGCAGCACAATAAGGTCATGGAGTGGCCTAGCCAGTTTACATACCTTGTATAAAATGTATAATACAATCCGTGCAAAAATACCTAAATGCAATATATGATCATCATAAAATCCAAAAACCAATATATAAAGAAGAGTGCAGTGCAAAAACAAAGTTCAGTAAAACATACATTTTGTAAAAGTCCAAAGATACTCCAGAAAGAACAACAAAACTAGTAGTCTCAGCAGGCACTGAAGAGAATTCCATGTGATAAAAAGCATAAATTCAAAGAAATAGTGACTATCCCTCCACCGCACTTGCTTTGCTCACCTCAGGATGTTGAGCACTGAACAACTAACATTTACCATACGGTAAATAATCCAGGCAGGGTCTAGGACCTCCAACCGATATTCCCAGGGGTAATTGAGCGCATACACGCACACCAACACGCACTTCCGAGTTGACCAGCTGACCGTGTGTGGAACGCACGCCGTCCCCACGCTGCTGACACAAGCAACCGGTTATACCCAGTGCAGTGTATTCACAGCGCCTACACTTATGCAGTTTAGGCTGTTTTTCGTTGTTCTTTTTATTTTACATTCATCCTGTTGATTGGCAGCTGTGCTGTATTATTATCTGTCCCCCATAGCCTGCTGTCATATCTTTGTAAACACGCTTTTGGTTTTGTTTTTATGCATGCCTTTTTTTGGCAGTGCCAATAAAACTTTTATATATTTTAAAACGTACTACACCATGGTAGTCTGTTTCTCCTTTTTTTGCCTTGGAGGAAACCTGAGAATCTATTGGATCCTATAACCTACATCAAGGTTACACCTCAGGAATTCAGGATAAAGAGCACCGGCTTACAGGAGCTGTGGTTCATCTGATACGCATTCTACCCCTGCAGGGGTGACTGCCTCTGGTGAGTGGGGAACCATAAGGGGGAGCACCGGACCCACTGCGAGAAACACTTGATGTACCTGTATGATCACCTACCTATTTAGGTGCACCCTGAAATCCCCATCAATTTTTCTACCTGCTTGCATTTTTACTATATAGACTTTTTTGCACCAAGTTCCACTAAATATCACTGTGCCTGTTATTCATACAGATGCCTGTTTATTGCCTATAGTGTATGATTATTACACCTACTATCACTGTGCCTGTTTTACATACAGAAGCTTGTTCATTGCCCATAGTGTTTGCTTATTGCACATTGTACCTGTATAGTATCCACAATTTATTTAGATTTTTGTATTACTGTATAGGTTATTTTATTCCATGCTAAGCATACGCCTATCACTATTGTGGTTCTCTTAGTGGTGTATTATCACTCATTTATACACCTATACATTTCTTTTTCACATATCAGACAGGTATTGCCAGTTATATTGTGTTTTAGAGGGGACGTTGCCCCTACAGAGCTTATTTGTACACCGATAGGGTCTTTTTGGCTCAATTATACAACAAATTTTGGCTCAATTATACAACAAATTATCGACAGCGCCACCACCCCCACATCTTTTTTATCTTCCCAGGGGTATGTATGGTGAGAGAAAAGAAGATTTAAGTGCTCACTGGTAACTGGTTTCAAAGGCTTTATTATATATAAAATAACTACTCACAAGAGAATGAGTGTAAAAGCGCATATCCAGAGTAAACTTTGTGGTGTACGGTTCCAGGACAGCAGCGGGTAACGTCAGAAAGTAGCTCCACCCCCGTATGCAAGAACTTCGCCAGTGGGGCGGAGCTAACGTACGTCACTCATCCTCTTATAAACATACCCGTTGTCATGAAAACATGAAGCACTCAGGATCGCGGGGGGTAATTACATCCGTCGCTTTAGCCAGAGAGAATCATTCTGGATTTTTGAGGCTAAGGTTTTATAGCCTGAAGGGTTAAATATAGATTTTGATTTAAATTGCTTATTTCCGATAGGTAGTTTTTATTGTATTTGTTTAATTTTCATTACATGAATTTCAGGACATTGTATGTGTTTTTATTGTAAATGTTTATTGTGAATGGTGTGTGGATTTTCAGGGTGGCTCATTTCTCATTTTTTTTTTTTAAATATATATTTTATTAAACACCACAAAAAAGGGGGGAGGCCCCACACAGTACACAAATAATGTGAACAACAGAGACAAAAGAAAACAGATTGAAAATACATAGTCCCTGTACCGCAACTCCTGCAAGAACAAACAGTATAATGTCAGTTATCGTGTTGGCAAAAGACTGGACCAAGTGACCCCATGTGGTCCACTCTTACTCACACTAAATTCCGTGGACGCATTCAAAGGCCTTACCTTTTCACTTTTTTTTTTTTTAAGTGTATCTTGTGCGTGTACTCGAGAGAGGAGCCGGACTGCAGGAGTTGGGAGTAGGCAGGCCTCCCCCAGAGGCAATCTGCCATCTTTCTCCATGCCCCCGGGTGGCAATGGCGGGTGTGAGGGGGTCCTCCCACACAGCCCGCCCTACCTGCTCTGCTTTGAAGCCCAACGGGGCAGAGGGACTCCCCTATGAGGGAGTGAGAGGACCTAGCCCGCTCAGCCAGCCCCGTTTTTTAGAGACCGCGTGGCCAAAGTGCGTTTATGTTAACCCAATTTGGAGTGTGTGTAAGTGTGGTGGTTTTGTGGGAGGGGGTGGGCGTACTAAGCGCAGGCTTACCTCGCATAGTACACCCCCACCGGGAGCCGGGCTGGGACCACCAAACTCAATTTACATGCAGCCGAGACCGGGATCCGAACCCTTAGCTGCAGAGGTGAATGGCTTGTCAGCGCAGTGCCAATCGCGTTGAGCCACCGCAGCTCCTTTTCGCTTTTTCTTAACACACACAAAGAAAAGAGAAGAAAATAGAAACAAGGAACACAAAGAAAAAAAAGAAAAGAAAGATTCACTAAAAAGGGATGAGGGAGGGGGAAACTCACGGACAGGGGGGGAAAGGGAGAGGGGGGGGGGGGACATAGCGGCGACTATAGGGCGCAAACTCAGGACTTGGGAAGCAATATTTCAAGAGCCAAACAGGCGTTGCCCATCATTAGAATAGAAAAAGATGGTCCATATATCCCAGGTCTTTTTGTATAGCTCCTCTCTGTGTTGTGCGGTGAGGATCAAGTCCTCCATTCTCCGTACCTCCTCTACCTTTCTCAGCCAGTGTGCAACAGTCGGGGGAGACTGCTGCTTCCAATAAAGGGGTATACACGCCTTTGCGGCATTTAGCAGGTGGCGTATCAGTGACTTCTGGTATGATTTGGTTGGGATCTCTGAATGATGTAAGAGGAAAAACACGGCATCCTCCGGGATGACATATTCTGTAAATTCCTGCGTGATCCGACGGACCTCCCCCAGAAATGTCTCAATCTGGGGCAGGAGCAAAAAATATGCATCAGCGACCCCTCTTCCTCCCCGCAGCGCCAGCAACAGTTCGGTGTAGAGGGGAAGCATCTGTGCAGTCTGGAGGGCGTCAGATACCACCAGGAAGGCAATTTAAAATTTGTCTCTTGGATTTTAGTACACAAAGAGGATTTAAGAGCGAAGTCTATGATACGCTGCTTTTGAACAGCTGAGAACGTACAGTTCAGGTCCAACTCCCATTTGGCTAGGCAGGGAAGACGTGGCTGTTCCTTTGGAGTATTCAGCAAGATATACGTTTGGGAGAGTATGTGGGCCAGTGTGCCCGACCCTGTACATAGGTCTTCAAAATTGGTCAACAGACGGGAGAAGTCTTGGGGGTCGGGAATGGAGTGCAGAAAATGATGCAATTTCAACGCTTTCCAGAAGGGTAATTGAAAAGACCCCATCTCCGCAATCAACTCCAAGATGGAAGGCCATTTCCCACTAGTGACAAATTTAGCTGCATGGTTGTAGCCCGCGCCCCTCAGAGTAGAGTACTCCGCTGGGTGTAAACCCGGTTCGAACTTTGGATGGCCAAGTATGGGGAATAGCGGAGAGTTTTTGGACGTGAGGGATGTTTGGTTGGCCGCTAGATGGCTAGGTCTCAGAGTGGTGCCTATGAGTGGGTGTGATCTTACTTCAGCGGGCAGGTCTTTGTAGCACTATAGCACGCCCTTCAAATGTATATGGGATTGGGACAGTTCAATTTGCACCCACAGCTTGGCCGAGGCGTCACGCCTCCAGCCCAGGTGAGAGGCCAGATAGTACTGGCGGATATCCGTCACTGCTAAGCCGCCATTATTTTTGGGGAGCGTCATTTGTGTATGTCCGAGTCTGGGCTTTTTGTGTGCCCAGATAAACCGGGTAAAAAGAGCCTGAACTTGTCTGAAAAAAGGAGGGAGGTATTTGTACGGGCAGGGCTTGGATATGGTAAAGGAATTTGGGCAAAACAAGCATTTTAATTAGGTTACATCTGCCAAACCAGGAGTGCATGCCTGCGTGCCGTTTGTCTAGCAAAACACGTATCTTGGCTAATAGTGGAGGGAAATGAAGGTCAAATGTACTCGACATGTCGGGCGGGATGTATGTGCCAAGATATTGTAGCGCAGTGTCAGTCCATTTAAAACGAAAGTTGGATTGCAAGGCCGCCGTGATGAGGGGGGAGGTACTGCTACTCCCATCGCTTCCGACTTGGAGAAGTTAATTTTTAAGTTGGAGAGTGCTCCATATACCTCAAACTCTCTGAGGAGATTTGGCAGAGAAATTGCGGGGTTTGTCAGGGAGAAAAGTAGGTCGTCTGCATAGGCTTATATTTTACAGTGGGAGCCCCCTACTTGTAGACCGGTAATGTCTGGGTTTAGTCTGATTGTGCAGAGAAATGGCTCCAGCGACAGGGCAAAGAGGAGAGGGGACAGCAGGCAACCCTGCCTCGTCCCATTTCCAATCGAGAAAGGGGCTGAAAGCACCCCATTGGCTTTCACCTGCACTGTAGGGTGCGAGTATATCTTGCTTATCCAACCCATCATCATATCCCCCAAACCGATATGGCGGAGGACCGAGAGCATGAAGGACCAGTCTACTCGGTCGAAAGCCTTTTCGGCGTCTGTGCTCACAAATACACAAGGGACCCCAGTATTGTTAGCCACTTGGGGGTTGAGCACTTTAACAGTGTTGTCCCTTGCTTCCCTTGTCGGGATGAACCCGACCTGGTCTAGGTGTATTAAAGTTTGGAGATTTTCGAGAACAGTTTCAGGTCCGTGTTTAAGAGGGAAATAGGCCTATAGCTCCCACACAAACTTGGGTCTTTACCCTCCTTATGAATCAGGGAAATGTGGGCCCTCAGGGTGTCTCTGGGAAACGCGGCCTCCGATCCCAGTGCATTAAAAAATTTCACCATCCTGGGGCCCAGTAGCAGGAGAAAGGTCTTCTAATACTGGATGGTATACCCTTCTGGGCCCCGGCTTTACCCAGCTTCATGGAGCCTACTGCCACCTGCAATTCCTCCAAAGTAATAGGCTTGTCTAATTCCTCCCGAACCTCCGCAGGAAGCGACGGGAGCCCATGATATAACCCTCCACATCAGTCCAGCCGGACTGATCACCCAGAAGGTTGTATAGGGCGGAGTAGAAGTCGCCGAATCCCTTCGCTATTTGTGCTGGGGTCGTAGCTTTCTGACCCCTAGAGCTGACTATTTGAGGGATGTAGGCTGCAGATTTGACCTGTTTGACCGATCTGGCCAGTATCCCTCCGCACTTGCCACCTGACTTGTACGTCATCTTCCGACAAATTTGCAATGCCGCTTTGGCTCTGTAACAGAGCAAATCTGTTATCTGTGCCCGCAATGAACTCAATTCGGTATCCAGTACCTGTGATGGAGCATGTTTATGTCGCGCCTCCACGGAGGCTAACTTGGCGAGAAGGCCGGAAAGTTGTTTGTTCCGATCCCTCTTAATGCGTGCGCCTTGTCTGATGAGGACCCCTCGGAGGACAGATTTATGGGCTTCCCATAAGGAGCCCGGGTCACAGTCGGGAGTGTCGAAAATAATAAGTCAATGCCATAGTCGCGTCCGTCAGGACATCTGGGATTTGGAGAAGGCTCTCGTTCAGGCGCAAAAACAGAGCCCTAGGCGAGGGCCTGTCAGTGAGGGTATACATGAGGGAGATAGGGGCATGGTCCGAGCAGGTAATCTGACCTATAGAGGTAGAGTTCACTAGGTGCAGCTGATCATGGGGTATCACGAAAAAAATCAATCCTAGAATACACCTTATGCCGGGCGGAGTAAAAGATGTAATCCCGGTCTCCTGAGTGCTGCAGGCGCCACACATCCAACAACTGAGCACCGTGGAGGGTCTGCGCTATTCGTTTCCTGATTGCTGGGGGAATTGAGGAGCCATCTGAAGAGGGGGTTGGGGAGGGCACAAAACAGTGGGCATCGTATTGAAGGTGGGTAACAGCAGAAAGCAACGGTGCAACAACATCAGATATCAGAGCCATGCGATAGTTACCCACACCTCCCGAGAGTAAATCCTGAGATACAGTGCGCGGGCGGCGCCTGCTCCTCTGCGGTCTCGAAGTCAGGTCAACATGTGGTCTCGTGGAGCCAGGACGCCCCTGGGAGCGTGGCAGATAGCAGTCAGTTTGATCGATGGGCTCCCTCTCAAGAAAGGTAAAGAGAGCCGAGAGGGCATCCGGTGAGCGCAGCATTAAAGATCTCTGGTTCCGTTTGAACATGACTGACAGGGGGAAGCCCCAGCGGTAGGTGGCATTGCATCTCCTGGCCAGGTCCAAAAGCGGCTTTTGGATAGCCAGTCATTGCAGCGTAGCCCTGAACAGGTCCGGCAGTATTTTCACGGTCGCTCCGTCAAATTCCAGATCGCCGGCAATGGCTTCTTTGTGGGAGTAGTGGTAGAGCTGGCAGATCACGTCTCGTGGCCTCGTAGGGTCAGATGAGCGGGGACCCAAGGACCTGTGCACACGATCGAGCTCCACCCGCTCCGGTAGATGATCACCCGCCACCTTCCTAAAAATGTCATTTTGTAACAAATGTCATCAGTAGGTTTTGCAACAATAAGGTTGCGAAGGTCTTGAGAGAGCGCTTTGCTTTTATCCACCATGAAAGGTTTCTTGTTTGACACCTTGGTAATGAGACACCTTGGAGACTGAACCAGCTGATATTAATTTACACTGATGAGGGGCAAGATTGCCTTCTAATTTCTGACAGATTTCAGCAGGTGTCTTGGCTTGCCTTTATACCTCCCTTTCTTCATAAGTTTAATACTTTTCCCTGTGTCATTTTATTTTATTACACATAACTTAATTTCTGAACGTATTTGTTTGGTATCTTTGTATGTATAGATTGCTTGGGTTGTTACTGACATGTGGTGAAAATGTCATGTCAACAACACCTTTAGAAATAGGCTTACCTCGAAAAATGGTGTCGGGCTAAATACTTATTTTACCTGCTGCATGTAAAATAATACATAAATTTATACACACTTCAACTTGAAAAATATATGCATAAAAATTCTAATAAAGTCTTGCACAAAGTGCTTACAGTAAGTGTACCATACTAACCATCTGAACACACAAATTAGCTTTCCCATATATTTTCTAGCTATAATACTAGACAGCTAGGAATACTTTTGGAAACAAAAGCAAAATTTGAGTTGAGAACAAATAAGTAAAAACATCAGGAATCTAAAATGGGAATCTAAAAATTATATTAAAAAAGGGTAGAAACATATCTGAAAAGGGTAAAGTAAACAATATATTTGTTTTAACATATTTAAGCTTCTGTATCAAAAAAGTGCAGCATCTGACACACTTAATGTGGACATAATCTCGGATTCATAAAATCAGTATAATAACAAAGGCTCATTTTGACAAATAGCCTCTAATCCTATCTTAGGCTAAATTTACCATCGATTTCTTATTCATGACTAATAAAAATTATAGGACTATCTTCGCCCTGCAGCAAAGTGTATAGTTGCCCAGTCTCCCCTTCAAGCCATAATTAGAGCTACTGATTATTGTTCTCTTTGGTTTATAATCAGATATGAAACCATAAAGCTTCTCAGGCTTAGACATAATTAAGTTTTAAGAGCTATACAACCTAATACTACAGAAACTGGTAAACAGCCTTCTGCAAATAGCTTGCTTTATTTGTATTTAGCAAGCAAATCACATGGGGTAACAGAATGATTTCAGGGTTGCCCACTTCACCACAGGCTCTAAGAAAAATATAATCACCTACTCAGGAGCAGCAACCCTTTGGAAAAGAGAACCAACCATCTAATTTATATACAGTGGGACAAGATATAACCTGTTCCACAGAAACCTAAATACTGTGCAAGTAGGTACAGATTTTTTTTTCTAGTGACTCTCGAAAGAAGGTCTGCTATGTTACTTGGTTTGTGTTTGTAGGTCACAGAAGTGCCTATCACTGTCTTATGACAAAAAGGTTATAAAACTGCCTGGGGCCCCTGTTTAAGCCAGGAGCAAGATCCTGGCTCAGTGTCTCTAATCACTAAACACTGTGTAAATTCTTTTAAATCGGGACTGCAAAAAAAGTAAAAGCAAAGCCAACTGTGAGAACTACTAAATGGAGTAGGGTCAGTGCTGGTGTATCAAGAAAAAACCCCCAGAAAGGTTGATTATGACAAACATGTTAGGCCTCATTCACACAAGGCGGATCCGCTCAGCAGAGTCCCATCAGCTCAGCTGGCGATCTCTCTGTTGATCTCTGCCGAGCCGGCGGATGACAGGTTCTTCTCCCTGCTCACTGAGCGGCCTGTCAGAGCACCACTGATTTCCATGGAGAGATCAGACAAAAACGGACAGAGTGTCTGTTTTCATCAGATTTCAGCCCATTCAATCTGCCAAGATGGATAGCGAACGTATCGCCATAAGTCTGATTTTAGCAGATCGGATGGCAGACGGGTGTCAGCGGACATATCTCTGCTGACAACTGCCTGACCATAGGAGTCAATGAATGGCCCGCTCTGATCAGCCTGAAAAACAGAAAGGCGGATCCGATCAGGGGGGCTTGCCATGTGAAAGGTTCACACTGGGCTGCGGGAATGAAGCCGTGCGAGTTTAGCCGTGATTTCAGAGTCATCTGTGCAGGTTTCTGCACAGATATCAAAGTAACTCGCGGCCCGAAATCGCAAAAAGTAGTACAGAAACTAATTTTTTAAATCGGTGCAGAGCCGCAGATGCAGCGTTGCACCAATTAGGATGGTGCCATTGCCGGCAATTGCCGCCGATTTGACATGTCAAATTGAATGTCAAAACGCACCATTGTGAACCAGGGCTCTAAGATGTTTGTTTTTTTTGGGGGGGGGGGGGGGGAGAGAAGGGAAGCAAATCAGACCCGATTTTAAAATTTGTGGAGTGGAGAAGGGGTCAGCACTGGTAATATTGAATGCACTCACTGGCAGCCATTTTCCACTGTCTTGTGAGCTATAAGCATATACAAAATAAAAAAAAACACATTAGCAGAGGAAATGAGACGCAACATGAGAAAAATGCAAGAATGTCTTTACTTTTTTTTGTATGGACTGGTAATAGGGTCTCTTTAAATAGCTCTGGAAGATTTTACCCCCTTCATGACCAGGCCATTATTTGCCATTTAATACTGCGCTACTTTAGTTGGTAATTGCACGGTCATGCAACACTTTACCCAAACCAAATTTATATATTTTTTTTACACAAATAGAACTTTCTTCTGGTGGTATTTGATCACCACTGGGTTTGTTTGTTTTTTGTGGAAAAAAAAACTATTTTAGAAAAAAAATGTTTTCACTCTGCTAAAAAAAACATATCAAATAAAAAAAAAAATATATATATATATATATATATATATATATATATATATATATATATATATATATATATATAAATAAAATATGTCTTAATACATTTTGGCCAAAAGAATAAAAGAAATCCCAATAAGTCTAAATTGGTTTGTGCGAGTTATAGCACCTACAAAGTATGGTATATATATATTGGAATTTTTGTTTTATACTAACAATGATGGTGATCAGCGACTTTTAATGGGACTGACAGGGGCAGCCCAATAATGAAATGCTAAACTGACATGTAATGTGACTGCAAGCAGAGAGAGACCAGCTGTCAAAATTCTGCGGTGATGTCAGGGGTGGGCTGGACGCATCAGCTATTAAACAGCAGCCAATGATTGGGCTGCATAAGAAAGGGGGCAGGGCCATATACACGTAGTGGCTCGCCCAGACCCCATCCCATTGGCTGGTGTTTGATAGCTGCTGGGTCCCGCCCACTCCCAACATTAACGTTAAATTCTGACAGATGGTCTCTCTACATTAAGTTACATTACATGACAGTTTCACACACTGAGCGACTCTGGCAAGCGTCAATATTGGCTTAGTGTGAAACTGCCTCACAGGTAGCACAGACTGCACACTCACTGGATGCAACATTTCACAGCAGAGAGTCCCACAGGCAGATCTCGGGAGACAGCCGGCACAGGTGACTTACGGGTGAAACTTGTCACTGCCCTCTTAACCACTTAAGTCCCGGACCAAAATGCAGCTAAAGGACCTTGCCCCTTTTTGCAATTCAGCACTGCGTCACTTTAACTGACAATTGCGCGGTAATGCGACGTGCCTCCAATACAAAATTGGCATCCTTTTTCCCCCCCACAAATAGAGCTTTCTTTTGGTGGCATTTGATCACCTCTGTGGTTTTTATTTTTTGCGCTATAAACAAAAATAGAGCCACAATTTTTTAAAAAAATGCTATATTTTTTATTTTGCTATAATAAATATCCCCCAAAAATATATATAAAAAAAAAAAATCCTCAGTTTAGGCCAATACATATTTTTCTACCTATTTTTGGTTAAAAAAAAAAAATCAAGCGTTTATTGGTTGCTTTGCGCGAAATTTATAGTGTTTACAAAATAGGGGATAGTTTTATTGCATTTTTATAAAAATATATATTTTTTTACTACTAATGGCGGCAATCAGCGATTTTTTTCATGACTGCGACATTATGGCAGACACTTCGGACAATTTTGACACATTTTTGGGACAATTGTCATTTTCACAGCAAAAAATGCATTTAAAATGCATTGTTTACTGTGGAAATGACAGTTGCAGTTTGGGAGTTAACCACAGGGGGCGCTGATGAGGATGTGTGACCTGAAGTGTGTTTACAACTGTAGGGGGGTGTGGCTGTAGGTGTGACGTCATCGATTGTGTCCCCCTATAAGAGGGATGACACAATCGATGCTTCCGCCACAGTGAAGAACGGGGAAGCCGTGTTTACACACGGCTCTCCCCGTTCTTCAGCTCCAGGGACTGATCGCTGCACTCCAGCAGCGATCGGGTCCGCGAGTCCCGCAGTCCTGGAGCTTCGGACCGGGTCACGGGAGCGCGCCCATGACCCACGGCTGGGTACTAGCACAGCACGTACCTGTACGTGCATGTGCCCAGCCGTGCCATTCTGCCGACCTATATGTGCAGGAGGCGGTCCTTAAGTGGTTAAGATGACGCCTGGGACCATGGGCCCACAGAGTCCCATGGGAGGGCTGGACCTTACTTAATGCCACTGACAACACCAGTAACATTAATACAGTGATTAGTGCCACTAACTTGGAAGGGGTTAAAATCTAGGGCGATCAAGAGGTTAAAGGTGTACCGCTTTTTATGAATGATAACTTTGTTTCTTATTCCTGCTTTGCAGAGATAAGAAACACAGAGATCATGCCCTCTGTACAGAGCCCTGCGTTGATACATTGCAGGCGGGCAGTCCACACGTGGTTAAAGTATGTTTAGTATTTGAAAGTTTAAAGCGGGGTTCCAACCACTCGCCCAGAGGTGATTCAGTTCGCATGTGCTGCGCTATATAAGTTTTCATTCATTCATTCACTATTCGTGTTTTTTAAATATATGTCCTTTCATCATGCGTTTTTATCATACTAAATTTACAATCCGCCGCCGTTCCGCATAGTTATTAAAAAAGATAGTTTATAAAACTATGTCCACACCATTGTCATTTTGCTTGTGGGCATTGTGAAGCCCACAAGCACTTACTTCCTGGAAGTCTTGGATGGGGAGTTATAATGGGGTAGCGCACTGCATCCTGGGAAATTACTACACACATTTTCCAGGAGCATTAGCATGTTGAGGAGATGAGGTCAGAATCCTAGGTGATTCCAAAGGCAGATTTCGTGGGATCGCATAGCAACAGGCATTTTCCATATGAGTAAAAAAAATATATATATATTTATTTTTATTTTTTAGGTCTAATGAGCACAATTATGAAAAAAAATAAAAATTGGGATGGAAACTCCATTTTAACTCTAAGCAGTTTTTCTTTTTATTTAAAAAGGAAAAAAGTTAGAACTTCTGAGTACTTGTACATACGAGGGAATTTTTCCGCTGAAAATGGTCCGACGGACCATTTCAGCCGAAAAATCTGCTCGTCTGTAGGGGCAAACGGACCGTTTTGGCCGGATTCCTCCGGCGGAAAAGTTTCAAAGCATGCTTTGAAACTTTTCCGCCGGAGAGCTGCCCGTTGGATATGTCCGCTGGTTAGTACGGCAAACCAGCGGACATATCTGCCCGCACATGCGTCGTATCCTGTGAATGGATCCGACGCATGCGCGCGGAAGTGTTTACTTCCTGGTGCGGTGACGTGGCGGTGGCGTCAACGTCACCGCGCTGTCCGCCGGTGGGGAATTTGATCCGATGGTGTGTACAGCCACCGGATCAAACAGCCCGGTGGACATATCCGATGGAAACGGTTCGTCGGACCGTTTCCATCGGACAAATTACATCGTGTGTACAAGGCCTGACAGTTTATCTTTTTCAATTTCTATTTGTGACTCTTCACGTTTACGTTTGTTTAAAAAAAAAAATGAAGGAGGTTCTAAATCTAACCATTGCCCACTCTATAGACAAAATATCTTTTGCATTGTGTCTTGATTGAGGAGATTCCATTATTTGGAGCCGGACTGCAGGAGTTAGGAGTAGGCAGACCCTCCCCCCGGAGGCAATCGCCATCCTTCTCCATGCCCCCGGTGGCAATGGCGGGTGTGAGGGGGGGCCTCCCACTCACCCCGCCCTACCTGCTCCACTTGGGAGCCCAACTGGGGCCCAACAGGACCCCATCGGGGCAGAGGGACTCCCCCTATGAGGGAGTGAGGGGGCCCGACGCACCAAGCTAGCCCCGTAGGTCCTTCGCCTCTCTTTAGGAGACCGCATGGCCAGTGCGTGCGTATTAAACCAATTTTGTGTGTGTGCAAGTGTGGTGGTTTTTGTGGGGGGGGGGGGGTGGGCGTACTAAGCACAGGCGTACCTTGCATAGCACACCCACCGGGAGCCGGGCTGAGACCACCAAACTCAATTCACATGTAGCCGAGACCGGGATCCGAACCCTTGGCTGCAGAGGTGAACGGCTTGTCAGCGCAGTGCCAATCACGTTGAGCCACCACAGCTCCTCCCATTATTTGTGTTTTAATGCCCCGCTAAACCTACGCAGTTGGAAAAAGTGAGAAAAAAAAAGAAAAAAAATCTCTGACAAGGAAAGGAATGAAAACCTAATCCAGGTTTTAACTTTCACCAAGTCTATTCAAAACAGAAAAAAAAAAGTTCTGGTTAGGGCTGTGCTAATAGACGATAGGGTGCATGAGTATTTGCTTGGGTAATTTATATGCATTTACTTGTATATACCGGTAATGCATTCACATTGACTTACATGGGGGAATAAAAGCAAATCAAACTCTGATCGCAACAGCCAATGTACAAATGAGCACTCCTGCTGTGTGCTAAGGCCGCCTACACACGATCAAATCTGTCTGGTGGAAACGGTCGGCCCGACCGTCCCAGCAGACAGATTCGATCGTGTGTACGGGCGAGCCGACGGATTTGGCCAGCAAACAGATTTGAAAGCATGCTTTCAAATCTGTCGTCTGGGAACCCGTCCGCCCGACATGTCTGCTGGTTAGTACGCTAACCAGCAGACATGTCTTCTCGCACACGCGTCGAATGGTTTTGACGCATGCGCGGAAGTGTTTTACTTCCTGGTGCGGTGACGTGGCGGCGTCAACGTCAGCGCGCCGTCTGCCGGCGGGGATTTTGGTTTGATCGTGTGTACACGATCAAACCAATATGTCCCCAGCAGACAGATTTGTTCAAATCGGTCTGTCCGACCGATTTGAACAAATGTGTCTGCTCGTGTGTATGGGGCCTTAGAGTTAAATTCTATGCATAAAAATATAAACCAAAATTGGCCATTAATATATATATATATATATATATATATATATATATATATATATATTTATTGTAAGATTGGGGTGATCAGACTCCAGTGGTAGGTGCGTTTTTAGTGAGTACGCCAGTCTAGTACTGGATTTTTAAAGGGCATGATAGCCCACATTTATTTAAAAGCACAAACAGTTCACAAATACATCATTAGCCCTCGCAGGGGGTTCCACCATTTCTGTATCTTGCATACTCAACACTTTAGCCTCCTAGCTTTCATTCTTGCCATCCGGCTGTTTGAGGCCTAGGCCTTAAGTCAGCTCCTCAGTTAGGTCCCTTTCACACTGGGGCATTTTTCAGCCGGTACAGCGCTAAAAATAGCGCTGCTATACCGCCTGAAAAAATCTTGCCCTGTAGTCTTCAATGTGAAAGCCCTAAGGCTTTCACACTGAAGCGGTGAGCTAGCAGAACCGCTCCAAAAGTCCTGCTAGCCGCATCTTTGGAACGGTATAGGAGCGGGGTGTTTACCGCTCCTATACCGCTCCTTCCCATTGAAATCAATGGCAAACCCTGGTAATACTGCCCGCAATGCGCCTCTGCAGAGGCACATTGCGAGCGGTATTAACCCCTTTTACGGCCGCTAGCGGGGGTTAATACCGCACCGCTAGCGGCCAAATACCGCGTCTCCCACTGCAATGTGAAAGCAGCCTTAAGCTCTCTCCTAGCTTACTCCTGAGCAGCGCCTTGCTGCTTAATCACCAATGACATCTGCCTTCTGGAAACATGCATACAGCCTCTGACTCCTCAGAGGTATGGGAGTTCACCTGACTGCCAGGAACAGACTTCCTGTCTGTGGGGTGGAGCTCTGAGCCATAGCAGGTCAGAACTAAATAGCTGAAGACACAGCTGTGCAATTAATGTGTTTTTCTCTCCAAAATATGGTGTAAACCAGTAATCTTTAAGATAGCACAGGGTCCCACCACAACATATCCTCCCCCCTGTTTCGAAACGGAGGGAGGAACACATAAACCCGTCATCACAAATGGGACACCTCTGTGCCAGCCATTGGCTGCATAGGCCCATTATTTCCGAGTATGTTTCCACCAGCACTTCTTCCTGAACCGTGGGCTCCCACTAATCTCTCTATCCCTTCTACCTTCTGGCCTCTCTATCCCTTCTACCTTCTTTTTTTCTCCCACAGACCTACTCTCCCGGGACTGTTGGGGCCCCACTTCCATGTATCCGTCAGGGACTGACCACTCTCACTACCTGACGCCACATTAACCAATAACATTTGTTTCTCAGGTTCACTAACCCCTATGTGCTTTTGCATGTTTGTCATATGGCAAAACATGCAACTGCTACCCACAATAGGGGTGCCATTTAGAAATAATGTATAAAAAAAATATATAAAATGTATTTATTGAAAGGGTATTAAAATGTATTAGAGTATCCATTACCTGAATCTGGTAGACAATGTTGTGTTTTATTATTAAACCATGCCATGGAACAGTTCATATGACATAATCCTATGAACTGTTAATGCTTCTATCAACCACTTGTGCATAATTCTAAATGCCAGACACTAGGTGGCATACATCTACAGTGAGGGCATCTCGGCAGCCCAATAGGGAACTGATTCCAGCTGCTGCCCATGGCAAGGGTAGTTGGAGTGACTCTGCCGGCTTCAAATGCAGGTATTACTTCCATAGTCTCATGAGCATGAATAATCAAACTTAAATTTCAGTAACATACCACCAGGTTTGCACTTTGTGCTGCTTTTCTTTATTTTCAACAGTCACAGTTTCAGTAACCGTCTCCACCATCTTTCATGTTAATATTATTATTAGCTTTTGAGTGTATTCTAGGTTAAGTTTATTGGCAATGCAAGTTAACACATGAATATAAACATAAACGAAACATAACGAAACAAAGGTACTGTAATGCCAGAGATTCTGGCTATAAAGTTGTCTGTTATAAGCAACTTAAAATATGTACAATATCACCATAACGATACCTACTTTATTTTTCATTTATTTTTTAAGAAAAGATCAGATGCTGCGACTGCACATTCAAAGTTTGGGGGGGGGGGGGGCGGGGGGTAAGAGAGAGAAGGGGGTTTTACAGTCATCAGCTTCAAAAGTCATCACAGGAATACAGAAATTCCAGACAAAGTGTCATCATCTGACTTTTTTATTATTTTTATTGAAGATCACAGATATACTTTGAGAAATACCAATTTAACAAAATGATTGATCCAGATATCATGCACAGTCTATAGGAAGTAGGGATCGACCAATGTTTTTTCGGTGCCGATACAATACCAATATGTCGGCCACCTTTCCTACCGATATTTTGTACAATTAAAAAAAAAAAATTTGACACTGTCATTTTACTTTTTTTTTTATATCACTGTAATTGCTGTCACAAGGAATGTAAACATCCCTTGTGACAGTAATAGGCAGTGAAAGGTACTCTTTAGGGAGAGATCGGGGGTCAACAAGACACCAAACCCCTCCTCTGCACTTTAAAGTATTAAAAACGTCAAGATCGGCGATTTTGAATACTTTGTTTTTTAAAACTCGCCCCTTTAATGATTCCAGTAATCTGGGAAGCGATGTTATAACATTGCTTCCGGATTACTAGATCCAAGACCCAAATGAAACATTGGCTTTGTTCGGGTCTTCGGCCAGCCGGCGGACGTGCCAGCTGGTTGCTCGGGCCTCACAGTGGGACGGGAGAGCCTGGGTGAGCGGTCCCAGTAAAACCCCTTGAAGCAATATCGGTAATATTGATCAGTTTTTTGAGTGATACTTCGAAAAAAGCGAATATAGGTCGCACCGATAATCGGTCGATCCCCAATAGGAAGCCACGTTATAATATAGTTCTTGGTAGTTGGAGTTTCGAGAGACAACTTGGAAAAGAGACTGAAAAAGATGCAATAGACCTTGGTTTGTGTATCGCATCCTTTCCCAGTTTCAGGGATCAACAGAAGTACAGATTAGGTAAGGTGACAACAAAATAAAGAGTCCCAGACTTCAAAAAGTGTTTTGAAGTCAACCTTCTTTCATTTCTGTCTTCGGGGAGGTCTCTGTAGATTTTCAGCATATTTGGCTGGTAGGAGTTTGTTGTGATTGTTCACCAAGCTATTGAATATTCAAAGAATTCAGAACATTCGCTATAGCATTGTGGCAGAGGCACACTGTGGTGCCTTAGCATTTTTTAGGGGCTCCTTGGCAAAATGCCTAAAAGTTGCATACAAGCAACGTGTGGATGAAGCTTGCCTTTAAGCTACACAAAGCCACAGGTTTTCACTGTGCACCATTACAACCTTCCAGCCACCGGTATCTTAACAACCAATGACATTATCGGTTAATAGAGAGGACATTGGTTGCCTGAACAGCCTCCTTGTTTGCCCCCTCGCCTGCCCCTATCCATCAGCACTGGGGTCACATTAGCTAAGTGAGGGAGAGAAAGAGAGAGAAATATTAGAATACTAGTCAGTACCAGTATGTAAAGGTGTATTCTCTGGAAGAATAACTCACATCAAAATTTGGCTATCATACGTGTGTGGCTATTGCTGCATTTCGTATTAGTTTAGTTTTTTACATTTTAAAGTGGAGTTCCACCCTAAAAATTAACTATTAACATCTTACATTCCCCAACCAACCATTTAATCTTTTTGAACCTTCAAGGTTGCCCTGACTCTCTATACTCATGTTGGCAAATCGTATTTGCCTAAGCCCCTCTATTAATCTAGTACCCCGCTATACCTACCTACATACATATCTAGCGGCTACCTCAGCAGCTATTTTTTGAACTAACCTACTTCAACAAACTTTTCCCACTAACCACGGGTATCATGGGTTTTTTTCGCAGGCGTTTGCTCCTCCACTGCCCCTGATGGGGCGATCTCAATGTGGCTCTTTGTTAGTTATCCTGGTCAGGCCCTCCACCATCGGGTGGGCAGGCTCAGCCTAAGCCCCTCTGGACTATCCAGCGGCCTCACATAACATTGACTTCCTGGTTCAGTGGTAACTATATTACTTTAGCATTCAATGTGATGTATGTCGACATGTGTCCTTTCATCTATTTTGAAATTTTGCAATTGTTGGTATTTTCTAGAAACTGTGCCCCCTGAAGAGACCCAACTGGTCTAAACGCGTCGGGGCTCATCCTTGCACATAATATGGAATCATGATATGTACTATAACCTATGTATACTGCTTCCAGAAATTTGACTTTTAAATATAATTGTTATAACCTTGACTCAATTGGGTATCCGAGATTCTCGGTAATAAACACTGTTTTATATATTCAACATTCATTTAATTATATAATCGCTGCCTCACTTCTATCTGGCTGTTACTAGGCACATTTCGTAATCTGCCTAATTCCTGGTCATAGGTGGTTCAACTTCCTGTCCTAAGACCCCATTGTCTGGGAATTACTGTGCCTAAAAATCACCCAGCATGCACTTGTTTCTGAAAACCAGGAAGAAAAAGGAACTGGGCTTCACATGCCCACACATATGATGAATACGGCCACAACATGAGCTGGATGATATAAGGCAAGTGTTTGCAATGATTTCTGGAACGATTGGGGAGTTATCAATATGTTTTAGGGACTATTTAATGTGATTAATTTTAGCTTGCAAAAATAAATAAAAAATAATGTATGCACGTAACCACGCTTTAAAATTAAGTTCCTTCAGATTACTCATAATTTTAAAAGGGTGCCTTAAATAAAAAAAAAGGATAACAAACACTGCTCTACAGGATTAGTTGGGAATTGCTTCATCTATTTATGCATTCTATAGGTATTTTCACATAATCTCTAAGTGGCATTTTGAAAATGTCCAGAATATTGCTTGTTTATCTGGATTGGTTTCCATCAGTATTGGATTAGACAAATCAGTGGGAGAAAGAATTTTTAATAATGTTTAATACATTGGATCAAACCTGAAAGAATGCAAAAAGCCCCTTTTTAATAAGTAGTAGATATTTCACCATTTCGTCAAAGATCAGTGGTTTGTTTGTGGAGGTGTTAAGGGATTTATAACAGTTTATTCCTTTTGTTAACCAGTCGTTGTACAACTTGGCTCTAGTGGCCTTATTTTGTTTTTTCTAAAGAGCAGCATATTGATCAAGATACAGATTTTGTTTTTCATATTTTAAATCTATCTCAAGTTAACTACTAGTTTCACCTATTCTGAATTCAAATCCAATTCTCTGAACATTGTTCTCTTACACTGCCGAACTTTCAAATCAAACTTGTCCTATATCTAATCTTATCTAAGGAATGTCAGTTGTCATCTTTTCATGGGATGTAATTCTTTTTAGCACCAAGTCTACGGCTTGTGTATGTGATAGAAAGCACAGCTTACATCCAACAATCCATTTAGTAATAAATAAGCAATAATAAAGATGGCTAAACATTGTTTCACAAGAAAATCACCCGGATCATCACATAACACAATTCATTTTAATTATACTACTTTCAAATTACATTGAGAGATATTACATTTTGGCTACTCAAGCCTTTTCCAGCTGTTAAAAAGAAAGAACACAATCATTACACTGTAAATCAGAAGAGTACAAAATTCAGCTTGCTCCATTCATTTTATGTATTAAAAATCAACTAAACTCAATACAGCAGCAGTGCAAAATGCTAATTTATCAGGAAACTGACAGTTTCCGTGGGTAGAAGGCTTCAATTACAGGGGCATACTTAGCCACTTCAGCCCCGGAAGATTTTACCCCCTTCCCAACCAGAGCACTTTCAACAATTTGGCGCTGCGTCACTTTAACGGACAATTGCGCGGTCGTGCAACGCTGTACCCAAACAAAATTTGCATATTTTTTCCCACAAATAGAGCTTTCTTTTGGTGGTATTTGATCACCTTGGCGGTTTTTATTTTTTGCGCTATAAACAAAAGAACAGCAACAATTTTGAAAAAAAACACAATATATTTTACTTTTTGCTATAATAAATATCCCACATTTAAAAAAAAAAATAATAAAACATTTTCCTCAGTTTAGGCCGATGTGTATTCTTCTACATATTTTTGGTAAAAAAATAAAAATAATCACAATAAGCGTATATTGATTGGTTTGCACAAAAGTGATAGCGTCTACAAAATAGGGGATAGAATTATGGCGTTTTTATAGTATTATTCTTTTTTTTTTACTAGTAATGGCGGTGATCAGCGATTTTTATCGGGACTGCGATATGGCCGACAGATTAGACACTTTTGACACATTTTTGGGACCATTAACAATTTTACAGCGATTAGCGCTATACAAATGCACCGATTACTGTAAAAAAAAGTCACTGGCAGGGAAGGGGTTAACACTAGAGAGCGATCAAGGGGTTAACGGCGTTCCCTCTGCATGTTCTAACTGAAGGGGGGATGGGACTTACTAGGGGAAATGACAGATCGCTGTTCATACTTTGATTTCTCCCCTGAAAGAACCAGGATCTGTGCGTTTACACACACAGATCCCGGTTCTCGCCATGTCACAAGCGATCACAGGAGCCCGGCGGTCACCGTGCCGGCCAGGCACTCGCATCAGCTACGGGGGCTAGCCGCGGGCATGTGCCTCTGGCAGCCACAGGGTGAAGCAAGAGTTTTCGGACTTCTTGTTTCCTTCCTTTTCCAATCCGATACTACAGCTACCATGACACTTTGAGCCTCTGAAGCTTCAGGGTGGGCTATGCAAGTCACTTATACCAGTTCTGGGCATTGATGTGGGCGAATCCCATGTTTACTGTGGGCATTTCTGAGCCTTCATGTGGGTGATGAAAGGTGTATATGTGTCATACTTCATCCTGTGTAATTTCTGTCTTGCAGCATACCAAAGAATAATGGCTTACTGCAATTACAGAGGAAGGGCTATAGAAGGTTATTATGAAGTTGTTGCCTTCATATGTAAATCAATCACTCCACAGAGAGCAGGGCTCTGGAATGGCAGGGTCTTAGAGGTGGCACTCTCCCTTTTTACACTAGTCTGCATATTTAACTGGGAAGGATAGAACTAATTCATTCCATCCTGTCCAGCAGCAGCACAGATAGTTTTCAGAACAGGCTGTGTATGAAGGGGATTCCTTCTGGAAAAAAGTTGTGCTCTGTGAGGCGGGACCAAAAAAAATGATTATGTGGTATTTACTGCAAAATGAAAAATGTGACGGTAAATATTGTAAGATAAGCTCTTAAGTCCAATTCACAAACGGACCAGAGAGTAAAAAAACATGCAATATTTATCATGAGGGTGCTATTACATGCGATATTTGTGAAAACAAGGAGCGATGGCCAGGAAGCTGGCTGCTGCGTTCCTAGAAAATGGATGACTCATCAGGGGTTTCCCGCTAACAGGTAAATGTTAAAAAAATAAATAAAAAATCTGACCATTTAAAATTATGGAAAAAAAAACAGCATGTGGTCCCACGACAATGCATATCAAGCCTTTCGGGTCACCACGGTAAAAAAAAAAAAAGATGTGGGGGTCCTCCCCCAAAATCCAGCAGGTCAGGTGTGGCGGGCTGTGTTATCGACAAAGGATTAACATCGTGGGACACTTTTTTTTTTTCTTTTATAAAGGAATTGTCAGAAAATTTGTGATTTTACTACTTATGGTGAATGGTTAGGAGTATTATGTACCCCACCCCATACTCATTCACATGATCTGGGGGCCAAATTCCAATAAGCCCCCTGCCCGCAGACTCCCACAACCACCGGCCAGGGTTGTGGGGATGATGCCATTGTCCCTATAGATGGCATGTGGCCTTGTATGGGCTCAGGAGGGACGGCCCCCCAGAGCTGCATGCTCGGATAAGGATCTGGTATGTATTTTGGGGGACGCCCATTTCTTTTTTTTTAGGTTTGATGTTTTTGTATTTTGATGTGGGGCTCCCCTTAAAATCTATACCAGACCCAAAGGGCCTGGTATGGACTGGTTGGCGGGACCCCATGCCGTTTTAACATTTTGTTATTGTCGAGCAATGGTATTGTATTAAATGTCATTTCATTCATGTTTTTTTTCCTTTAGAAATATTTTGGCTGCAGTATGTTCTTTACATGCTACAGATGCGCATTGGGCCTGGTATGCATGGGGGTGGACCCCATGCTATTTTTTTTCATTTATTTTAATTACCAGCAATTCTTTTTCTTTTAAATTCACCTGTCAGCAGGAACACCACTGACAAATCTTCCACTCTTAAGGCCCCAGCAGCCTTCTTCCCAGCCAGCCCTTCAGCGACCAGCTTAACCACTTCACCCCCGGAAGATTTGGCTGCTCATTAACCAAACAAAATTTGCATATTTTTTTCCCCATTTTTTGCGATACGGCACTGCGTCGTTTTAACTGAAAATAGCGCAGTCATGCCAGACGCAGTAACCAAACAAAATTGACATCCTTTTTAAAAAAAAGAAAAAACACAATATTTTGTACTTTTTGCTATTATAAAGGTTCCCAATTTTTTTCTTTTATTTTTTTAACAAATTTTTTCCTAATTTTAGGTCGATATGTATTCTTCTACATATTTATTGGTAATATAAATCGCAATAAGCGTATATAAATTGGTTTGCGCAAAAGTTGTAGCGTCTACAAAATAGAGGAAAGATTTATGTAAATTTCATTATAATTTATTTTATTTTTTTAACTAGTAGTAGCGGCGATCTGCAATTTTTATCATCAGGACTGCAACATTATGGCAGACAGATCGGACACTTCTGACACATTTTTGGGATCATTGACAATTATCCAGTTAAGGACCGCCGCATGTACATTTACGTCGGCAGAATGGCACCGACAGGCACATCAACGTATATATACGTTGGTGCCTTGAGGGGGGTTCGAGGGTCCCCCCCCATACATACGGCGGTCCATTCTGCTGGCCGAGCAATCCAGGATGAGGGGGCGGCTATTTGTTTTTGTCCGTCCCCTCCGGATCGCTCTCAGCCAATCCGCGCGCCCCCCCGCCCTGTCACTTGCTCCTCCTGTGTAAACACAGGAAGGAGGAAGCGATGTGATCTCTCCTTCAGCGTTTTTTTCAACCACCGCTGAGGAGAGGTCACATCACACAGTAAGTCTGCACTAACACTACACTGACACACACTACACATAGTCACATTAATCCCTTGCGATAACCCACCCTCCCCCCTGTCACAGAATGCAGTAATCATACATGTTTGATTACTGTATTTAGTGTCAGTGTGACAGTCAGTTAGTGTTAGATTCAGGGTAGCCCCCGTACCCCCCCTAATAAAGTTTTAACCCCTTGATCACCACCCTAGTTAACCCTTTCACTCCCTATTGCCAGCGTATTAGTGTCGCTGTTCCCGTTAGGTAGCTAATTTTTTTTTTTATTGCGATTTTTTTTTACTAAAGACATATGGCTAAATACATTTTGGCCTACATGTTTGACTAAAATTTAGTTTATTTGATTTTTCTTATAACAAAAAGTAAAAAATATTGATTTTTTTTTTCAAAAATGTCGCAGAGGCGATCAAATACCACCAAAAGAAAGCTCTATTTGTGGGAAGAAAAGGACGAAAATTGTGTTTGTGAGCCACGTCGCACGCAGTGCCGAATCGCAAAAAGGGGCAAGGTCATTTAGCAGTATTTTGGCCTGGGTCTTAAGTGGTTATAGAGCGATCAGTGCTATAAAAAATGCACTGATTACTGTGTAAATGTCACTAGCAGGGAAAGGGTTTAACACTAGGGGTGAGCAAGGCATTGTGTTGCCTAGTGGGTGTTCTAACTGTAGAGGTATGGGAGTGACTGGAGGAAAAGACAGATCATGGTTCCTAGCTAGTAGGAACTCACAATCTGTCTCTCCTCAGCTCACAGAACAGAGATTTGTGTGTTTACACACACACACACACGTCCGTGTTCTGCCTTTCGTGCCTGCGATCGCCCGTGGCCGTCGGTCATTGCAAACGCTGGCTACGAGCATCGGCACCCCCGCAAAAGGGACGGAGGTACAGCTACGACGGTTCGCGGGATCGAGCTGACCTGCTGCAGTATAATGATGGCGGCTGGTCGGTAAGTGGTTAATGTGGTAAATTACAAACACTGCATTCGTTAAACGCAAAATTCTAAGTGAATTGCACTTTCAAAACTGATTTACCGCAAGCGCTATTTTACTGCATTTTATTGCCCGTTATTTAACTCTTAGTGAATTTACCCCATAGCCACAGCTAAACCCAGAATATCAGGGGAGCTACAGACAACAGAGCAACATGGTACCGTGTTATGATTTATGCTGAGATTAATCATTCCATTCAGTTCTAGTGAAAAGAAAGTTGGAGTTCAGCTTTAAGCATATTTATGAGGGCCACGCAACCACTAGCAGGCTGTCCCCTTCATGTCAACTGGGAATGCAGTGGCTTCAGGGATACAGCCACTGCTTCCAATTTGACATTATTGGGGGAGCAGGTACATATCCCTGAACGCAGACAGTGTGAGTTTGGGGACAGCCACTGCGTTCCATTTGACATGCATGTAACATCTGCACATCCCATGATGGCAAATGCTGCCCACACACAGATATACACTTAAGCCTCCCCCCCAAAAAATGCAGGATGCTGAAAAGAGTCTACCAAACATATCTTGGATATTCTTATGCATTTACCAAAGGAACCAGCTTAACACATTTTAAGAGAGTTCATTTTCTAGGCTGGTTCCATTTCAGCAAGATAACATACATTTCTCAGGCAAACCCCTTCCTCCCCTTCCCTCTCCCAGAGCTGATTGTTGTTTTATTGGCCACTGGAATGTCTCCTGACCTGAAAAGGACTTCAAGTCGTGTTGTAAATCGCCCCAGATCGCCCTGTGGTTCATGCTCAAGTCGTGTTGAAGTTGCTTCTGAAAGTCGTGCTGGAAGTCGTGTCGCCCCAGTGTGAACCGACTCTAAAGCTTTCTATTTTTTTATTTTATAAATAACTAACATGTCATACTTACCTGTTATGTGTGATGCTGGCATGCTCTGCTCCTCCTCTTCTCCATGTGCCACCATAGGAAGCTGTTCAAACCCATGATTTGTGTGTCCATTGACACACAATGCAGCTTGACCCAGCCCCCTCGCTCATGAATTTGATTGACATCAGAAGACTCTAGCAACCAATCAGAGAGAGGTAACATGATGCAAGCACTTAGTGGTTGCTGCCTGTAAAAACCCAGCGGAGGCAGACAGAAAACAGAATCGGGTCTGATGTGGGCCTCCGAGGGGGACTGTGATACGGGCTTAGGAATGCTCCCGCTGAATTGTGTCATCTCTTGTGATGATCAATAGAGATGCCTGTGCACAGTTTTTACATGATTCCAACTGACTGATGAATTACAGTGACTGAAGCAGGATAAATATAACTAGAAGACATTTAGAACTGGTAGTTGTCATGATTTGTAATTTGGTTTAAAAAAAAAAAATGCCACTTCAGCCCTGGACCATTTGGCTGTCAAATGACCGGGCCACTTTTTGCGATTCTGCAAAGCGGAGTTCCACCCTTAAAATCACTTTGTTTCATTACATCCAGCATACTGGCGTCAGCGTCAGTATGCTGGTTTATTTTTTTTTTTAATGCACGTACTTACTTTATATAAAATCATTGAATTTCAGGCGCACCGCGGAATGTAGCCGCTATAAGGCGTCACGCCTTTCCGGAAACAGCCTATTAGCATTCGGCTTTTCTCGGCGCCTGCGCACAGACCCAGGAGCTGACTGCGCAGGCGCCGAAAATAGCCGGTCCTAGTTCGGGTTTTTTTGGAGGGCGTGACGCGGCTATATACGGCGCCTGCACAGTCAGCTCCTGGGTCTGTGCGCAGGCGCCGAGAAAAGCCGAATGCTAATCGGCTGTTTCCGGAAAGCGTGACGCCTTATAGCGGCGACATTCCACGGTGCACATGAAATTTAATGATTTTATATAAAGTACGTGCATTAAAAAATAAAAATAAACAGCATACTGGCGCTGACGCCAGTATGCTGGATGTAATGAAACAAAGTGATTTTAAGGGTGGAACTCCGCTTTAACTGACAATTGCGCGGTCGTGCGACATGGCTCCCAAGCAGAAGTGATGTATTTTTTCCCACAAATAGAGCTTTCTTTTGGTGGTTTAATTTAATCACCTCTGCGGTTTTTATTTTTTGCACTATAAACAAAAAGTAGAGCGTCAATTTTGAAAAAAGCAATATTTTGTACTTTTTGTTATAATATCCTCAATTTATTTTATTGTTTTAAAAAGCAATTTTTTTTCTCCGTTTAGGGCGATACGTATTCTACATATTTTTACCAAAAAAATAGCAATAAGCATATATTGACTGGTTTGTGCAAGAGTTATAGGACCAGATTCACAGAGCCATTACTCCGGTGTATCTCCTGATAGACCGGAGTAATTTCAAATTACCCGTGTCGTATCATTAGTTTGAATCCTCAAACCATGATACGACGGCTTCGGGCTTCGACCCGACAAACTTACGTCTTCGTACACCGTCGGATCTACGCTGCAATCTTTTTCCACCCGCTGGGTGGAGTTCGCGTCGTTTTCTGCGTCGGGGTATGCAAATTAGCTTTTTCCGGCGATCCACGAAGTTACGATCGTCCGTCGCATTCTCTTACGGCATCTGTAGTCATATTTTTGCTGAGTAAAGTTAGGGAAGCTAAAATCTGGTCTATAGTTAGACAGCCCATGTTAAGTATGGCCGCCGTTCCCGCGTCAAATTTAAATTTTTTATTTTTTTGCGCAAGTCGTCCGGGAATAGGACGTAAACGACATTACTGCAAAAAAAACTGACGTAACAACGTAATTTCGCGCAATGCGCGGTGCGAAATTTCTAAACGGAGCATGCGCAGTTCGAACGCCGCGGGGACACGCCTAATTTAAATGCTTCATGCCCCCTAATAGCGCATTTCGTCTTAGAGCCAGTTAAAATACGGCGGCGTAGTGTATCTCTGATACTCTGGGCCAGGGCAATTGTACCTGAATCTGGCCCATAGCGTCTACAAAATAGGGGATAGTTTTATGGCGTTATTATTATTATTTTTACTAGTATAGGCGGCGATCTGCGATTTTTATAGTGACTGCAACTTTATGGCGGGCACATTTGACACATTTTTGGGACCATTGTCATTTTTACAGCGAACAGTGCTATAAAAATGCATTGATTACTGTAAAAATTACACTGACAGGAGCTATCAGTGCCACCTTAGCGATCACTGTTCCTGATCACAGGATCCCTGATGTGTCACTAGGCAGAACAGGGGAATGCCTTGTTTACAAAGACATCCCCCTGTTCTGCCTTTGCCGACCCCAATCGTGGGCCGCCCGGGAACATCGAGTTCCCGGGACCCGCAGGCGCACTTACAAGGCACGCGTGCCCGATGAGCAGCAGATTTAAAGGGACGTACAGGTACGTCCATTCGCATGTCCGTGCCATTGTGTCAACGTACATAGTCGGGTGACTGTTGGCAAGTGGTTAATTATGCCCGGGCCTATTTTTTTTGTCCCAATACGGGCCTTTTGCCTCTTGTCATATGCTTAGCATTGCTCTCCTGTACATACTGCCGCCACTGTGATACCCTTTCACCTACCTCCTTCTCACCTAACTTATGTGCCCCTCTCCTGTACATACTGCCAGCTAAAACACTTCTTTAGCAATTTTGGTTATACCCACTACCTTTCCCATTCTGTAACAGGCACATTTTTGCTAGTTTCAGTAAAACATGAATCATTGAGTTTATTTGTGTTACTTCATGTGAGGGGCATGGTTTGGATGAATCGAGCTGAGGCTACTTTTACCTGCTAACCACTCGGCCTTGCGAGGTGTTCGGCAGCCAGGTTATCTCTACCTACTTCTACAAATAAACTCAACGTGGAAAATAAAAAAATCTGAAACTTAGTCAAGTCAATAAAAAAAATAAAAAGAATATGGCTTACCATCATTTTTTCAAACAGAGCCAGAACTTCTTTATCAGACAGCTGCTTAGGAGGAAAGTCGTCCTGCTCAGATGATGTAGACCAGTCACCAGGAGTGTTGTAGTTCTTTATGTAGTTTAAATTAGGCCGGTCTTTTCTACTTCCAGGAATACGAATGCTGGCAAATCTGTCCAACTAGAAATAAATTAGGACTGGATCAATTTTTTTATAAATAAACGTTAAACCATATTTGTAGAATATGAAATTAATCTTTAACACTCAATGTCTGAGATTAGAAACATATCTCTGAAGATTCAGCTCTCAAAAAGTTGAAAATTTAATGCAAACCATCTATTATGTTTTAGTTTGGGCTAGAATAACATTTCTGCTGAGTTTTTATTGCTGTCTGACAGGTTTTCCCTTGCTTCCTATCCCTGAGAAAACTGTACAAGATATAAAAAGTGTTTATTACATGGGCAGCAAAATTTAAGTCACTGCGTTTTTGTTCCCACAAAAGAGATTTCACATCACTTCCGGTCCTGGCTGTATGTGAAGGTATATTTTTTCAATAGGAAGATGAGACAGCAACATACGATGAAGAACTAAATAATGTTTTTTTTTTTGTACTCAATTTAAAATCCCTTTGTCTCATGTTCATTGATGGAACATAACTGTACAATGTAAAAACAGTTATACCACCAGAGGAAAAAAAAAAAAACAGACAACCACGGACACAGGGAAACCCAAAAGAGGGGACAAGCCATGTGTTTGTCAAAGAATATAGGATCCAAAAAGATTTTATGTGGAGTACTTCCTCTATTGATTATTGAGGGACACCGCACAATTGGCCAAAGAGGCATAGTCAGTCTCATTAGGACATACAATGGCTTAATCCACAATGGAATATACTCCACAGAATAATGCTGGGTGAAAGAGAAACAATCTATTTGATGATTATAAAATACCGGATACAATAGGAACTTTACCCATAGCAACTTGATAAAAATAAAAATGCTGTGTAGAAAAATATACAGTGAAACCTTGGTTTACGAGCCGTTTGAAAGACAAGCAATTTTTTTATTTCATATTTTTTATGCTTCCTGTTTGGCTATGAGACAGGAAGTGAAGGGAAATCTCCCCAATAGGACACAGATGGCAGAATATTTTATATCTATATATCTTACGGGTTTACAATCCTCCCTTGCTATATACAAAAAAAATAAAAAATTCTACTTTGACACAAATTTAACAACTTCAGCCCCGGACCATTTGGCTGCCCAAAGACCAGAGCACTTTTTGCAATTTGGCACTGCGTTGCTTCAACTGACAATTGCACGGTTGTGCGATGTGGCTCCCAAACAAAATTGACATCCTTTTTTTCCCCCAAAAAATAGAGCTTTCTTTTGGTGGTATTTGATCACCTCTGCGGTTTTAATTTTTTACGCTATAAACAAAAATAGAGGGACAATTTGGGAAAAAAAAAAGCTATATTTTTTAATTTTTGCTATAATAAATATCCCCAAAAATATAAAAAAAAAATAACGATTTTGTTTTTGGTAAAAATAAAAAATAAATCGCAATAAGCGTTTATCGATTGCTTTGAGCAAACGTTTTATGCCATTTTTATTAATATTTATTTTTTACTTGTAATGGCAGCGATCAGCGATTTGTATCATGACTGCGACATTATGGCAGACACATCGGACACATTTGTCGCTATTTTGGGACCATTCACATTTATACAGCGATCAGTTATATAAAAATGCACTGATTACAGTGTAAATGTGACTGGCAGTGAAGGGGTTAACCACTAGGGGGCTAGAAAATGGTTAAGGGTGTCCTAGGGAGTGATTCTAGATTTTAGGGGCGTGGCTTACTGAGACATGACACTGATCGCTGCTCCCGATGAGAGGGAGCAGACGATTAGTGTCAGTGTCACTAGGCAGAATGGGGAGATGCTTGTTTACACAGGCATTACCCGTTCTGCAGCTCCATGACATGTGATCGTGGGACACCGGCAGACATTGTATTTCTTGGGTCACGCAGGCGCAATCACGGAGCTCGCAGCAGCGGCGTGAGCCCACACAGCAGCAAATTTAAACTGCCATATATAATTACGTCAATTTGCCTGTCCGTGTCATTCTGCCAGTGTAAACGTACTGGAGCAGATCCTTAAAAGGGACACTAAAGTCAGGGATTTAAAAAAATAAAAATAACAAACATGTGATACTTACCTCCACTGTGCAGTTCGTTTTGCACAGAGTGGCCCGGAAACCTGTCTTCTGGGGTCCCTCGGCGGCTGTCTGGGCTCCTCCTCGCAAAAGCTTTCCCTCTTCATGCGAGGGCGCTCGCATGGAGGAAAGCTTTTGCGAGCGCGCTCCCGTGATACAGCGGCGGCCATAGCCACCGACTGTATCACTCGGCTCCGCCCCCCAGCGCGCCGCGTCATCCGCCCTGATTGACAGCAGCGCTAGCCAATGGCTGCGCTGCTATCAATCCGCCCAGCCTAGCCAATCATCGGCCAGGCTGGGAACCGAAGAGGACGACGTGGACGCGCCCGGGAGATTCGAACGGTCAGGTAAGTACAACGGGGGCTCGGGGGGGGGCCAGTGCTGCTAGATGTTTTTTTACCTTCATGCATAGGATGCATGAAGGTAAAAAAACTTGTACCTTTACAACCCCTTTAAGTGGTTAAAACCATATAGCTCAGCTAGAGCTGCACGATTCTGGCCAAAATGAGTATCACAATTTTTTTTGCTTAGAAGAAAGATCACGATTCTCTCACCATTTTCGTGGTGTAACATCATCTTTTACATTATATATTTAAAAAAAAAAATACAGTGCGACATAAAATATTGCAAAAACTAACATTTTATTCTCTAGGGTCTCGGCTAAAAAAATATATATATAATGTTTGGGTGTTCCAAGTCATTTACTAGCACAAAATACAGATTTTAATTAGAAGCAACAAGCGTCAGAAAAGGGTTTATCTTTAACCACTTCCCGCCCGGCCAATAGCCGATTTACGGCCGGGAAGTGGTTATGAAATCGTGACAGGCCGTTCTCAAACGGCCTGCACGATTTCATGCCGCACGCGCCCGTGCGGGCGCGCGGCGATCGGTGATGCGGGGTGTCAGTCTGACACCCTGCACCTCCGATCTCGGTAACGAGTCTCCAGCGGAGCCTCGTTACCACGTGATCAGCCGTGTCCAATCATGGCTGATCACGATGTAAACAGGAAGAGCCGCCGACGGCTCTTCCTCACTCGCGTCTGACAGACGCGAGTACAGGAGAGCCGATCAGCGGCTCTCCTGACAGGGGGGGTTCGCGCTGATTGTTTATCAGCGCAGCCCCCCCTCGGATCGCCACACTAGACCACCAGGGAAATAAAAAAAATACCAAAAAAAATACAAAAAAAAAGACAAAAATAAATGACAAAAAAAAAAAGACAAAAAAAAGACAAAAAAAAAAAAGGGGGGGGGGCAGTAAAAAAAAATAATGATGCCAATCAGTGCCCACACATGGGCACTGATTGGCAACATTGATCCATCAGTGCCACCCCTCAGTGATCATCAGTGCCACCCCAGTGTCTGTCAGTGCCACCCCACAGTGCCAATCCATGCCCAGTGCCCACCTACCAGTGCCCACTTGTGCCACCTATCAGTGCCCACCTGTGCCGCCTATCAGTGCCCACCTGTGCCGCCTATCAGTGCCCACCTGTGCCGCCTATCAGTGCCCACCTGTGCCGCCTATCAGTGCCCATCTGTGCTGCCTATGAGTGCTCAGTGCCGCCCATGAGTGCCCATCAGTGCCGCCCATGAGTGCCCATCAGTGCCGCCCATGAGTGCCCATCAGTGCCCAATACCAGCGCCGCCTATCAGTGCCCATCAGTGCTACCTAATCGGTGCCCATCAGAACTACCTCATCGGTGCCCATCAGTGCCACCTCATCGGTGCCCATCAGTGCCACCATATCAGTGCCCATAATTGAAAGAGAAAACATACTCATTTACAAAAAAATTAACAGAAAAAAATAAAAACTTAATTTTTTTTTCAAAATCTTCGCTCTATTTTTAGTTGTTGCACAAAAAAAAAAAACGCAGAGGTGATCAAATACCACCAAAAGAAAGCTCTATTTGTGGGGAAAAAAGGACGCCAATTTTGTTTGGGTGCAGTGTAGCATGACCGCGCAATTGTCATTCAAATTGCGACAGTGCTGAAAGCTGAAAATTGGCTTGGGCGGGAAGGTGCGTAAGTGCCTGGTATGGAAGTGGTTAAGTGGTTAAACTGACTTAAATTTACAGACCGGAGTTCATCCCTTTGATCTAAAGAACTAAATTGTTACAATGTTTCTCTCTATCTCCACCTAAGCTAAAGCCACAGGTTGGCATTTATTTATTTTTTGACAGCTGTCAGCAGAGAACTCTCTACACTGAATTGGGAAATGCGTTGTTAAGATAGTGAGGAGGTAGAACTGCGATCTCGATGCTTTATCGATTATTATAACAGCTCTAAGCTCAGCTAAATAAATATATATTTTATATACAGTACTTCTCGAATCACTTACAATGCTATTGAATACTCCCAAGGAAAATGTTTCTTTTTGGCATAAATAAAATGGAAAGAGCCAATGCGGTAATCCTCTCCCTTCTCCTCTCTCCTCCCCTACATTCCTCATCGTTCCCCTCTCAGCTACTTCTCCTCTTCTGGATATTATCCATGCAAAATTAAATACGACACCAGTCTTCAGGTACTGCTTATTATAGATCCGATTCACATTATTATTGAAGTTGAAATGTATAATGCAAATATTTTGAAGAAGGTTCCTCCCTTCTCAACGCCATCACGTTTACTTCACGCATTGTTCTTTTCCTTAATTTTTTTTGCTACACATGTACCTGTTGTGACAGGGAGTCAGGTAAATCTGTGGGTGTTGTCACAGACAGGAGATACATTTCTGCCTTGTTTAGACAATTCACCAATTACTATTAGGTGTCGGCTGCAGAAATAGCCAGAAAGGTTTAGGGCGTTGGAAAACTTCAGCTGTTAAGAATGAGGCAATTAAGGCCTCTTTAAGTCATTCCAGAGGATGACAACTGAGTGCTGCATCCTGAGGCTTGAGTTAGGCCCCTTTCACATGTCCGCCTCCATTCGTCCGTTTTTACAAGTCCGTTTACGGACTTGTAATGGACGCCTATGGGGTCACGTCCGTTAGCGGATGATGCATCCGCTAACGTCCGCAATGATCCGCGTCCGTCTGGATCCGGTTTTTCGGACGGAAGAAAACCCTATTTTTCTTCCGTCCGGCGAATCGAATCCAATGAATACGGACAAACGGTCCGTTTTCATCCGATTCCCCATAGGGGAGAGCGGAGGAGAGACGGGGCGGTCCCTGCACAGTGTGCGGGGACCGCCCTGTCCGCCGACAGCTCAGCGGGGAACCCCGCTGAGCCGACGGACACACACGGAGCGGACCAAAAAACGGACCGCTCCGTGTGAAAGGACTCTTAAGGAGAGCAGTGAGAAAGACTTCTGAAGAGGTGAGGTGGTTGTTGATTTTTCTGTGTGATAAAAATCAAAAAGACTATTGTTTCTCTGCTGTATGACCAACAGTGTCTGCCCAGCAGTAGGCTGTGCCAGACTCCATAGATAGGTTCCTGTGTGGTGAAGGTAGACGCCCCAAGTGGCCAGGGTTTATTTTATGTTTTGTTTATGCTGTTTGGATGCTTGCACTTGTTTCCCGCAATATGGAAGAATAAACTCTGTTTTCAACTGTCCTCGGCTGCCTCTCTGTATAGTTCAATGTGTAGTGAACCCATCCAGGGGGTCACACCCCCCCCGCTACCGAGCTAACCCCTTACACCGTGTACTGTTTCTTCTAATGCAACAACTAATAAAAAAAAAATATTTTAAATAAAGTATTGGCAAATATGTTAAAAAAAAAAAAAAATACCAGTCAAATATAACACAGGTTTTTACCAAAACTTCCTAAGGCGAGACTCATACAGCATCTTTCCTTTGCTACAAATGAATTGGCAAGCCATCTCTGGCAACAAATCCATTGTCAAGTTATAAAAATGCAATCGACACGAAATGTAATAGATTTGTTAAGTGTGAAAAACCATGGCACTTTCACATGTGAACTGAGCCTTGGTGACATAACAGGTTACACATTCCCTCATTAATCTCCTTTCCCTCCTAGCTGGTCATCTCAACAGTCTTGGCTTTCAGATCCTGCAGACACCTATTAAATTATAATGGTCTTTCAAGTATGACAATTCTTCAAACACTTTTCACTGATTAGATTTAGGTTTGGTTTTCCCCAGTCAAATATTGATTTTTGAGGCAGCAATTTAGATAACTGCTACAGATTCTCATGTTCAAAAACCAAATAAATAACCTGCAACCAAGAAACAAAAATGGACCAAATGAAAGATAATTATTTATCATCTCAAAGTAGAAAGAACATTAACACTGCTCCCCTTTTTATACAGGCTCCCTGACTGATTGAACTTGGCAAAGTCTGTAATGTTTAGACCTCTACTTTAGGGGGAGCCATAGTTCTAAGACAAGAATTGTTAAATGAATGCAAAAGACAAAATAATAAAAATGACATAGATAATTAAAAAATTTCATTTTGATTCTTAGCATTGTGTTCCCCATACATACCTTATAATTTTTCCAGAGATCACCAACTGCATTAAATTCCTTTATGGCTGAGTCTACAATCCCTTTAGCTCCTTCACTTTGTAGCAACCTATTCAGATGCACCAAGAACAGAGTAAAAGTGATGAGCCCAGGTAAAAGAAGACCTTAGCAGGTTCTTTCCCACTGGCCGCTCAATGGTGCTGATTTTAGCTGTGATCAGTTTATTGATTACTGTCAGAAAACCTAGTCTGAGAGAATGTAGTCAAGCAACCAATGGACAGACTGAATAGTTAAAGTCTACACCAGGGTTTCTCAACTAGGGTTCCTCCAGAGGTTGCTTGGGGTTCCAAGAGAAATCAACATTTTCTACCTCTCAGTCAAGTTGCCACTGGCACCACTGACCAAAAGTGTAATGAGTAGGGCTCGAGTCCTGCAGGAACGCAAGGGAACGTCGTTACTGTACTTATTCTACAGCAGGAAATAGGTTTCCTTTACGATGTGGCTGCAGCGGGCCAATCCTGGGAGGCTCAGGTGCAGAGTCCTTCCCTTCTTCCCTCCTCCTCTTGTGTAAAATATGATGTCCCTGTCAGTGGCAGAGTGTAGCGTGTGTAGTACTGCAGCAAGGGTTAATAGTTCACTGGGCACTCGCGGAGCTCACACTGTTCACTGCCGGATTGTCGGACACTGACTGACTGACACGGTTCAATACTACCAGGCAGCATTGAACACAGTGGTGGGTGGGACTACGGGTGCCGCTCCCGCAGTGTTCCATACTGCCTGGTTGTATAGAATTGTGTCAGTCAGTCTAAACCCGACAATCTGGCAGTGAACAGCGTGAGCTCCGCGAGTGCTCAGTGATCTATTAACCCTTGCTGCAGTACTACACACGCTACACTCCACCACTGAGAACATCATGCATTTAGATTTTTGCAAATTCCCATTGGCTTGCAGCAATTCACACCTTTGGTTTGGTGGGCTGCAATGATGGGCAAAGGCGAGTCTGCATTTCATGGGCAAAGGCGAGTCTGCATTTCATGGGCAAAGGCGAGTCTGCATCGATGGGCAAAGGTGAGTCTGCATCGATGGGCACAGTGAGGCTGCATCGATGGGCACAGCGAGGCTGCATCGATGGGCACAGCGAGGCTGCATCGATGGGCACAGCGAGGCTGCATCGATGGGCACAGGTAAGTGTGCATTTCATTGGCACAGTTATGCTGAAATAATGGGCACAGCAAGGCTGCAATAAATGGCACAGCGAGGCTGCAATAATGGGCACAGCAAGGCTGCAATAATGGGCACAGCAAGGCTGCAATAATGGGCACAGCAAGGCTGCAATAATGGGCACAGCAAGGCTGCAATAATGGGCACAGCAAGGCTGCAATAATGGGCACAGCAAGGCTGCAATAATGGGCACAGCAAGGCTGCAATAATGGGCACAGCAAGGCTGCAATAATGGGCACAGCAAGGCTGCAATAATGGGCACAGCAAGGCTGCAATAATGGGCACAGCAAGGCTGCAATAATGGGCACAGCGAGGCTGCAATAATGGGCACAGCGAGGCTGCATTAAATGGGCACAGCGAGGCTGCATTAAATGGGCACAGCGAGGCTGCATTAAATGGGCACAGCGAGGCTGCATTAAATGGGCACAGTGAGGCTGCATTAAATGGGCACAGTGAGGCTGCATTAAATGGGCACAGTGAGGCTGCATTAAATGGGCACAGTGAGGCTGCATTAACCACTTTAGCCCCGGACCATATTGCTGTCCAATGACCAGAGCACTTTTTGTGATTCAGCACTGCGTCGCTTTAACTGACAGACAATTAGGCGGTTGTGCGACGTGGCTCCCAAACAAAATTGGCGTCCTTTTTTTCCCACAAATAGAGCTTTCTTTTGGTGGTATTTGATCATCTCTGCGGTTTTTATTTTTTGCGCTATAAACAAAAATAGAGTGACAATTTTGAAAAAAATGCAATATTTTTTACTTTTTGCTATAATAAATATCCCCCAAAAATATATAAAAAAACATTTTTTTTTCCTCAGTTTAGGCCGATGCGTATTCTTCTACATATTTTTAGTTAAAAAAAAAAAATCGCAATAAGCGTTTATTCATTGGTTTGCGCAAAAGTTATAGCGTTTACAAATGAGGGGGTCGTTTTATGGCATTTTTATTAGTATTTTTTTTTACTAGTAATGGCGGCGATCGGCGTTTTTTTTCAGTACTGCAACATTATGGCGGGCACTTCGGAAACGTTTGACACATTTTTGGGGCCATTGGCATTTTTATAGCGATCAATGCTATAAAAATGCATTGTATTGCTATAAAAATGCCATTGGCTGTGAAGGGGTTAACACTAGGGGGCAGGGAAGGGGTTAAGTGTGTTCCTGGGTGTGTTCTAACTGTATGGGGGGGTGAACTCACTAGGGGAAATCATTGTATTGTATGAACAGAAGATGTTTACACACATAGCTCTCGTTCCCCGCTCTGTAACGAGCAATCGCGGGTGCCCGGCAGCGATCGTACCCGCCGGGCAAGCGCGCGGGACTCGGGGGGGGGGGGGCGAGCGGGGAAGCTCGGGCGCTGACGCCGGAGGACGTGCGCCCCCTAGTGGCCGAAAATGTAGCCGACGTAGAGCTACGTCGAGGCTGCAACAACGGGCACAGCGAGGCTGCAACAACGGGCACAGCGAGGCTGCAACAACGGGCACAGCGAGGCAGCATTGAACCATTATCCCATATTGTGGTGTTTGTATTTTGTTAGAATATAGAGGTTAAATTATTTTGTTGTTACATCTGTTCTATATTTGGTTAATGTGTGCGAATTTTGGAGGTGTCCTCGTAAACTGGCACTTTACAATAAATCCTGACGGTGTCTTCTCTTCATTCATAAACAAACATTTGTAATCACAGCTTACAATGTTTCAGTTATGTGAATGGACAGTCAGTGATCACTGACTCTGTCCATTCGGAGCAGTAAGGAGCCGGATTTACTGGCTTCTACCCCGCTCTCCATCCTGACAATTCCAGGGGGTGGAGGAGGAGCAAGGAAGGGGAGAGAAACACGGCGGCTTTCAGCTGCTTTAAAATCAGCGGTGATCGGTGCTTGGAACTTCCCCACGCACTGATCACCGCCGACACTACAAGTATCGAGTGAAGCATCGGGAGCATTTGCCCGAGTACAAGTACTCGGGCAAATGCTTGGCATCCGTCCAGATACAGATACTAGCATCGGTATCGGGACAACCCTAGTTCGCACCAGAACCTGCGAACAGACCAAAAGTTTGTGTGAACTTTAGAACACCATTAAAAAGTCTATGGGACTCGAACATTTGAAATCTAAAGTCTAATATGCAAGTTATAGTCCTAAAAAGTGTTTGGGGACCCGGGTCCTGCCCCAGGGGACATGCATCAATGCAAAAAAAGTTTTAAAAACTGCAGTTTTTTCAGGAGCAGTGATTTTAAATGACTTTTTATCCTTCAGAAATGACACTTTGTGCAGGGACAGTTCTAAGCACCGGAAACGAGCGCTGCTTTACAGGCATACTTTACACCCCCCCCCCCCCCCCCCCCCCCCCCCCCCCCCCCCCCCCCCCCCCCCTAGGTACGAAATTTAAAAGGAATAATTCACTTTTATGGTTTCACTTTAAGCATTATTAAAATCGCTGCTCCCGAAAAAAGGACATTTTTTTAAAACATTTTTTGCATTGATACATGTCCTCTGTGGCAGGACCCAGGCCCCAACTTTTTATGACAATAGCTTGCATATAAGCCTTTAAAATTAGCAATTCTCCCATAGACTTTTCCCAAATTGTTCGCTGTTCGGCGAACAGGCAATGTTCGAGTCAAACTCATCCCTACTTATGGTACATTTTAGGATGTACCACTCTTTTTTTGTTCTTCTTTCTTTCCCTTTTATCTCTCTCTATCCTAATTTCTTTTTTTTCCCCATCCCTCTCTATAGCGGTCTTTTTTGTTCTCGCTCTTATTCTTTCTCTCCCATTTGCTTTGTTCCTCCCCATCTTTTCCTCTCCCTTCCATGTATTCTCTATTTTTATGCCTTCTCTTACTTCTTGGTGTGGGGGGAATGGGATGAGTGGATTAGGTGCTTTTGATCCAGGTCATCTGCTGATCTGAGAAGGGACTTTTAATGGCAACTATAATCATAGGTAGCGTTACTCACTGTGTCTCCGACTTTGTGGTGTCTCGTAGCAGTGACACCAATGCCAAAATCAGGAGATAGGGTCTCCTCCAGCCTCTCCAACTTCATTCCTCACTAGTCTCTACCCCCCAGCCATGCCATGAACTGAATGGGCAACTGCTAAGAGGATGGGTTAGTGGCCGCAGGCTCCAGAAACAACCCTGCTCCAGGGAGAGCGGTGCGGGCTTCAAGAACAGCCCATGATCCGGTGACCCCTGGCAAAAACATAATAATTCGACCCCCAAAGGGGGTTCCCGGTCCCCAGGTTGAGAACCACTGATCTAAAGGGTGTCCAGGGATGTGTTTTTCACTGTTGAAATCAGCAGGAAACGGATGTATTGCCCCCGCTTTCTTCCCCAATGGCTGTGCTGAAGGAATGGAAATTTAAAAAAATGAAGCAGCTGCAGCTACAGAGATGGACTGAGGCTATGCACATATTTTCAAAGTAGAATAAAAAATACTTCAACATTACTATAGCCTTGATCACTCGAGCACACACTTGCAAGGGTTGTGTTCTGCCTGCACTGGATGCACAGCTGCTGCTCCTAATTAGACATATATGTGGGTGCAGGTGCGTGCGTGGCCCTAAACTCACACTGTCTGCATTACAACGGTACGTGCCCTGTGGTAATGCACATCTTACCACATTACCAAAACACACAAAACTGAAATGGACCTTAGAAATATTTGGCGTGGCTTGCTGTATCAACGTCATCACGCTGTCCCTATCGAGGAAACCCAGAGCGAACACGAGCAGGAGGGGGAAGCACAGCCACCGGCTTTCCAACCTTATACGTCGCTGTAGCATTGTAGAAGCTCCTGCAGGAAGCTCCTGATGACACATGCGCACATGCAAAACTCGTAGAGGTTTATGGGAAATCGAGTTCTTTGCAGACGGGAGCACGTCACACACCTCCGCCGCGGCACATCCACACACTGAACCGCACCCTAACCGAGGCGTGGAAGGCACGCCGGAAGGGAAACGAGCAGTAACGCTGGATAAACTAGTGCACAATTTATATTTTAATAAAACTGCCCTGATTGTATTGAAATACTACACCATGTGAGGTTTCTCTTTTTTTGGGAGCAAGGAAACCTTACAGGAGCACATATGAATAAGAGGAATCCTTCACTACTCCTGGGTCTGCTACTAAGCATTTGGGACCATCGGTATTAATGAAATTACATGCTGTATATATCCTGATGTCTGGTGAGCGCATAATATATACAAGGTGGTGGTGACACTTATCTTAAAGCGGAGCTCCACCCTGATTTATTTTTTTCAAAAATCGAAAAAAAAATTAAAAAAAATTAAAAAAATTAAATGGGAAAAAAAAAAAAAATACTCACCCTAAATTGGCTGTTGCTATGCGGAAGTCCCGAATCTGCCCTCATGATCCGCGGTGTGGTTTTCTTCCTCCTCCTCTTCTCGGTGTCTTCTTGTGAATGGGCCGCGCTGCATTCTGGGAACTGTGTGTATCCCAGAAAGCAGCCGGACCATTCACAAAGCGCCGCGCTGCTCGCACATGCGCAGTAGGAAACGGGCAGTGAAGCCGCACAGCTTCACTGCCTGTTTCCCTGACTGTGGATGGCGGTGCCGGAATCGAGGGTCGGCATTGGCGGGGGACATCAGCGCGGGCGCCTAGGACAGGTAAGTGTCCTTATTCAAAGTCAGCAGCTACACTGTTAGTAGCTGCCGACTTTGAAAAAAAATGCGGGTGGAGCTCCGTTTTAAGGGTGAAAAGTCACGAATATTGTGATAAGAAATACAAGGCACTACCACGTGGAGAGACTGTCACATTTTTTCACAACCTTTGCAGGTTGCTGGACAATTGTTTTATTGTTTTTCTGGCATAGTTTTTTGGTTTTTGTTTAGCGGTTTTTGTTTTTCTCTTTGATATATGCAAACTGCACATTGGCGTATCCACTATTTGAAGTTTATTTTTGATATTGATATATACCACAAACCATTTATACATGTGATTTAAGGAATTTTTCACAGCACACTTAACCACTTAAGGACCGCCGCACGCACATTTACGTCCACAGAAGGGCACGGCTGGGCACAAGGGCGTATATATACGTCCTCGCCCAGTAGCGGGTCAGGGGTCCGATCGGGACCCCCTCCGCGGTGTGCGGCGGTCCCCGTGTCTCCGGGAGCGATCCGGGACGAGCGGGCGGATGTCCGTCTTTGCCCGCCCCCCCGCGATTGCTCCCAGCCAAACGCTGCGCTCCCCCGCCCTGTCACTTCCTCCTCCTGTGTTTACACAGGAAGGGGGAAGTGATGTAATCTCTCATCGCAGCGGTATTTCCCACCGCTGCGACGAGAGAAACACCTCACAGTAAGTGTGCACTAACACTACACTGACACACACACACATAGGCACACTTAACCCCTTGCGATCTGCCCCCCCCCCCACCCCACCCCCGTCACAGTGTCACTGAATGCAGTGATCTAATCACTGCATTTAGTGTCAGTGTGACAGGCAGTGTAAAAGTCAGTTAGTGTTAGGTTCGGGATAGCCCCCCCACCCCCCCTAATAAAGTTTTAACCCCCTGATCACCGCCCTAGTTAACCCTTTCACTCCCTATTGCCAGCGTCACTAAGCGATCATTTTTCTGATCGCTGTTATTAGTGTCGCTGTTCCCGCTAGGTAGCTATTTTTTTTTATTGCAATTTTTTTTTTCACTAAAGACATGTGGCTAAATAAATTTTGGCCTAAATGTTTGACTAAAATGTAGTTCATTTGATTTTTTTTTTAACAAAAAGTAAAAAATAGTGTTTTTTTTTTCAAAAATTATCGCTCTATTTTTGTATATAGCGCAAAAAATAAAAATCGCAGAGGTGATCAAATACCACCAAAAGAAAGCTCTATTTGTGGGAAGAAAAGGACGCAAATTTTGTTTGGGAGCCACGTCGCACGACCGCGCAATTGTCTGTTAAAGCGACGCAGTGCCGAATCGCAAAAACACCTTGGGTCATTTACCAGCGTATTGGTCCGGGTCTTAAGTGGTTAAAGTCAGCGCAGTAGCATATGACATCCATATGCGAACACATTCTATATACATTTACATCCCTGCATTGGGGTGCACACAGCAACTGCAGCAGACCTGATAAATTGTTAGCTTAAACCAGTTGCGCCGGTGAAATTACCCACAACATTCAATTTATCAATTAATGTTATTCACCCTTATTTGCCAGAGCTTGATTGTATCACCCATCCAGCTCCATATTCATTCAGCGCCGTATCTCTCCCTTTTCCATAGAAATATATGGTCATAGTACACACATACAGTTACATTTGAATAAAACTGTTCAGCACTGATACCACACTTTGTCACATGTACTGACAAAACATCAATTGTATATACCGGAAAACATAGTCCTGTAACTACATTATGACCGAACCAGAAGTTCATCTGCATTGATAAAAAACAGGGCAGATATTTTGTGTCCTGTACAAAAAGAATTGACAAATGTGGTCTCAAGCACTAACTTAGCCAATCATTTATACGTATGGGTGCTTAAAGAGATTGGAACAAATCTTAAACTATGAAAACATATGCCAACACACAGAAAACCAGTATGAAAATGAAAAGGTAATATACATGAACACACTCAATCTAGGCCACCATTAAATTATGTTCAGTTGAAATGCCAAACATTTACTATCCTCCACAGGGTGTCATGAAAAGCAGCGAGCGGTTAGATATACATTTTCAGTTAACATACTGTAAAGATCACACAGATACACTTTAGTGGGCACAATGAGCAATATTCATGAAAGTAAAATACAAAACAAAAAAAATAAAAAAAACACACTTGTTGGAAGCCAGTTTTGCTGAATATTCTTACTAAGAAAAACATGCAACAAATATGTCGGTAGTGCAATTACAATGGAATATGGATTTGGGGTGAATTTACTGAAGGTTAAAATATTGTGCATTCAGCAAGTACAATTGTTCCAGAGCTTAGTAAATGAGATGAAGCGTCACTTTACAAATACTACCCAATCACATGCAAGGCAAAACCACCACCACCGGGACCTGGCACAAGCAGGAGCCTAGGGATCCAGGATGCTTGTAACGGTCCCCTGCCTTCACACCACCGAGACCGAGGGAAGATCTTCACCCAGCTAGAGCCCTCACTGGGCTAAAAGAATGGAAAGAACTTGTGAAACACCCCCTCACCCACCGGGGGTTGCCTGGATGGCACTTTTTTAAAAAGAGCATTTGCCATCTACATTTGGAGTGTTGTAGAGCATTTGCCATCTACATTTGGAGTGTTAATGTATTGACACCTGCAACAAATTGCAAAGGCAGTGCAGGAAATGTACACTAAACGTGTCTTTCCCAAACTGTGTTATGGTGTGAACTAGCTTGCATGTTCTGAAACCATGAGGGAAAAAATATAAAAAATGTACGAATCTCACGCAGAGTGCAACTGCATAAACAAGTGTTTACTAAAACTTCAACTTTTCCTAATCTGCTTTTCTGTAGAAGGGGACAACATTCAACCAATGCCTATTTAGCTACTTGCAAGTTGGAAAAGGAAGGGGCCATGCCCAAACTGTTCCCACAAAGTTGGGAGCATGAAAATGTCCTGACCGCAATCCAATAGAACACCTTTGGGATGAATTAGACCGGAGACTGCGAGCCAAGCCTTCTCATCCAACATCCATACCTGACCTCCCAAATGTTCTTCTGGAAGAATGGTCAAACATTTCCATAGACACACTCCTAAACCTTGCGGACAGCCTTCCTAGACGAGTTGAAGTTGTTATAGCTACAAAGGGGAGTCAACTCAATATTGAACCCTACGGACGAAGACTGGAATGCCATTAAAGTTTAAGTGCATGTAAAGGCAGGTGTCCCAATACTTTTGAAATTATAGGGCCAGATTCTCAAAAGAGATACGACGGTTTATCTCCAGATACACCGTCGTATCTCCGTTTCTAGCTCTGTGTATCTATGCAAATGATTCTTAGAATCAGTTACGCATAGATTAGGAGTAGATCTGGCGCAAGTCACTTACACCGTCGGATCTTAGATGTAATTCTACGCTGGCCGCTAGGTGGCGTTCCCGTCGATTTCAGCGTTGAATATGCAAATGAGCATGATACGCCGATTCCCGGACGAAGTTGTGTGCCGTCGACGTAGTTTGCGTATGCGCAAGGTTACCCCTGCTATATGAGGGGTAACCTTGCGTAGGTCCGGTGTAAGCCATGTTAAGTATGGACGTCGGGACAGAGTCGTGTTTTTCTGTCGTTTATGTCCTTTGTGTAACTCGTCGCGAATAGGCCTGTACGTTAATTACGTTGCCGTCGAAATCAATGTATTTGCGGCGTACTATGGAGCATGCGCAGTGGGCTACCTTCAGGGCCGGCGCATGCGCAGTTCGTTCGGCGCGGGGGGCTGGTTAATTTAAATACAGAACGCCCCCTCCTTCCCTATTTGAATTACGCGGCCTTACGCCATCCCCTTTACGCTCCACCGCCGCAAATTACGGAGCAAGTGCTTTGAGAATACAGCACTTGCCCGTAAAAAGTGCGGAGGCATAGCGTAAAGGGGAATACGCTACGCTACGCCAAAAAAAGGCAAATGTACGAGAATCTGGCCCCTAGTGTATAAAATACACCCATACACATCCCGTATATATGCATATACTGTATATATTTTCTTACCCCTCCCATAAAAACGTACCCTATGCAAGGTTACATTTTCACTGGTAATTATATGAAATGGGCAAGCTCTTGTCAGTAGTGGAACAAATGTAAATATCATACCAAAGATTTGAAGCTCTGCGAAAAAACTAACATTTACTTATACATTTAGGAACAGCTAACTTTTTACACAAGACAGCTTGTATTTAAGGTTTAGTGGTTCTTTAAATGAACAAAAAAAAGGCACTTGTCAACAATGACAACTGTTGCAAATCTTTATGAGAAACACATTTTGTGAATGTGCTGCATAGACAATAAATCTACTGTGTGGGAAAACCAACTGGGATGAGTCATATATATATGGGAAGCAGTTTTACGATTGCCAGCCTCCAAGGCCTTTACTACAATTACAATTTCACGCTATGAAGTCAAATTTCCTATTCACCTAGTGTTTCTGGTACAGAGACCACAAATGCATTTTGATTTGGGGTTTTATGACCCATGATACTTCTGTCTATAATACAAACATTTCTACATTTTGACAATGCAGGCAGTCTATGCAAATTATTCCAAAGGCTGTCTGGACAAAATTGTGCTAGCTAGATTTAAAGATATTTTCTTGCTGCAACATTTAAATATAAATAGGTAATCTGGATATCTAAAACCTCGCACATCTAAAGGTCCCACTATCGTACCTGTTCTGGCCTGGACTTGCATATTTCAAATCAATCGAACTAGTGATCAGCCATTCGGAGGATACTGCTTAGTTTGTAAATTCATACCTACAAAGCAACTACAAAAACAAAGACATGTATGCTGGGTCAATGAGACCACAAGGGGGCAGTGCCACCAGGTGACCCCATATTTACCTATATAAGAACTGTCAAACGGCAGAGGAAGCATCAATGAGAGCAGAGTGTTTATTTTTTGTGTCTTATTTGGGTGCAGCAGGTGGCGTGATTGACATTGGATTTACATTAAGGGACACCGTTTTACATTTTTTATTAAAGGAATTGTGAAAAACTGTTTTTATTACCCCATACTCATGCGCCCCCTGCCCACAGACACAGACACCCACAACCACCGCCCAGTGTTGTGGGGAAGAGACCCTTGTTCCCATCAACATGTTGAGTGCATGTGCCCCCCCCCCCCCTTTCCTGACCTGCCAGGCTGCATGCTTAGATAAGGGTCTGGTATGGATTGGGAGGGGGGGGGGGACTGGCATAGCTCTTTTTTTTATATATATTACTACCATTTACTATATATTTATTTTATTTTACTAGCAGCGCAACTCGCGCTTGCACTGTAGGGAACCGGGCAGTGAAGCCGGAGGACAGGTAAGTGTGCCGATATTAAAAGTCAGCAGCTGCAGTATTTGTAGCTGCTGACTTTTAAATATTTTTTTTTTCAGCGGACATCCGCTTTAATACCAATTCTAAAAGATAAATGGTGGCTAGTGATAGCAAATATATGGATTAATAGAGTGATATGTGATATGACTCCTGTGAGCAAAGTCTATTAAAGTGCTCTTGTGCTCCATTGATGACTGTGCATCCACCTCTTATAGGACTATGTGGTTCCGCACTCAGATAGGTTGGACTCCTCTACCTTATGGTAAGAAAGGAGTCTGCTGTGCTTATAAGTTTCTTAGGGGGGGACCTATCCCACCACAGTGTTCACTGGATACCCCCCACTGATCAGGCAGATCTGCAGGTAGTGACAGCTTACACTAGCCATTAGTAGCACGGGAGACGTCCAGTCGGGATACTTTTTAAAATCATTTAAACATTTAAGAAGATTTTTAATTGTAAGATGCCAATGTCATAATAAAACGTCTTAAAGCGTTAAAGGATTTTATTTATTTATTTTAAATAACAAACGGTCATAAAAAAAATGTCATACCTACCTCCACTGTGCAGTTCGTTTTGCACAGAGTGCCTCCGATCCATGTCTACTGGGGTCCCATAGCGGCTGTGTCGTCACTGAATGTGATTGACAGCAGCGCCAGCCAATGGCTGCGCTGCTCTCAATCCATCTGCTCCAGCCAATCAGCGGCCAGGCTGAGCGGCAAAGAGGATCGTGGGACCGCGTGCGGGAATTTCGAGGGCTCAGGTAAGTATAAGGGGGGCATGGGGGGGGGGGCGACAGCATCAGATGTTTTTTCACCTTAATGCATAGATTGCATTAAGGTAAAAAAACATTTTCTTTTACAATTCCTTTAAGGATTTTATGCCTTGTACACACAAATCGGAATTTCCGATGAAAAAAGTCACACCACACATCAGATCTAGGCAGCGCCATCTTACCTCTACTTTTTTTCATATCATGCAATACAGGAAAACAAACACCTTTAAAAATATTTCATGGACAGCCTTATTGATGAATAAGAATGCAAGAATTTTTTACAGCAGCCTTCAAGTCTCAAAAAAAACAAGGGGCCAGATCCACATACAATTGCCTTGGCGCAGAGTATCAGCGATACACTACGCCGCCGTATTTTACCTGGCTCTAAGACGAATTCAGGTAGATTTCGGCCCGTAAGGTACGGCGGCGTAGTGTATTTCTCGCGGCGGAATCGAAATACGCGATTAGGGGTCGTGAAGCATTTAAATTCGACGCGGGAACGACGGCCATACTCAACATGGGCCGTCCAACTATAGACCAGCTAATAGCTGGTATAACTTTACGCAGCAAAAAGAGGACTACAGATGCCGTAAGAGATTGCGAAGGACGATCGTAACTTCATGGATTGCCGGAAAAAGACCCGAACTCCACCCAGCGGCCGCAAAAAGATTGCAGCGTAGATCCGAAGCATACTAAGATGTAAGCCTGTCGGATCGAAGACCGTAGCCGTCGTATCATGGTTTGAGGATTCAAACTAATGATACGACGCGGGTAATTTGAAAGTACTCCGGTCTAACAGGAGATAGACCAGAGTAAGGGCTCTGTGAATCTGGCCCAAGGTGCTTAGATATGAAGTATAAGGCTGGGTTCACACTAGTGCGGTGTGAATTTCAGCTCTGTAATCTCTGCAGATAGATAAGGGAAGTGTTTAGCAGATCCATTGCGTTTTAGCTGCGGATTTGGAGACCTGGGAAAAGTTCCGAGTGAGAGGAGAGTGGGGGAGAAATGTATTGAGCTGAATGAGAGAAATTCCTGAAGAGAACTGAACACATCTGCGAATCAGCTGCGTACCCATAGAAGATAATGGGACTGAATTCGCACCTGAGCCACACCACAAGGTATAAAATCCGCATACGTTTTTACTGCAATGCGCAGTGCGAATGCATCGCACTTATGTGAACCAGCCTCATTGAAAACAATGTATTTAGAAATGTTCTGCGTATTAGATGCGGTTTAAGCCGCACTCAATTCGCATAGGTGTGAACCCGGCCTAAAAGTTCACATGAGCTGAACAGTTTATTCAAAAGAAAGATGAAATCCAAAGAATAGGCTGCACAGAGGGTTTGAGGTGTCCATACAGCGGTCCAAAATGTCAGTACTAACATAGCACCAGTTTTCTGAGCATCAGAAGATGTATTCCATTTTATTTCCATTTGCGACGTTTGCATTCCCGGTCATGCAAATTTCATGCATATATTTCCGATTTTGAAACTATTCCTTCTATGTTATATTCAACATGTACATCTTTCTGCCTTGATGTGTATACTGGCTAAAAAAAAAAAAAAAAAAGTCAGGTGTATTTTCACCAGTGTCTCTCTTACGAAAAATAAATAAAATCCAATCCAATAGTGTAACATACTGCTTTATCAATAAATACACACTGTGTGTGTGTGTGTGTATATATATATATATATATACACATACATACACATACAGTGCAGAAAATAAGTATTTGAACACCCTGCTATTTTGCAAGTTCTCCCACTTGGAAATCATGGAGGGGTCTGAAATTGTCATCGTAGGTGCATGTCCACTGTGAGAGACATAATCAAAAAAAAAAAATTCCTGAAATCACAATGTATGATTTTTTTAACTAATTCTTTGTATGATACAGCTGCAAATAAGTATTTGAACACCTGAGAAAATCAATGTTAATATTTGGTACAGTAGCCATTGTTTGCAATTACAGAGGTCAAACGTTTCTTGTCGTTTTTCACCAGGTTTGCACACACTGGAGGAGGGATTTTGGCCCACTCCTCCACACAGATCTTCTCTAGATCAGTCAGGTTTCTGGGCTGTCGCTCAGAAACACAGAGTTTGAGCTCCCTCCAAAGATTCTCTATTGGGTTTAGGTCTGGAGACTGGCTAGGCCACGCCAGAACCTTGATATGCTTCTTACAGAGCCACTCCTTGGTTATCCTGGCTGTGTGCTTCAGGTCATTGTCATGTTGGAAGACCCAGCCTCGACCCATCTTCAAAGCTCTAACTGAGGGAAGGAAGTTGTTGCCCAAAATCTCGCAATACATGGCCCCGGTCATCCTCTCCTGAATACAGTGCAGTCGCCCTGTCCCATGTGCAGAAAAACACCCCCAAAGCATGATGCTACCACCCCCATGCTTCACAGTAGGGATGGTGTTCTTGGGATGGTACTCATCATTCTTCTTCCTCCAAACACAGTTAGTGGAATTATGACCAAAAAGTTCTATTTTGGTCTCATCTGACCACATGACTTTCTCCCGTGACTCCTCTGGATCATCCAAATGGTCATTGGCAAACTTAAGACGGGCATTGACATGTGCTGATTTAAGCAGGGGAACCTTCCGTGCCATGCATGATTTCAAACCATGACGTCTTAGTGTATTACCAACAGTAACCTTGGAAACGGTGGTCCCAGCTCTTTTCAGGTCATTGACCAGCTCCTCCCGTGTAGTCCTGGGCTGATTTCTCACCTTTCTTAGGATCATTGAGACCCCACGAGGTGAGATTTTGCATGGAGCCCCAGTCCGAGGGAGATTGACAGTCATGTTTAGCTTCTTCCATTTTCTAATGATTGCTCCAACAGTGGACCTTTTTTCACCAAGCTGCTTGGCAATTTCCCCGTAGCCCTTTCCAGCCTTGTGGAGGTGTACAATTTTGTCTCTAGTGTCTTTGGACAGCTCTTTGGTCTTGGCCATGTTAGTAGTTGGATTCTTACTGATTGTATGGGGTGGACAGGTGTCTTTATGCAGCTAATGACCTCAAACAGGTGCATCTAATTTAGGATAATGAGTGGAGGTGGACATTTTAAAGGCAGACTAACAGGTCTTTGAGGGTCAGAATTCTAGCTGATAGACAGGTGTTCAAATACTTCTTTGCAGCTGTATCATACAAATAAATAGTTAAAAATTCATAAATTGTGATTTCAGATTTTTTTTTTTTTTATTATGTCTCTCACAGTGGACATGCACCTACGATAACAATTTCAGACCCCTCCATGATTTCCAAGTGGGAGAACTTGCAAAATAGCAGGATGTTCAAATACTTATTTTCTGCACTGTATATATATATATATATATATATATATATATACACACACACACACACACACACACACACACACACACATATATATATATATTTTTTCATTATTATTGATAAAGGAGTATATTACACTATTGGATTTTATTTTATTTATATATATATATGTGCATGACCGATTGGGAATGCAAACGTCGCAAATGGAAATAAAATGGAATACATCTTCTGATGCTCAGAAAACTGGTGCTATGTTAGTACTGACATTTTGGACCGCTGTATGGACACCTCAAACCCTCTGTGCAGCCTATTCTTTGGATTTCATCTTTCTTTTAAATAAACTGTTCAGCTCATGTGAACTTTTATAAGTCATATCTAAGCACCTTGTTTTTATTGAGACTTGAAAGCTGCTCTAAAAAATGTATATAATATATAAATTAAATTATATATTTTTTCATTAATATTGATAAAGGAGTATATTACACTATTGGATTTTATTTTATATATATATATATATATATATATATATATATATAT
>CM056050.1:174719278-174866778 GCA_029574335.1 Rana kukunoris
TACGTTGGCGTGCCGTACGGTGTGTGCACTACGGCGGCTTAATGTGCCCATAGATTCCCCATAGATGAGGTGCAACCCGGCAACAGACATGCAAAGGTCTGCACCAGGAACACAAGCCGGCGTATTGTGCGTTGGACGTGTGTCTGGCTGGGCTTATGTTAATTTCACGGCGTACGTGGTGATCCGGCGTAGCTTAGGCAGTTGTGCCGGCGTGGTTGTGAGCAGGCACAGGAGGGTGCTGTGCATGCATCCACGTCACGGCGCCTATCTCTCTGTGAATCTGGGCCAAAGTTTCTACTTATCAATGAACTGAATTACATGTGTAGAAGTTCTCAGTTTAACCATCTAAAGGCTAAATCTTTTCTGACACTTGTTGCTTACAATTAAAAATCCTGTATTTTATGCTAGAAAATCACTTAGAACCCCTAACATTATATATATATTTTTTAGCAGAGACCCTAGGGAATAAAATAGCGGTCGTTGCCATATTTTATGTCACACAGTATTTTTTTAGGGAAAAAATACACTTTCATGAATTGAAAAAAAAACAGTAAAGTTAGCCTGTTTTTTTTTTCTTTGTCTTAGGCCGGGTTCACACCTATGCGAATTGGTTGCGGCTTAAACCGCATCTAATACGCAGAACATTTTTAAATACATTGTTTTCAATGAGGCTGGTTCACATATGTGCGATGCATTCGCACTGCGCATTGCCGGAAATCCGTATGCGTTGTGGAGGCCTTGCGGTGCGGCTCAGGTGCGAATTCAGTCCCATTATCTTCTATGGGTACGCAGCTGATTCGCAGATGTGTTCAGTTCTCTTCAGGAATTTCTCTCATTCAGGCCAATACATTTCTCCCCCACTCTCCTCTCACTCAGAACTTCCCCCAGGTCTCCAAATTCGCAGCAAAAACGGAGCTAATCTGCTGAACACTTCTCTTATCTGTCTGCAGAGACATTACAGAGCTGAAATTCTCACCGCACAAGTGTGAACCCAGCCTAAAAGTTTATATTAACTGTTTTTGTGCCTGCTTCCTGATTCCCTTACCGAAGTTGGCCGGGGCAGCACCCGAGAGCCGAGGGAGAGATCGGCTTCGGGTGCAGACAGTATTTGTAGCTGCTGACTTTTAATAATTTTTTTTCGGCGGAACTCCTCTGCTTTCACACTGGAGCAGGCAGGCAGGCGTTTTAGCAGCGCTTTACCAGCATTTTAGCGGCACTATCTGGCTGCTAGCGGGGTGCTTATAACCCAGCTAGCGGCCGACGAAATGGGTTAAATGCGCCCATGTAGCACCGCTGCAGAATCGCTTTGCTGGCGCTTTGGCAGCAGTGCCCATTCATTTCAATGGGTAGGAGTGGTGGAGAAGCGGCATACACCATACGTGCTTACCTAGACATGAATCGGGGGTCCGATCGCCCCCCCCCCCCCGGTACATGCGGCGGTCCCCGTGGCTTCAGGAAGTGATGTAATCTCTCCTCTCAGCGGTATTTTCAACCGCCGCTGAGGAGAAATCACATCACACAGCGAGTCTGCACAACAGTACACTGACACCAGTACACCCAGGCACATTAACCCCTTGCGATCACCCCCCCACCCCCCTGTCACAGTGTCACTTAATGCAGTGATCATATATGTACTGCTCACTGCATTTAGTTTCAGTGTGACAGGCAGTTAGTGTTAGGTCCAGGGTAGCCCCGTACCCCCCACAATAACGTTTTAACCCCTTGATCACCGCCCTAGTTAACCCTTTCACCCCCTATTGCCAGTGCCACTAAGCGATCATTTTTCTGATCCCTGTATTAGTGTCGCTGTTTCCGCTAGGTAGCTATTTTTTTTTTATTGCGATTTTTTTTTACTAAAGGCTGAATACATTTTGGCCTAAATGTTTGACTAAAATTTAGTTTATTTGATTTTTCTTATAACAAAAAGTAAAAAATATTGTTTTTCAAAAAGAACGCTCTTTTTGTGTATAGCGCAAAAAAAAACAAAAAATAAATAAAAAATCGCAGAGGCGATCAAATACCACTAAAAGAAAGCTCTATTTGTGGGAAGAAAAGGACGCGAATTTTGTTTGGGAGCCACGTCGCACGACCGTGCAATTGTCTGTTTAAGCAACGCAGTGCCGAATTGTAAAAAACCCTTGGGTCATTTAGCAGCATATTGGTCCGGTCCTTAAGTGGTTAACGTCCTGCCAGCGCATCGCCTCAGTGTGAAAGCACTCGGGCGTTGCAACACCGAGACTGCAGGGGAGCCATTTTGCAGGCACTTTACAGGTGCTATTTTTATCTCAAAAGCGCCTGAAAAACACCCCAGTGTGAAAGGGGTCCAACTGATTTTATGAGATGAAGGGGAAAACATTTTTTTTAAATCGGCCTAACATATCGGCCCAAAAAAAACGGCATCATATATCAGCCATCGGCCGCCGAAATTTCTAAACATCGGCCAGAGAAAAACCCATATCAGTAGACCTCTAATAAAACTGTTGTAATGCCTACACTGTTCACCTGATTTGGATGTAAATACCCTCAAATTAAAGCTGTAAGTCTGCAGTTAAAGCAGATATTGTGCGTGTCTTTTTAAATCCATTGTGGTGGTGTATAGAGCCAAAAATATTAGAATTGTGTCAATGTCCCAATATTTATGGACCTGACTGTATGCAGTAATACTTTACTGGATTATTGAAAGCAAGCTCTGCTACAATCTACACAAAACAGAGCTGACACAAGTTGGGTCACTCTTTAATGTACAGAGGCATACTTTATTCAGAATATTTTTTATCTAAAATGTAAGCAGAAAGGGAAAACACTTCATGGTAAGAATGGTCATGGAGCTCATTGTAAAATTAACATACAATCCACACATCTGTAATTCATTCTTTGTCTCTGAGATTTCTATTAAAATGTCACTTGGAGGCGATAAGGCATGTTCTTCACTGCCGTGTTGTTGTTTTATCTTGGGTGCACTGGATTTGTAAATTAGTAACACTTATCTTCAAGGATAGTTAAATGAGCACCCTATTGAGCATTATTTCTCAGTGAGTAATCACACTGATAATTGGCAGTGACACTAATCTAAAATTAATTAAACAGAAATGTAGGAACTGGAATTTTGCGCTACAAAAGACTGTAAGATGTAACTTTATGCTTTCCACATGGTGTGCTAATTGACATTATCGTCTTATGTTTATTTTGGATTGTACAAAAAGGGAAGATAAAGCAGATGGAAATTATATTTTAATAACACTGCATTATCTGTGTCCAAAATATTTGCTTCCAACAATTAAAATGCTTCCTTGGTAGGACTACTGAAGAGCTGAAAACTTCAATTCAAATTTAGTGCCAGCCATGTTCATTTCACATATTCATCAGATTTAATTACATTAATAGAGAATAAAACAGAAGCCTGCAGATGACTTCCAAATCACATATTTCACTGAAAAACCAAGCAGCAGTTCAAAAGACAGATTTTTTTTTAATCATACATGGCTGGATATTTTAGAACAATTTCAATGAAAACAAAGAGGCTAAAAAAATCTTGCAGTTTTTAATCAATGCGCTATGCTAATTGTTGCAAATGAAAACACCTAACTCATGATGGTAGCTGCTGCGATTATAATTAGTTTCCACCCCCCCAAAGAAACTATTTACATTAAATCCTTCTGCTCTAACACCTATTGGGCCCGTAAAGCCACTATTATTATACTGTATGCTTCATAATTGCTTTTTTGTAGAAGAGTATGCTATACGCTTACTAGTCTCAAAGGCCAAGCAACATGGTTTTAAAGGCCATCTAAATTTGTTTAGGTTGATATTAAAGAGGAGCTTCAGTTAATTCTGCAAAAATTAAAAAGTCAGCAGGTACAAAAACTGTAGCTGCTGACTTTAACCGCTTAATCGCCGCCTCATAGCCGAAATACGGCTGCAAGGCGGTTGCTTAACTCTGGGAGGACGTCCATGGACGTTAGGGTTGTCCTGATACCACTTTTTTAGGACCGAGTACAAGTACCGATATTTTTTTTCCAAGTACTCGCCAATACCGAATACCGATACTTATTTTAAAAATGTGTCCTCAAATGCAGCCATGTCCCCCGACATATGCAGCCATGTCCCCCGACATATGCAGCCATGTCCCCCCGACATATGCAGCCATGTCCCCCCGACATATGCAGCCATGTCCCCCCGACATATGCAGCCATGTCCCCCGACATATGCAGCCATGTCCCCCCGACATATGCAGCCATGTCCCCCCGACATATGCAGCCATGTCCCCCCGACATATGCAGCCATGTCCCCCCGACATATGCAGCCATGTCCCCCCGACATATGCAGCCATGTCCCCCCACATATCCAGCAATGTCCCCCCACATATCCAGCCATGTCCCCCCACATATCCAGCCATGTCCCCCCCCTGCGCAAGGCTCTGCAATACCCCCAGCCCCTGCGCAAGGCTCTGCAATACCCCTACCCCCTGCGCAAGGCTCTGCAATACCCCCCTGCGCAATACTCTGCGCAATACCCCCGCACAATACCCCCGCACTAGGGTTGTCCCGATACCGATACCAGTATCGGGACCGATACCGAGTATTTGCGGTAGTACTTGTCCCTGCACATATGTTTGGGGGGACGTGGCTGCACATATGTTTGGGGGGACGTGGCTGCACATATGTTTGGGGGGACGTGGCTGCACATATGTTTGGGGGGACGTGGCTGCACATATGTTTGGGGGGACGTGGCTGCACATATGTTTGGGGGGACGTGGCTGCACATATGTTTGGGGGGACGTGGCTGCACATATGTTTGGGGGGACGTGGCTGCACATATGTTTGGGGGGACGTGGCTGCACATATGTTTGGGGGACGTGGCTGCATATATGTTTGGGGGACGTGGCTGCACATATGTTTGGGGGGACGTGGCTGCACATATGTTTGGGGGGACGTGGCTGCACATATGTTTGGGGGGACGTGGCTGCACATATGTTTGGGGGACGTGGCTGCATATGTTTGGGGGACGTGGCTGCATATGTTTGGGGGACGTGGCTGCATATGTTTGGGGGACGTGGCTGCATATGTTTGGGGGACGTGGCTGCATATGTTTGGGGGACGTGGCTGCATATGTTTGGGGGACGTGGCTGCATATGTTTGGGGGACGTGGCTGCATATGGGGGGGGGACGTGGCTGCATATGGGGGGGGGGACGTGGCTGCATATGTGGGGGGGGGACATGGCTGCATATGTGGGGGGACATGGCTGCATTTGTGGGGGGGACATGGCTGCATTTGTGGGGGGACATGGCTGCATTTGTGGGGGGACATGGCTGCATTTGTGGGGGGACATGGCTGCATTTGTGGGGGGACATGGCTGCATTTGTGGGGGGACATGGCTGCATTTGGGGACACTGTAACGGAACTATGTAGTGTGCCTGTACATCTATAATAAATCATGCAGTGGGATATGATGAGGTGTAAATATCCTCTGTCTGTCTAGATATAGATTGGAACTGAATCAGCCTGGTTCCTAAAACCTCTCCTTAGGTATGCTAATGCACATGTCTATCCCAAAGGTTAATTGATCTATTGTGTGTGTGAAAGACCTGTGTTTATCCTTAAGAGATGGTGTATTGTATTCCAAATTAGCAGTCTCCGGTCAGGTGTATTGAAATAGCATGTCAATTATGTTCAGAAGAACTTGTCAGGCTGTGCGGTGCCGAAATGTTTAGCTACTGTGATTGAGTATTGTTCTGGGGGTTGATTGAATTCTATTGATAAAGGAATGTGGCTTCTTTGGCCTGGTGCCAGGGTGTCTACCTTGCCCCCCCCCCCCCTGTGGAGGGAGGGGGCGGAGGGTTCCATTGTTCCTTTTTTTTGTAATTCAATGATTTTATTAAGTTTAACAATAATACAAAGTACAAATAATACTCGTGCAACGACGTTGTGGGTTACATAACATCAAGACAAACCATGTTCGCTAATATATAGTGTCTCAAGCAGATTAGCCTAAAATAAGGAATACAGTGGATAAAGACACTCGTTTGGTCCTCTCTCCCCTCACAACACCCCACATGGGAACATTAGTGTTGCGCGAGAGGAGAGAGGATGTATAATAGAGAACCTCTGTGCAGTGCAGTCGTCCTCTGAAGGACTCAGAACATCTAAAAATCAGGAGAGAAGATAAGCAAAAGAAAAAAAAAACAGGCAGAAAAGAATAAAAAAACAGCAAGAAATAGTAAACATACCATGTACAATATAGGTATTGCTCGGTCAAGAAAGATGACAGCATAAATATGGGGCTACAGTATCACTTGGTGGTTGAAACCTTCGTCCAGTCGAGCCAGAGCTGCCAGAGTGCCCGAGTTCTAGAGGACTGACCAGTGTTGGCTGATGCTATAGTCTCGTAACTGAAGTGTAGTGCTACTAAATCTATGACCTGGCCTATGGAGTGGATCTGATCTGACTTCCAGTGTCTTGTTATGTTAAGCCGGTTCCATTGTTCCTTGATTACTCACAAGCTTGTAATTAGATATAAACCAAGAGATGTACCATTAAAGCTAGTCTACTTGACCCTTCAAAATGTAGCCCCGTCTCGTTCTTGAAAGGGCATGCGATGGGATTATTATTCTGTTCATTTTACAACTGGACCTGACGCTCCCTCTGGATCTCGTGGATGAGCTTATACTGGACTTACTTGCATAGCAACTTGCCAGGGAAAAGGACGTCTCCAACGGCTGATACCCTCTCCCTACTTGGGTAGCCGTTACAGACACATTTAAAAAAAAAAGTATCGGTATTCAGTATCGGCGAGTACATGAAAAAAAGTATCGGTACTTGTACTCGGTCCTAAAAAAGTGGTATCGGGACAACCCTACCCCGCACAATACTCTGCACAATACCCCCGCACAATACTTTGCGCAATACCCAGAAAACAAAATGCATTTTAACCACTTCCTGCCCGTCGGCCGTCATATGACATCCTTGACTTTCTGCAGGGATATCTGAATGATGCCTGCAGCTACAGGCATTATTCAGATATCATCTTTCTCAGCCGGCGATTCCCTACACCGTAAAAATGATCATGGTGTTCCACCTCTTGATCGTTCTTACAGGAGGCAAAAGGCGACACCCCCCCCCCCTTCCCCCATAGGTGCTTCTTCCGACTCACTGCTGCAATCGAAGCCAGGATCGTTTTTGTTTGTTTTTCAGGCTTTCCAGCCTAGAGGTGAGATGTGGGGTCTTATTGACTGTAAAGAGGACCTGTCACTGTCATGCTATATTCCTATTACAAGGGAAGTTGACATTACTTGTAATAGGAATAAAAGTGATCAAAACATTTATTTTTGTGTAAAAACGTGTCGAACTAAAATAAAGAAAGTAAAATGAATAAAAAAAATAAAAAATTAAAGCGCCCCTGTTCCCGTGAGCTCGTATACAGAAGCTACCGCACGCACAAGTCCCGCCCACATACGTAAACTGTGTTCAAACCACACATGTGAGGTATCGCTGCGAACATTAGAGCGAAAGCAATAATTTTAGCCCTAGACCTCTTCAACTAAAAAGATGTAACCAGTAAAAATATTTAAAGCATCACCTATGGGGATTTTTAAGTAGCAAAGTTTGGTGCCATTCCACAAGCGTGTACAATTTTGAAGGGTGACATGTTGGGTATCTATTTACTCGGCGTAACTTCATCTTTCATATTATGTAAAAACATTGGGCTAACTTTAATGTTTTTTTTTTTTTTTTTAAAAGCACAAAACTGTTTTATTTCCAAAAAAACGCGTTAGAATAATTGCTGTGCAAATACCATGCGCGATAAATTGCAATGACCGCCACTGTATTCTCTAGGTTCTTTGCTAAAAATGCATATATAATGTTTTGGGGTTCCATGTAATTTTCTACCAAATAAATGATGATTTTTACATGTAGGAGAGAAATGTCAGAATTGGTCTGGGTGTTCCAGAACGCCTGATGGCGCTCCCTGCATGTTGGGCCTCTCTATTTGGCCACGCTATGTAAAAGTCTCACACATGTGGTATCGCCATACTCTGGAGGAATAGCAGAATGTGTTTTGGGGTGTAATGTGTGGTATGCATATGCCGTGTGTGAGAAATAACCAGCTAAAAAAAAAAAAAGAAAAAAAAAATCTTGATTTTGCAAAGAATTGTGGGAAAAAATAACAACTTCAAAAAACTCATAATGCCTCTTTCTAAATACCTTGGAATGTCTTCTTTCCAAAAAGGGGTCATTTGGGTGTATTTGTACTTTTCTGGCATGTTAGGGTCTCAAGAAATTAGATAGCCCTTCAGTACTTCAGGTGTGATCAATTTTCAGATATTGGCACCATAGCTTGTGGACCCTATAACTTTCACCCAGACTAAATAATATCCACATTTTTTTTTTTTTTTTTTTTACCAAAGATATGTAGCAATATACATTTTAGGCCAAATTTATGAAGAGAAATTACTTTTGCTAAATTTTATAATAGAAGAGGTGATCAAATACCACCAAAAGAAAGCTATATTTGTGGGGAAAAAAAAGAAGGACAAAAATTTAATTTGGTTACAGTGTTGTATGACTTCATGAGTTATTGGAATTCAAAATGTGAGAGCATCGAAAGCTGAAAATTGGTATGGTTATTAAGGGTGTTTAAGTGCCCAGTGGTCAAGTGGTTAACTAAACCGACACATGCCTGTTGAGAGATCCCGTGCCATCCTCATCAGTCTTCGGGTCCCTGGTGCCAGTATGTTAGCTATGGGCAGGCCGACTGACATCTTGGGTGAGCCTTTCTGTGCTTTGTGAATGGTCTTTCAGCCCTCTGGAAAATGTCACAGGCTGACATTTCCTGTGGCTCCACCATGCGCAAAAACTGGAGCAGGTACCTGTTAAGACCAGGTTCCCAAATGCGCCCCCCAAACCACACACACACAAAAAAAAAATCTAAGTTTGGTAGGAGGAGGAGAAGAGGACGAGGAAGACCCCATGCACATGCTCTTCTAAACACTTTTATCCTGGAGGGTGAGAAGCAGCTTAAAAAATTCACCTAATCCGCATTTTTGTTAATGGGTTTAGGCATTCATTCATTTATTCTGGACACTGAAATTAATAAATTTGCCTAGTGCTTAGGCACGTTTGCCCATGTTTGGCAATTTTCATTGGAAATCATGGGGAATGATTTGTCCTGTGACTTTGCAGTCCCAAGTTGTAGGAAAAGTCACACAAGTGTGAAAGGGGCCTTAGGCTGGGTTCACACTGCTGAGAATTCTTTTGCGAATTCGAGCCGTTGTCATTAAAATAACATTGTTTTCCATTAGTACCGTTCACATCAGTGCAGTACGAAACTAAGCTGCGAAAAAAAAAAAAAAAAGTCCTGTGCAAGTTTGATCCGTGTGCGATGCAAATTCAGCTCTGGCATTCCCTGAAATCGTGGCCGCGAATCGTGGCAAAATTGGGGTGAAATCACACTATTTTGAGTTGGCAGCAGTGTGAACCTAGCCTCAATGAAAAAAAGTTCACCACTATGCAATTGCGATGTTTTCGGAAGTAAGAAGCAGAGAATTTTAGTTGGGAACTGAAACATCTGCCTGAAGTGTCACAGTCTACATGAAACAATGCCTCTGGGATGGGAGATGGTGGAAAAAGAAATGGTTATACACGGGTTATCTGGGGGAATGAGCCCCGCTAGGTTCCACATGGGAGACATACTGCACAATGGGTTTTAATTACCAATTATTGTAAAAAATAATCAGTCAGCTTTCTGGAGTTCATATCCTGAAGAGGATGTTGTCACTGTCCTGCTTACTCTGAATGATCTGGACATGTCACAATAAAAACACAAATCCAAATTTCCTTCACTGTCCCACTGGTGTATCTCACCATAGCATGCAGTCTCTCAATTCCCAAACACATAAATAAGAAAACGGCAAAACGAATGCAGAAAACAAGTATAGAAGCAGCAAAGTATTACAAAAACACAGGAACTGATACAGACAGCTTGTATTGCTAATAATTATGCACCCGATTGTCATAGAGCTATATTTATCTAGGTGATTTTTTCCAATATTTCAGTTTCATGGGTTTATGATCGTCAATAAAATGAGATTAAAAATGATTGAAAGCATAAATAAATGAGCAGACTGAAATACATAGTTAGAAAAAAAAAAAAAAAAACGGAGGAGGTGGGAAGGGGTAAGGCTATAATAATAATAATAATAATAAGAAGAAGAAGGACACAAACAAGCAATACATTAAAGGCTTGAAAAATTGCCTGTCGCACTTGCTTTGCCATGGCACCCCAAACGCAGCAAAAACGCAGACAAGTCAAATGCAGCAAAACACGGTTAAAAAAACACACAAAGCTCAATAGCTAAAAAAAAGGTACACAAACAAACAATTTCACCACATTTGTTGCACATATGCGAGTGGTGCAAAAACACGCCATAATTAAATGCGCATTTACAAACCCCAAACTGTGAATGTGGCCTTAGAATTACACCTGTAATATGTTATGACTGGATTTGTTAGCAAAAGTCTCATATTGGCATATGAAACATTTACCAGGGGTCTCAAAATTAAATTACCTGAGGGCCACAGGCCAAGTTCTCATATCCCATGGGGCCGCATACAAACTTATTTCTTTTCACCAGCACTGGTGTCAGCGCACGCATTATTAACTCCCAATATTGGTGTCAGCAGACGCATTATTAACTCCCAATATTGGTGCCACAGACGCACTATTAACTAGGGCTGCGCATCTTCACCGGTCTCACGATTCGATGCGATTACGATTATCAAGGCCACGATTCGATTCGATTCTGCGATGCATCACGATGCATCACGATTGCAGCGCAAGTGCGCATGGCTTTCATCAAAAAAATATTTAAGTACTCCAAACAAAAAAACAACACACAATAACACTTCCTGCATGTAGCAAAGTCTAAACACAGCAGACATGCTACAGGAGATGGTCAGAGACTGCAGATATGCTACAAGAGATGGTCAGAGACTGCGAACACGCTACAGGAGATGGTCAGAAACTGCGGACACGCTACAGGAGATGGTCAGAAACTGCGGACACGCTACAGGAGATGGTCAGAGACTTCGGACACGCTACAGGAGATGGTCAGAGACTGCGGACACGCTACAGGAGATGGTCAGAGACTTCGGACACGCTACAGGAGATGGTCAGAGACTGCGGACACGCTACAGGAGATGGTCAGAGACTGCGGACACGCTACAGGAGATGGTCAGAGACTGCGGACATGCTACAGGAGATGGTCAGAGACTGCGGACATGCTACAGGAGATGGTCAGAGACTGCGGACATGCTACAGGAGATGGTCAGAGACTGCGGACATGCTACAGGAGATGGTCAGAGACTGCGGACATGCTACAGGAGATGGTCAGAGACTGCGGACATGCTACAGGAGATGGTCAGAGACTGCGGACATGCTACAGGAGATGGTCAGAGACTGCGGACATGGTACAGGAGATGGTCAGAGACTGCGGACATGGTACAGGAGATGGTCAGAGACTGCAGACATGCTACAGGAGATGGTCAGAGACTGCGGACATGCTACAGGAGATGGTCAGAGACTGCGGACATGCTACAGGAGATGGTCAGAGACTGCGGACATGCTACAGGAGATGGTCAGAGACTGCGGACATGCTACAGGAGATGGTCAGAGACTGCGGACATGCTACAGGAGATGGTCAGAGACTGCGGACATGCTACAGGAGATGGTCAGAGACTGCGGACATGCTACAGGAGATGGTCTATATTTCTCCTCCATACAGCCCAGTCCCTGCCTGCAGTGACAATGACTTGTCACAGGTGACAGTACATCAGATTCCACTACATGCCCGTACCCTGTGTCCCTGAATCACAGCACCCCCCTCCTCCTCTGTACGTACATGCTGCTCTGCACAGAGGATGATTAGAGGGAACTTGCAGCCTTGTAGTGAGATGGGCGATCTGCCAGCACACCATCCCCCGATCTCCATTCCAGCTCTTCATTGTCAGCCGGGAATTCTCAGCGTTTGTATAGATTAGCGCCCGCGCTAACGTGACTGACTGTACGGCTCGCCTATCTCCTATCTCCACTCGGCTCTTACGTCTCTCCTGGCGTCAGCCCCTCCCGCCTTTCTACTGATCCAATCGTTAGGCAGTGGGCGGGGCTGACGCCAGGAGAGACGTAAGAGCCGAGTGGAGATAGGAAAGTCGTGCAGTCAGTCAGCGGCATATACAGACAGTATCCTCTACTAAGCTGAAGTTCTAGTCAGTGGGCGGGGCTGACGCCAGGAGAGAGAGCGGAGTGGACCGTAGGAGAGAGGAGGGCCGGGCAGTCACACGAGCGCTGAAAACAAAAGGTACCATAGAACGGAGCACTCTCCCGGGAGGGGCGGGGACGGGGGCGGGGCTAGGCATCGATTATCAAGGTCGCATGCATCGGAATCGCATCGGGTACACCCGAATCGCGATGCACCGATTCAGCGATTATATTTGACACCCCTACTATTAACCCCCCAGCACTGGTGTCAGCGGACGCACTATTAACCCCCAGCACTGGTGTCAGCGGACGCACTATTAACCCCCAGCACTGGTGTCAGCGGACGCACTATTAACCCCCAGCACTGGTGTCAGCGGACGCACTATTAACCCCCAGCACTGGTGTCAGCGGACGCACTATTAACCCCCAGCATTACCCCCCCTACACTTCACAAATACAATAATATATATACCAATAAGTGTATATTGATTTACGCAAAAGTTATAGCGTCTAAAAAAACTGTGGGATATATATATTGTGAGGGATTAACTCGGTAGCGGGTGTGTGTGACCCCCTGGATGGGTTCACTACACGCTGAACTGTAAAAAAAAGGCAGTTGAGGACGATTGAAAACAAATGATATGGTTTATTTTTCCATATTGCTGGATACACGTGCAACCATCAAAACAGCATAACCAAAACAAAACATAAAATAAACCCTTGCCACTTGGGGCGTCTACCTTCCCAACACAGGAACCAACCTATGGAGTCTGGCACAGCCTACTGCTGGGCAGACACTGCTGGTCCTACAGCAGAAAACAAAAAGTCTCTTTGATATTTCTCACACAGAAATATCCATCAGCACCTCACCTCTTCAGTAGGGTTTGTGACTGCTCCTTCACTCACACAGCCTCAGGATGCAGCAATCAGTCGTCATCCTTATGGCCCATACACACGATCCGAAGATCGGACGAAAACGATCGTCCGATGATGGATCGTACGATTTTCGGATTGTGTGTACACTACTTTCGAGAGCCGATCACGACCGTTCATCCGATATTTTTCGATCGGACATGTGCGAAAATTTTCCTCGTACGATGTCAGATCGTACGATTTTCGTTTAGTCAGTACAGCCGTCATCCGACAATACAATACAAATACATTACAACACGTGACATCACTTCCGATCTTTTTTTTCTGTCGTACGAGAATTTGTGAGTTTAATAACCTATTTTATTTTACTTGCGATTATTAAGCGAAAAAAGTTGTACGATCCATCGGCCGATATTCGGATCGTGTGTATGGGCCATTAGGCTATCTTTATAGGGGCTTTAATTGCTTCATTTTGAACAGCTGAAGGCTTCCAACGCCCCAAACCTCTCTGGCCATCTCTGCAGCCGACGCCCAATAGTAATTGGTGTATTGTCTAAACAAGGCAGAAAAGTATCTCCCGTCTGGGACAACACACACACATATTTAGCCGACTTCCTGTCACAATATAATATATATATATATATATATATATATATATATATATACACACACACACACACACACACACACACATATATACATATACATACATACACACACATAGTACAGACCAAAAGTTTGGACACAACTTCTCATCTCAAGAGTTTTCTTTATTTTCAAGACTATGAAAATTGTAGATTCACACTGAAGGCATCAAAACTATGAATTAACTCATGTGGAATTATATACATAACAAAAAAGTGTGAAACAACTGAAAATATGTCATATTCTAGGTTCTTCAAAGTAGCCACCTTTTGCTTTGATTACTGCTTTGCACACTCTTGGCATTCTCTTGATGAGCGTCAAGACGTAGTCACCTGAAATGGGCTTCCAACAGTCTTGAAGGAGTTCCCAGAGATGCTTAGCACTTGTTGGCCCTTTTGCCTTCACTCTGGGGTCCAGCTCACCCCAAACCATCTCGATTGGGTTCAGGTCCGGTGACAGTGGAGGCCAGGTCATCTGGCGCAGCACCCCATCACTCTCCTTCTTGGTCAAATAGCCCTTACACAGCCTGGAGGTGTGTTTGGGGTCATTGTCCTGTTGAAAAATAAATGATGGTCCAACTAAAACGCAAAGCGGATGGAATAGCATGCCGCTGCAAGATGCTGTGGTAGCCATGCTGGTTCAGTATGCCTTCAATTTTGAATAAATCCCCAACAGTGTCACCAGCAAAGCACCCCCACACCATCACACCTCCTCCTCCATGCTTCACAGTGGGAACCAGGCATGTAGAGTCCATCCGTTCACCTTTTCTGCGTCGCACAAAGACATGGTGGTTGGAAGCAAAGATCTCAAGTTTGGACTCATCAGACCAAAGCACAGATTTCCACTGGTCTAATGTCCATTTCTTGTGTTCTTTAGCCTAAACAAGTCCCTTCTGCTTGTTGCCTTTCTTTAGCAGTGGTTTCCTAGCAGATATTCTACCATGAAGGCCTGATTCACACAATCTCCTCTTAACAGTTGTTCTAGAGATGTGTCTGCTGCAAAAGATGGCTACTTTAAAGAACCTAGAATATGACATATATATTTTCAGTTGTTTCACACTTTTTTGTTATGTATATAATTCCACATGTGTTAATTCATAGTTTTGATGCCTTCAATGTGACTCTACAATTTTCATAGTCATGAAAATAAAGAAAACTCTTGGAATGAGAAGGTGTGTTCAAACTTTTGGTCTGCAGTGTGTGTGTGTGTGTATGTGTATGTGTATGTGTATGTGTATGTGTATGTGTATGTGTATGTGTATGTGTATGTGTATGTGTGTATATATATATATATATATATATATATATATATATATATATATATATATATATATATATATATATATATATATATATATATATATATATATATATATATATATATATATTTTTTTTACAATGGCAGCGATCAGCAACTTATAGCAGGACTGCGATATTGCAGAAGACAGTTGGGACACTGACACTAATACAGTGCTCAATGCTAAAAATATTCACTGTACTAATGAAACTGGCTGGGAAGAGGATAAACATCAGGGGCGATCTAAGGGTTAACTATGTGGGAGGTGCTTTTACTAGGAGAAGCCACTGATCTAATGTTCCTGCTATGACAGAACAGCGATCTGCTTTGTTTACATAGCCATTCTGGCTCTCTGCCTAATGCTCGTCGGGTGCTGGCGGACATCAAGTCAGCGGTACCCGCAGATCAGCTCCTGCTGTCTAATCACAGCGGGTGCGGGTCGGCAGCAGCAGGCATGCACGTCCCAGACCCGAAAAAAAAAAAAAAAAAAAAAAAACTTGCATTTTAAAAAATTTTGGGCCAATTTGTTTTTGTGGCAATTTGTATTTTGTAATCTGCCCAACAACACATTGCATGCTTTTCTGCAGCTTCTCCATTGAAGTATATTGAACAAAAAATAAATAAAAAATAGCACTGTTTTAAGTTTGCCCTTTCCAAATACGCAGCAGCTGAAAAAAAATCATGGATGTGAACGTGTCCCATAGGAAAACATGTAACTGAACTGTAGTGAGGTGTGACCTAGGCCTGAGATGTTTAGTAACATAATGGGGTTAAAAAAAAAGTACAAAAAAGGGGTTCATTTTTTTACTGTGGGACAGTGAAAGTAATATTTACAGTAGCGATTTGCTTTTTTGTTCTATAAAGGGCTAATTTTAGTTTTTTTAACCCCATTATGTTGCTGACCGATTAATAGATTATGAAATGAATCGATTACAATTTTCATAATCAATTAGTTGTTTCGCCCCTACTAAATACTAGATGGGTGGTCGGGAACTGGTTCATTTACTCTAACTCTAATTAACCCTAAATAACTCCTTATTCTACCCCATTTAAGTATCATTTTCCTGCTGATTTTTTATTCTTTTTATTTATTTAATAAACTATTAATAATTACAATTTTTTCTGTCCCAGATTACCTTTTTTTGTTAAAATGGTAAATTTTCTCAGATTAAACATTGGGTATGTTTTCTATTATGAATAAGATATGGGTTTATCACACTTTAATATCATTGCGTTTTTATGTAAATTTTGCACAGCATCCCAACTTTTTGGCTGTAGTTTTGTCATTCTTCCTTTAACCGCTTGCCGACCAGCATGGCGATGTACTTCAACACAATGGCACGGCTGCGCAAATGGTCGTACAGGTACGTCCCCTTTCAATTGCAGCTTAGTGGGCGCACACGCGTCCTCTATGTACTCCGTGCCCGGTCCTGCGGGTCCCACAGCTGCAGAATTTGTAGATGCTGACTTTAAAAAAATAAAAATACAATTTCGACGGATCTCCGCTTTAAAGCTTCACAGTGCTGTATCGCAAAAAGTGCTCTGGTCAGGGAGGGAGTAAATTCTTCCAGGGGTTGAAGTGGTTATTAATGCTTCTGCAATAATTGTTTCCTCAGTAAAAGTCAACAACTTTGCTTGCATACGTTTTACAAAATGTTAAATTAAGCAAAAAGTTTTTTTTTTTTTTTGTAATAAAAGCAATAATCATACAACCACAGTCTGTTAAGTTTTGCTTACTTTTCCCCCATTCAGATTCCGTTGCGCGGATTTGTCAGGATCAACAGGGAAAAGAGGACATCTGTGAAAGGTTGACCTTTATAGGCGGTTATGTCATCCGGAACAGCAATATGTAAATTGCCAACTCCATGCTAGGAGAATGGCATCTCCAACAAACATAGAAGACATACATTTCAGTGCATCAGAGCAGCCAAACTCTGGAGTCTGCACTTATTAAAGAGTTTAACTGGCATATTACATGAAAAGAAAATAATTTCGATTCACAAGAGATCTGGGAAAGAAATGCTGACACAAACAACAGGGAATGCTCTACCTTATTTGTACAGTGGCCTTAGACATGAGATGAGTATGACTTGTGCTGACTAATTTAGAAAAAAATTGTATTTGTTCACATCAAGACAAGATAAGATAGTGCAGTTTTCTTCTTGTCCTCCCCAAATTCTGATTAATGTACACGACGATCTGAGCATGTAGGTTGTGACAAAATGGTGCTATATTCTGTCAACCCCTATAATTATGAACCACAGACAACTGCAGTTTATTCAAGACTGTATAGTATTTGATTGTCTTTGGAAATAGGTTGTATAGCACATAATCAACTGCATAAAAAAAATAGAAAAAAAAATAAGAAAATAGTCACTTTAATCAAACATGGAGAGGGAAAAAAAAAAAAAGTGTATCAGCTTATTCAAGAACACAGGGCAAGGAGCAAATATTTAAAACCCACACGGGGGGGGGGGGGGGGGGGCATTTACTAAAACTTGAGTGCAAAATCTGGTGCAGCTCTGCATAGAAACCAATCAGCTTTCAGGTTTTATTGTCAAAGCTTACAGGATAAATTCACAATTTGTAACATGTTGCACCCATATGCAGGGTCTAACCCATGGTTTGACAAATTTGCTTGGAATCTAGGAGCCAGCCAAAAAAGTAAGGACCCAAAAAAAACGCACCCCGTCCCGCCAAGCACGCACGTGACACATACGTGAGTAGCGCCCACATATGTAAATGGTATTCAAACCACACATGTGAGGTATCGCTGCGATTGGTGGAGCGAGAGCAATAATTCTAGCCCTAGACCTCCTCTGTAATTCAAAACATGCAACCTATTAGAATTTTTAAAATGCCGCCTATGGCGATTTTAAAGGGTAAAAGTTTGTCGCCATTCCACGAGCGGATGCAATTTTGAAGCGTGACATGTTGGGTATCAATTTACTTGGCATAACATTATTTTTCACAATATGTAAAAAAAAAATGGGCTAACTTTACTGTTGTCTTATTTTTTAAATAAAAAAAAAGTGTATTTTTCCCCCCCAAAAAAGTGCTCTTGTAGGACCGCTGCGCAAATACAGTGTGACAGAAAGTATTGCAGCGACCGCCATTTTATTCTCTAGTGTGTTAGAATAAAAAATATATATAATGTTTGGGGGGTTCTAATTGGAGGGAAGGAGATGGCAGTAAAAAAACACATTAGAACTGCTGTTTTTTGCTACTTGTAATGTAATGTAACCTGTAATGCCAACGGCCACCACAAGATGGCCACTCCTAGATTCCTTCTGCAGGCCTCAGCTTCCTTCTGTGAAGGCCGCAAAGCTGCGGCCTCAATTACCGGCCGGCCTAAGCTTCCCCAGGTAATTGAGGCCACAGCTTTGCGGCCTCCTGCAGCCCTAAGCTTTCCCAGGTGCCAGGTCACAATTTCTTGTTGCAATTGCAACCTGGCGCCCGGATTTTGTCGAGGCCTGGTGTAACCAGCAACGTGTTACAGATGCACCGGCCCCCACTCTCCCCAGACCCCCAGTCTGACTGCTAGCGGAGCTCCGCCCATCTGGCGACATCATCCATTCAGTGTTCTGTGGATCAGAAAACTACAATGTCCAACATCCTTTGCAGCTGTCGACTTGTAGTTTTTAAAGTGGAGTTCCGCTGAAAAAAATAATTTAAAAGTCAGCAGCTACAAATACTGCAGCCGCTGACTTTTAATATTATGAAACTTACCTGCCCAGGGCACCCGCGATGTCCTCACCTGAAGCAGATCTGTCACTCGCCTCTATGGTATAGGAGAAGTAGGGCCAAGGCTACTTTGGCCCTACTTCTCCTAAGGTTCACAGAAGTGCAATTTGTCCTGCAGTGCTCTGTCCCGTTTTCAAACGACAGTGAACCCAGCCAGTCCAGGCTCTGGAAAGGTCCTAACTTTACAGTTGGGATCTAACTAGATGCTAGAACCAGCAGCTGGCTCAGCCTCTCAAAAAGCTGCAGGGAGACACAGTCAGCCCCTCCCACCCCCTGCACAGAGCGCATATATGGTCTCTCTGCAAACTGAATCAGCCATCTTTGATCATTCAGTTCTTGGTGTAAAGCCAGCAAGGAACTGCTGCAGCCATCTAGGGGAGTAGGATTTTTTTCTTATTTTTTGTATTCCCAAACTTCTCTTTTAAAAGGAGAATCACTATGCTGGAACAGAAGGCGCTCAGGTATAAGACACAAGCCTCTACCAGCTTTTTATTATAAAGAAATGTAAATCTAAAGTGAATGTAAACTCTCACATATACCCAGTAAAGTGAACAGCCTCAGATAATACACAGAGATTAAAACTAATCCTCCTACATAAGTTTTACTTTTATAATCTGCTGTTTTACACCCTTTGAAAAGTAGGGGTGCAACGGATCACGGTTGATCCGTGATCCGAACGAGTCACCCCCTTCGGATCGGCACGCTATGCGATCCGCAGACTGCCACCGCGGCCATAGCGTTAGGAAAGGCCGCGGCTCCATCTTGGTACATCCGGCGGCGGCCCCTCCTCTCTGTTTACACCCACAGGAGGAGGAGCCCGCACTCGAGGGACACAAACTCCGCTATCTGAGGTCTGCACGGGGGTCACTGTCTGCCTGCACTACTGGGGTCACCGTCTGCCTGCACTACTGGGGGGGGGGTCACTGTCTTTACTACTGGGGGGTGCACTGAGGGGGGGGTACTACTGGGGTGTCTGTACTGAGGGGGGGGGACACCATTTTTTTTTTGCAACAGGTGACACAAACCCTAGTGACGGCACTGCAGTGTGGGGGGGGGGGGGGGAGATGTGGATATTACAGTGGGGGAGATTTTTTATTTTCTTTGCTGATCCAAAAAATTATCCGATCCATGACTGCTGATCCGAGGAATGATCCGAACTGAGTTTTTTGATCAGTTGCACCCCTATTGAAAAGTGAAGATTATGTTAAAAAATCTCTTTCTTCATTATACAGCAGTACCTAGGGGGTGGGTGGAGCAAAATGTATTTGCACTGTGTGAGAGCCAATTGAAGGAAAGGGACACGCCCCCCTCCACATAGGCAGAGGAATTGAGGGACATCTAGAGCTGTGTGCTGAATAACAAACTCCCTGCTTATCTACCTCTAAGCAACCTCCATGACACATTTTTTTAGCTCATGTTAGAACTTGCCAGAAGTGACTCATGCTGATAACAGAGGAATGAAGCACCAGAGAGAAACGGCACTTAGAGCTTGGGAGACAGATAAGTAAACACTACAGCTATATGTGGTTTACAACCACTTGAAGGGAACTAAAACGACACTTACTGATATATGTATTTATAAAAAAAAAAAACTATGTCCACAAATCAATTTTTTTGTATTGTAAAAATTGGATTGAAATGTATTGCATTGTTCTCTTTGTATTGCTTCCTTTGTGTGAAATCCCTGGTGATCCTATCAGTCCCTTTTTTTTCCCATTATGAACTGACTACACCAAGCAGGAGAGCACAGCGTGGTCAGTTCTCGTTATGCTGGAAACTCAGTATGCTCTCCTCCAATGACCAGACTTTTCCTGGCAAGACCAGTGCCTCCTGTTTCTCCTCCTCCAGCTCTTATTCAGCTGAGAACAAAGAGAATGCAATCACTTTAACCACTTGCTTACTGGGCACATACACCCCCCTCCTGCCCAGGTGAAATTTCAGCTTCCGGCACTGCGTCGCTTTAACTGACAATTGCGTGGTCGTGCGACGTGGCTCCCAAACAAAATTTACGTCCTTTTTTTTCCCTACAAGTAGAGCTTTCTTTTGGTGGTATTTGATCGCCTGTGCGGTTTTTATTTTTTGCGCTATAAACAAAAAAGAGCAACAATTTTGAAGAAAAATACAATATTTTTTACTTGTTGCTATAATAAATATCCCAATTAAAAAAAAAAAAAAAAACACTTTTTTTCTCAGTTTAGGGCGATACATATTCTTCTACATATTTTTGGTAAAAAAAAAAAAAAATCACAATAAGCGACTGGTTTGCGCAAAAGTTATAGCGCTTACAAAATAGGGGAGAGAATTATTTTTTTTTTATTTTTTTTTTACTAGAAATGGCGGCGATCTGCGATTTTTATTGGTATTGCGACGTTATGGCGGACACATCGGACACTTTTGACACATTTTTGGCGCCATTCACATTTATACTGCGATCAGTGCTATAAATATGCACTAATTACAGTATAAATGTGACTGGCATTGAAGGGGTTAACACTAGGGGGTGAGGAAGGGGTTAAATGTATATCCTAGGTGTGTTCTAACTGTGGGGGGGTGACCGATCTGTGTCCCTATGTAGGAAGGAACACAGATCGGGCTCCTCCTCTCCAGAGACAGGACGCTGTCTCTGTGTAAAACGACAATGAGAGATGATCTATGAGATCATCTCTCATTCACCCACAGATCGCATCGCAAACGGCCACTCTGATTGGCCGTTCGCCGCGATCTGTGATTGGCCGCAGCGCGTTTTACAGCGCGCGCTGGGAATGCCCAAAAGGAGATGCCGTCAAATGACGGCATGTTGGATATTCAGGCCCGCGCTGTTGCCGTCATTCGACGGTAGCGCGGGCCTGAAGTGGTTAAAAAAGAAAAGTATTTATAATGTTCGCATATCTATAAACAAATGTGTTGCCTTTCATTTATATTTTAAACTGAATGGTATGTAATACAAGGGGAGGGTTTGCATATACTTTCATGGTTTCTTACTCTGGTTTTCTGCCACTTTGTAATGTCTACTATGAGCTCCCAAACCTCTCCTTTTCCTCATAACCTCTCCTTTTCCTCATAAACCATTGGTTTGTAATGAGCTGTGCACGTTAGTTGCGATCATGTGTACTGCTCTATGCACATTACACATCTCACAGTAAGTAATCCATAGTCCCCAACACATCTCAGGACCAAACAAATAAAGTGTCTTACAGGAGGGGACCATGGAGAACGAACGTAGCCACTCTAAGAAGTCACAGCATCAGAAAACAAAAAAGGTATATGGAGAGTTGGAGACGGCAGAAGATAGAATACATACTTGAATAGATTTTTTTTTCTTTTTAAACCCAAGTTTAGTTTAGTGTTGCTTTCATTTTTAGTTATCTTGCTGCAAAGCAATGGTAAAACAAAAGCACAGATACAAACCGATAGTTAATTTCTATCAGCCAGTCTTGAACTGTACTTCCGACAGAAATGATACATATTTCCCCAATTTTCTGTTTGTTTTACCCCTTGAGATTTGTCCGTTTTAAATTCAGAGGCCTCTCTGTACTTTCTTAATACAGGAACGGACTCTAGAGCCATCTAATGGCTGAGCTGAATATCGTTTGAAGATCTGCCATCAACAAGACACACAGCACACATCCCCGTTCAAATTACTTTTTATGTTCCAACCGTGAATACTGATAAGATATTTTTTTGGAGAGGCCAGTATTTTCATACCTTTGAGAGACCAGTAACAAAAAGAAGATATTTATAATAAGAAGTTTGGTTTATAACGAACACAAAAGCGCACTTCAGAATCTATGAAAAATCCAAATGCTACAAAACAGTTTTTTTAGGTGTCATCTACTAGGAGTATAAACCATTGTGCTTTGCTGTGATGTTCAGAAAAGCCCCAAATGTAAAAGGTAAACATTTTTTTTAAAATTTAGGACATGCAAAAATAATAAAAATCGATTTTCAACCTATTGTAAAAAGAGATAATGTGCACACGTTTACAAAAAAGCAGCAACCACATTAACATACATTTACTCACAGCCGTTTTTTTTTACCCATCTTACAATGAGAAATATGTGCAATCCTTGTTAACCAACTAACTCAATAAAACTGAAAATCGAATACACAGCTTCAATATTCCTTAGAGATGTTTGAAACATGTTGCTGTGAAAGAAGCTGCAAATCGATCTATACAAAACAAGGGAGAGCCCTTGTTAACTGGGTGAGATGGCTCAGACTTTCCACCTTCCTTGTTGCCCGAGGTGCAGGTTCGAACATGCGGCCCTGCTTACCATAATTGACAGGAGCTCCTAGAATTGAGCTCTGCCTTTAGCAGCTGCTGTGTGCTGAGCAAGGGAATAGAAAAGCTTGACTGCTCATCTGTGAGCCCGATTGCTATCCACACAAGTATGATCCAAATGGTTGCAGGGAGGATAGCTGGGAATCCCATGTCGAGCTACAGAAAGCTGCTGCGTGTATAGCAATCAATGTGTACAATCAGAGTGTATTAAATGCAGGTTTGAGAATTCATAGCCAACAATGCTTTTGTTTTTTTATCAAACCTGTAACCATCTAAGATATAGAGATGTCATGCATTATATATAGCAAAGCCGAATGCAGTTTTGGGCTTCACAGTATTATATATGACTCTGTTGAGCCTGGCAAAACATTACAGATGACTAATATTCAGGTGAACCTGCCAGACCCTGGCGAGGGTTTCAGAAAAAATAAAGTAAAATAAATTGCTGTGAAATATCTAATAAATTAAAGCGGTCAGGAAAGAAATTAACAGCTACAATTGCTGCTAGCTGTCTAGCTATTAAACTAAGCTAACATTAAGAGTAACTCCACTTTTGTGGGAAAAATACAGCAAAAAAAAGAGAGAGAAGGAAGAATACAGCATATACAATTGCTTCACAAGCCATATTGTAGTTGAACATCATTAAAAGTTACTTTTACTTTTTAATCTGCAGCTCTGTATTTTTCTGTAAAATGAAATGCAATATGGCAGCCTGGAGGCGTTCTGTAAACAGTTGGTGTAAGAAAACATCCAGACACGTCGTTTCCTGCTTGCAGAACTGGCTGACTGACTGTCCCAGAAGTCTGCACTAAGATATTAGAGTTGTAGGGATTCATGCAAAAGGACATATGCTTTTGGTGAGGTATTCCCCAAGACCCCTTTCACACTGAGGGCGTATTGCAGGCGATATGCGTTGCGCCTCAAACAGCTGCTCCATTGTCTCCCGTGAGAAAGCAGGACAGATCTTTGGAGCGGTGTGTTTACCGCTCCTCCACCACTGCTGCCCATTGAAATCAATTGGACAGTGGCTATACCGCCCCGATAGCGGCCAAAATACGCCCATAGCGGTGGCGGTAAAAATATCGGCGTTTTACCGCTGATGCTATGGGCGGCTCAGTGTGAAAGGGGTCTAAGGGTTAAGGAGCTATTGAAACCAGGATTTCTTCTTTTTTTTTTTTTTTTTAACAACAAACATGTTATACTTGCCTTCTCTATGCAGTGGTTTTGCACAGAGCAGGCCTGATCTTTCTATCCTTAGGTCACCTGCTGGCACTCCTAGCCCCTCCCTTCTGCCAATTGCACCCAATAACAATAAGCTTGCTATGGGGGCACCCGAACCGAGCCGCTGCTCTGTGTGTCCATTCACACATGGAATGTGGCTTGGCCCCACCATGATCTCTTCTCATATGCTCACTGGCTGTGAATGACAGTAGCCCGAACCAATGACTCCTGCTACTGTCTCAGCCAATGAGGAGGAAGAGACCCTGGAGAAATCGATCCGTTTTATTCACCTCTGTCACTCCTGAATTGTTATTCTCACTGACTTCCTGGTTTGCAGTGCGCGTTCATTCTTGCTACATTCATGGCCTAATGGGAACTACAGTTCCCATTAGGCTTAGCCTCCATGCCTCTGAGGGATAAGAGAGCATCTTCACATGGGGTTGTAGTCATAGGGAGGGGGTGAGCACATTCTGCTTCCCACCATGCACAACGGCTCAGGTGCTGGTGGAAAGCAAGTAGAGGAAAGACAGGAAATGGCATTTTCAAACCTGGATTACTGTATTTTGGAGGTCAAAAGGAAAAATGAGGTAAGTGATATTTAAATGCTCTAGCTTACAGCAATCAATTGATCTAATAAAAAACAAACCTTTAGTGTTCCTTTAATGCATAAAATGCCCAAAGGCGGAAAAACCTTGAGCCTTTACAACCACTGTATTTAATTTTACAGGAATTCAGGCACTGCAACTTTCATCATTAGAACAGTGCCAGGGCATCAGCGGCTTAATAATGAAAAAGACACTCCCATTTGGATTCACTTTACAGACAACAAACTAAGCTATTGCCTAGACTAGAAACTGGTAGGAATGTGCAATGTACATTGACAGCCCAGAGGAAATTACATTGTTTTTCTTTTTATAGTTTTTTTTTATTATTATTATTTTTCATTCCCAAAAAGTTAAGTTAACCAAGGTATGCATAGACATTTTTTTTTTCATTCAACCAGTTAAATTGAACAAGCAATGATAATGCAGGGATGTTTCCCACCATACTATTTTTATCAGAATACACTGATCAGCACTGCAGCAGCTGATCGAATGCAGGACCATTCAACAGAAGCCAGTATAACGACCAGCTTCTCTTGAATAGACAATACGTATTAAAATCCGACTGGTTCCTGCTGAACCAAACTAATATCCATATGTGAATACCCAGATTTACTTTTTAATGGCTTTAAAATAGTTTACATTTCTAACCAACAAGTATGCTGATTAGGAAAGTCAGAAGTCCTTTTATGGTAGCTTGTTTTAGCTCATTATTAAAAGAAAAAAAAAACAGCCAACTATCATTTTCAAAAGAAGGTTGAAATTGCACCCTTTCATGTTTTCCTCATTATAAGGTTTCCACCATTATTTTAATCTATGTGCTTCTGGTGTGCATGGATCCAAGCAGCAAGCGGTCTGTACACAGCACCATAACTTCTAAGTCATGTCCCACTAATTTAACATTCCAATGCCAAACTCTCAGTGCCCTGTAGAAAAATAAACACAAATTTAGGTCCAAAATCCGACGGCTGCTAGCACTGGCCTAGATGTATCTGCATGTATAATTACAGCCCACGTTTGATATGTAGACATTGAAGGACATGTATAAAACTAGGGCAAGCTGCACACAGGGAAATGTTTGTGCTCTGTATGTTCTTTCTAAACAAATCATTTTTTTCTTTAGTGCTGTTATTTATAAAGCCCAATTACTAACTTTTTATATGGTAAATAATTACCAAAACTGTATTCTGTTTCTAAGCAATCACAGAAATCTCTCTGGTTTCAGCCTGTCCTAGTTTTCTAAATGTCCACCTACGAGAGACAGAGCGACAAAGAAAATAAGGCAGAGATAAATATAAGCTACTAAATATTGTAGAGGATTATTTTGCTATTTTCTGCAGTCTAATAACCACCAGGGGCAGCAGTCATTTGTTGGCATAAAAATTATATATTAACCAGTTCTGTACAGCGGGGGAAAAAAAAAAAAAAAAAAGGAGAGAATACCAGTCATTCACAGCCGTCTCTGATCCATTCCTATTACACATCATTCAAAAAAGGAGGATATCATTACAGCCAGTCCCCAACTCCCAGCACAATAACAACTTGTCTACCGAGAATCCTATCGGTATTTACTGTCAGCACTGGTTGTTTTATTCATGATGGTACTTATCCTTTCACTGTACTATAGCATGGCACAGTTTACAACTGCAGTGCCATATCACAAGCTAAATAACGAATGTGCCACAGACTCTGGAATAAAAAGCCCTCCGCTGTTTACGGACTGTTGTACCCAGGTGGATAGTGAATTTATGTTTGGATCCTTACTCATTACCAATGCCACACATTGCCAGACGCACATTAAATATTTAATGCTCATGCAACAAGCACTAAATGTGCCGTGTTTTCATGCACTTCAACATTTACAGTTTACTTTTTCTGCCGTTTCTAAAACAGGTCAAAGATGGCGCCAATTATTTATCAGATTGATCAAAGATTCAACGAATAAATAACTGCGATAAAATTGTAACAGAAGTGATCACCATTAGCTGAAACGGAAGGTGGATATCTGGGGGGGAGAGGATTTATTATGACTTTTAAATACCAACTTGACCCTGCAATATTTGTGTGTGGGTATTTTTTGTTACTTAACCCTTTCAAAAAAGCTTCATGTTGGTCATGCGACTCTCTGGATCCCGTTTAAAAAGCAGCTCCACATTTGTTGAGAAAAACATTCCCCCCTGGGTGATCTATGCTGTGAGGGATTGGCTCGGTAGAGGGTGTGTGTGACCCCCTGGATGGGTTCACTACACGCTGAACTGTACAAAAAAGCAGTTGAGGAGGATTGAAAACAAATGATATGGTTTATTTTTCCATATTGCTGGATACACGTGCAAGCATCAAAACAGCATAAACAAAAAACAAAACATAAAATAAACCCTTGCCACTTGGGACGTCTACCTTCCCAACACAGGAACCCACCTATGGAGTCTGGCACAGCCTACTGCTGGGCAGACACTGCTGGTCCTACAGCAGAAAACTAAAAGTCTTTGATATTTCTCACACAGAAATATCCATCAGCACCTCACCTCTTCAGTACTGTTTGTGACTGCTCCTTAACTCCCCAAAGCATCAGGATGCAGCAATCAGTTGTCATCCTTATGGCCCATACACACGATCCGAATATCGGACGAAAACGATCGTCCAATGATGGATCGTACGATTTTCGGATCGTGTATACACTACTTTCGACAGCCGATCACGACCGTTCATCCGATTAAATTCGATCGGACAAGCGCGAAAATTTCTCGTCCGATCTTCGTTTAGTCAGTACAGCCGTCGTCCGACAATACAATACAAATACATTACAACACGTGACATCACTTCCGATCGTTTTTTTCTATCGTACGAGAATTTTCGTGAGTTTAAAAACCTATTTTATTTAACTCGCGATTATTAAGCGAAAAAAGTCGTACGATCCGTCGGCCGATATTCGGATCGTGTGTATGGGCCATTAGGCTATCTTTATAGGGGCTTTAATTGCTTAATTCTGAACAGCTGAAACCTTTTAACGCCCCAAACCTCTCTGGCCATCTCTGCAGCCGACGCCTAATAGTAATTGGTGTATTGTCTAAACAAGGCAGAAATATATCTCCCGTCTGACAACACACACAGATTTTCCTGACTTCCTGTCACAATGCAGATTTCAAGGTTTTTAACAATCTTTGTTGCAGATTCCTAACTTTTGTTATTCTGTAGAAATAGCTGTTTGTGAATCTGTATGGGAGTAGTTTGAGAATTATCAATCAGCTACTGCACCTGAAAGGCTGTAATGAGGAAATGGGCAGGGTCTGGATCTCTTTAGATGCGATTTCCCTTTGGGAGAATCTCACCAAAAATGAAATTTGTTGCAGGGGGATGATCAAAATCCAATTTGTATGTTAGTGTAGGCCAGGGATAATTGCATATCCCTTGCATAGACCAGGGTTTGACAAATTTGCTTGGAATTTAGGAGCCAGCTAAAAAAGTTAGGAGCCAGAAACGTGCCCCCGCCCCGCCGAGCTCACGCGCAGAAGCCACCGCATACGTGAGTAGCGCCGGCATATGAAAGCGGTGTTCAAACCACACATGTGAGGTATCGCCGCGATTGGTAGAGCGAGAAAAATAACTCTAGCCCTAGGCCTCCTCTGTAACTCAAAACATGCAACCTGTAGAATTTTTTAAACGTCGCTTATGGATATTTTAAAGGGTAAAAGTTTGTCACTATTCCACAAGTGGACGCAATTTTGAAGCGCGACATGTTGGGTATCAATTTACTTGGCGTAACATTATCTTTCACAATATAAAAATAAATTGGGCTAACTTTACTGTTGTCTTATTTAATTAAAAAAAAAGTATTTTTTCACAAAAAAGTGCGCTTTTAAGACCGCTGCGCAAATACGCTGTAACAGAAAGTATTGCAACGGCCGCCATTTTATTTTCTAGGGTGTTAGAATAAAAAATATATATAATGTTTGGGGGTTCCAATTCCAGGGAAGGAGATGGCAGTGAAAACACAGGGGGAGCTCCATTAGTCTTGTCATGCCAACGGCCATCACAAGATGGCGCCAGATCACAGAAGGAAGGATAGGCCTGCAGAAGGCCACAAAGCCACTGCCTCAATTACCGGCCGGCACGGCCCGACTCTATTGCGCATCGGGAGAGGTGGGGGCACACGGAGACACAGGATGGCGTGGGTCGGCAATTGAGGCCTCGGCTTTGTGGACTTTTGCAGGCCTAGGCGCCAGGTCACTAATTCTAGTCGCAATTGCGACCTGGTGGCCGTATTTCGTCAAGCCCTGGCATAGACTATTGGGAAAACCAGTAAGCCAATCACACAAGCAGGAAATCACCTTTTTGAGGACGTTTTGTATACCATCGGTGTACAGAACGCCTCCAGGTAGCCATATTGCATTTTACAGAAAATCACAGCGCTGCAGATAGAAAAAGAAAAGGTAATTTTTAGTATAATTCAATTACAATATGACTTGAGTTGCAATTGTAGATGCTATATTTATTTTTCCCATAAGTGGAGTTACCCTTTAAGTCTTCTCCTGGGGGAAAGAGGTCATAAATGATTTAGAAAACAGTGCTAAACATAAAGACCTCAGCATCCATGTATGCATTGTTAATCAGTGAATAAGAGGATACTGTAGTGAAAGCCCCCACAGAGGGATGACACACTGCATTAACAATAGAGTCCCCATTTTTCCGGTTGAATGATGCCATGTATCATTTAAAGCCAGAAGAACAAGAACCTCTTGTGGTGAAGCAAAATCGCAAGGGTCAGTTCTAGACCAAAAGGCAAGTATGGCAGCCTGAGCTGCTTATTCGTTTTAAGAACCTGCTGGGACTCTTTTTTAAAAAAAGATCATTTCCATCAATCCACAGTGTGCATGTTCTAGAAGTCCTTGTCTAGGCATAAAAAAGGGAAATGGATTGTTGCATAGCATGTTACCTAGACAGGAATGATGATTGTCAAGATCTCAATATGCTCATTAAATCAGCCTGTAACAGTCTTAGTCCTCAATATGCTGCTTTGAACAAGTCATGAAGCTACCGTTGGCATCTCTGTTCCTGGGCATTCCCCAGTCCTTTGTTACTGACAAAGAAGATTGTTTAAGTTTGTCGAGCTGGGTAAAGTAGTTATTCCTGCGCTACAGTGGAAACTGTGCGTGCAGAGGGTAAAGATGCAGCAGCTACCATATGGGCCAACCACTACACACAGTGAGACATGGAAAAAATCAAGAGATGGTGTTGCACTCCAACAGCATAGAATAGTGTAAGTGGTAAAATGTATAAATAACCCAAAATAGTATATTTGATAAATGAAATTACAAAGATAAAAAAATAAATAAAAAAAAAAATCGATATAAATACCAAGATAAGGTGCATCCAAAAGAGTACTGAATGAATGTGCAAACAGTGCCCATAAGGTGACTCCGGTGCATAAATAAAATCACAACGTAAAGATAATAATATATGCAGTCGCAGAGGAAATCGCAGGATGGTGTTATGCTCCAATCAAAATGAATGACTGGACATAACTGATATACAACAATGATGGATGAATAAATACAAATAGGTGACTGTATAATGTAAGTAAAATCACATCATATGAATGGTGGATGGAACCACAAGATTTTCCAATTGTTACAAAGTGCAAATGGTGCAACTGCAACTCAGTCCACGAGGTAATGCAATTTAATCAAAAGAAATTGCAAAGTGCGAGTGAAGTGCTGGTATGTTTATTCAAACATATAACAAACAGGGTACTCACATTTAAAACAGTGAATAGAAAATCAATGGGAAAGCCACATGCGCCCACTCTACGCCGGCGTAGGCAAGTTACGTCGGTCGGATGAAGTCTGTTTTTAGGCGTATCTAAGTTTGTGGGTTCGGCGCACAGATACGACGGCGCATATTTGTACTTACGCGGCGTATCTGGAGATACGTCGGCGTAAGTGCTTTGTGAATCCGGCCCTTTGTTGGTAATGACAGCTTCAAGATGCCTCCTGTATAGAGGCACCCTAACATGCAAGTGTTATTTTTCACTTAGAAATGTTTTTATTACAATTTTGGAACGATATTTTGCGCAATGAGGATTCTTTTGGTTTGTTTATCTGTAAGAGGAACTGTACTGCATGAGGTGCCAGCAGTGGATCCCTACAGGGGCTTCCCCACATGCTTAAATGGACTATACTAGCGATAGTTGGTCAACTCCAGGGGGTGAGTTTACATCTATGTGGGGCACCAAGTCTGAGCACATTGAAGCATGGATATACCATCTTTGAGCATGAGTTCTTTATATCACTATACAATTGGGACTGTTCTATATTTGTGTATATGATTTCTATTTGGCCCGAGAAACTAGTCCCATGCATTGCTCAGGTGTGATTTTGGCCCATTCTTCCACACAATCTTCAAATCTTGAAGGTTCCGTGGGCCTCTTGTATGACCTCTGATCTTTAGCTCTCTCCATAGAGTTTTTATTGGATTTAAGTCAGGCGATTGGCCAGCAGATTTTAATCAAAAATGTCTTGGTACATTTTTCCATTAATCCTTAAATGATATGAAGTTTACCTGAACCGTATGCTGAAAAATAGCCAATTAATGTTCCCACTGCAAAACTTCAATGTTTGTATGGTGTTTTTGGGGTAGTGTGCAGTGCCATTTGACCTCCAAACATGGTGTGTATTATGGCATCCAAAGAGTTCAATTTTGGTCTCAGTGGACCAGACTATATTCTCCCAGTATTTCACAGGCTTGTCTAAATGTTGTGCAGCAAAACTTTAAACACGCTTCAACATGCTTTTTTTTTCAGCAATAGAGCCTTGCATGGTGAGAGTGCATACAGGCCAAGGTGGTTGAGTGCAATACTAATAATGGTTTATACCTGCTAATTCCAGGTTTTTCTTAAGCAACCCACAAGTGGTCCTTGGCTCTTGGACAACTCTTCGGATAATTTTTTTCACTCCTCTGTCAGGAATCTTGTGAGGAGCTTATGGTCGTGGCTGGTTTATGGGGAGATGATGTTCTTTCCACTTCTGGATTATGGCCCCAACAGTACTCAATGGAACATTCAGAAGTGTAGAAATCCTTCTGCAACCAATGCCATCAGTATGTTTTGCAAATAAGGTTGCGAAGGTCTTGAGAGAATTCTTTGCTTTTACTCATCATGAGATGTTTCTTGTGTGACACCTTGGTAATGAGACACCTATTTTATAGACCATCAGTTGAGACTGAACCAGCTGGTTAATTTGCAATGTCAAGGGACAGGATTGCTTTCCAATTACTGATAGATTTCATCTGGTGTCTTGGCTTGCCATGCCTTTTTTTCACCTCCCTTTCTTCATGTATTACAATTTTTTCCCTGTTTCATTCCATTTTTGGACCAGTTTTAGTTTCTTTGCATAAATGGTGCCAACATGTGGTGAAAATGTCATGTCAATAGTACATTTAGAAATATATTTACCTAGAAAATTAATGACATGTTTAATACATATTTTACACGCCCGTATATGCTGGAAAATTTGTTTTCTTTTTTTTATACTCGTAATGGTTGTAATCAGCAACTTCTAGCGGGACTGTGATAGTATGGCAGGCAATCTGACAATTTTCACACTTTTTGGGCACACAGTGACACCAATACAGTGATCGGTGCTAAAACTATACACCGTCACTGTAGTAATGACATTGGTTAGGAAGGGGTTAACATCTATTGTAATCAAGGTGTTAAATGTGTGCCTACCAGTGCTCGATGCATTCACTGTGTGCCGTTTTTGCTTTGCAGGGAAACAAAAAAAGTCACGTCCCCGCTGATAGGACAGAGCTCTGTATTGTCTATATTACGTTTTTGAGCTGTAGATGGCTGAGACGTTTTTAAGCTGCAAAAAAAACGCGGGACCAGTGCGTTCTAAAGCTCCAGCAATAGAGCTGTAAAAACGCCAGACATTAAAAAATGCTCAAAAACGCTACCGCGGCGTTTTTTTAGCTCTAGCTCACAAAAAAAAGGATTTTTAATAAACAGCTTACCTGTAAAATCCTTTTCTTGAAGTACATCACGGGACACAGAGCGCATAGCCATTACACTTGGGTTATATGGGTACCTTCAGGTGTGGACACTGGTGTAATCAATTTCACAGGAAGTTTCCTCCCTATATAACCCCCTCCCACTGGGAGTGCTTCAGTTTTGTAGCAAGCAATTCTCCCGAGGTTACACAATGTTCCCCAAAAGAGGGGTGGGAGCTCTGTGTCCCGTGATGTACTTCAAGAAAAGGATTTTACAGGTAAGCTGTTTATTAAAAATCCTTTTTTCTTTATCGTACATCACGGGACACAGAGCGCATAGCCATTACACTTGGGATGTCCTAAAGCAATGCTCTATGAAGGGAGGGAGACCGTAAGGCCAAGAATAGCCAAATAAAAACATTGTCAGGAGAAAACATGGCTCCACCAACAGAAAAACAAGGGGGCGTGAACGGGGCCAGAGGATTCTATACTGCTGCCCGTAGGACCGCCTGCCCAAAAGCTGCGTCCGTACCCTTTGCAACGTCCAACTTATAAAATTTAGTAAACGTATGTACGGAAGACCAGGTTGCCGCCTTGCAAACCTGTGCCATAGAGATCTGATGGTGTGCCGCCCAGGAGGCACTCATGGCCCTCGTAGAATGGGCTTTAACTGATAAGGGAGGTGGAACGCGCTTCAGACCATATGCCTGAAAAATCAGCTGCTTAATCCACCTAGCCAACTAAGACTTGGCAGCCGGCTGACCCTTCTTGGGGCCATCCGGAAGAACAAAAAGCACATCTGTTTTCCGAATCTTCTCTGTAGCCTTGAGATAGACCCTCATGGCTCGAACCACGTCCAAAGTATGAAGCCGTCTTTCCTCTCTGGACTGGGGAGTAGGAAAGAAGGATGGTAGGACTAGGTCCTGATTCAAGTGAAAACTGGATATGACCTTAGGAAGGAAAGAAGGTTGAGGCCGCAGAACCACTCTGTCCTTATGCAGAATAAGGTATGGCTCCCTGCATGACAAGGCTGCCAGCTCGGAAACCCTTCTGGCTGAAGCCATAGCCACCAAGAAAACCAACTTTCGGGTTAGTAGCACAAGAGGGATTTCTGTCAGAGGTTCAAACGGCTGCCTTTGTAAAGCTGACAAGACCAGATTTAAATTCCAGGGGCAGAGGGGAGCTCTAATAGGGGGATTCACATGCAAGACCCCCTGCAAGAAGGTTTTCATAAGCGAATGGGTGGCCAAGGGTCTTTGAAACCATATTGATAAAGCCGACACCTGCCCCTTTAGAGTACTAAGAGCCAACCCTTTGTCAATGCCAACCTGGAGGAATCGCAAGATCCTGTCAATAAAAAACTTTCGAGGATGCCATTTTTGAGACTCGCACCACTCCACATGGGTTCTCCAGACTCTGTAATAAATATTTCTGGAGACCGGTTTCCTAGCCTGAATCAACGTAGATATGACCTAATCTGAGAGGCCTCTGCCCTTAAGAATTAGGGATTCAGCCGCCAAGCCGTCAAATTCAGCTGCTGTGAAGCAGGATGGCAGATTGGGACCTGAGACAGCAGATCTGGGCGCAGGGGGAGCGGCCACGGCGCCCCGACTGACATCTTCACGATGAGTGCGTACCAAGCCCTCCTGGGCCAGGCTGGGGCCACCAGGATCACAGGCCTGCGCTCCACCCGGATCCTCCGTAGAAGGCGGGGAATCATCTGCAGTGGAGGGAACGCATACAGAAGAGAAAACTGGTGCCAAGGACAAACCAAGGCATCGGTCCCGTAGGCCGAGGGATCCCTGGCTCGGGATATGAATTTGTCCAACTTTTTGTTGGATCTCGTTGCCATAATGTCCACATCTGGGACTCCGAAACTTTGGCAAATCTCTTGGAATACCTGGGGGTGAAGAGACCACTCCCCCGGGAGCAACTGTTGACGACTCAAAAAATCTGCTTGAGAATTGTCTATCCCTGGGATGAACACCGCCGAGATGCAGGGTACATGGGCTTCGGCCCATGAGAAAATCAGGTTTACTTCTCTTTGGGCTGCTGGGCTCTTCGTGCCCCCCTGGTGGTTTATGTATGCCACCGCAGTGGCGTTGTCGGACTGTATCCTTACTGGCAGACCCTGAAGGGGGAGAGTCCAGGCGATCAGGGCCAGCCGAGCAGCTCTGATCTCCAAGATATTGATGGGAAGCAGTTTTTCTGCCTCCGACCACTGCCCTTGCTGGGTCTGTTCTTCTAGAACTACCCCCCAACCTGACAGGCTGGCATCCGTGGATACTATCTTCCACGTGATGGGGCAAAAGGATTTCCCTTTTGACAAATTTTGAGAGACCAGCCACCAAGACAGGCTGCGCCGGACCTTCGGGGAGAGCACTAACGGACGATCTAACGCCTGAATGGACTTGTTCCAAGCAGAGAGAATGGCTGCCTGAAGATATCTGGTATGGATCTGGGCGTAGGGCACAGCCTCGAAGGCGGCCACCATCTTCCCCAGCAGTCGCATACATAGGCGAATAGTCGGCCTCTTCTTGCCTAAGATCACTTGAACTGCTTGAGCTATTGATCTGATCTTTGCTTGAGGTAAAATTATCCTCTGGCAGTCAGTATCTAGCCGAAGGCCTAGATATTCCAACTGCTTTGTGGGTTTCAATACCGATTTTTCTAGGTTTACAATCCACCCGAATTCCTCTAGATGCTGAACTGTGCGACCTACTGCCTGATTGAGGTTGGAAGCTGAGCTGTCGATAACCAGAAGATCGTCCAAGTATGCCAAGACTAAAATGCCTTCTGTCCTTAGGACGGCTAGCACCGGGGCTAACACCTTTGTGAATACCCGCGGAGCTGTTGCCAACCCGAAAGGGAGGGCTACGAACTGGTAATGGTGGTGATCTATCATAAAACGAAGAAACCTGTGATGTGCCGGGTAGATCGGCACGTGCAGATACGCATCTTTTATGTCTATAGATGCTAGCAAGTAGTCTTGATGTAGGCTGGCTGCCACCGAACGTATGGACTCCATACGAAAGGTCTGAATGTTTAGAAAGCGATTTAGGCGTTTGAGGTCCAAGATAGGCCTGACGTCGCCATTGGGCTTTGGTATTATGAAAAGGTTGGAGTAGAATCCCAGACCCCATTCCTGGGTTGGTACTTCTACAATTACCCCTTGGAGCAAGAGACGATCCAATGCTTTTACAAGAGAGGCCCTCTTTAATGGGTCGCTTGGAAGACTTGACCCCTGAAAATGAGGAGGGGGGACTTCCCGAAACTCTAGCTTGTAGCCCGTGGTTACCACGGATCTTACCCAAGAGTCGGGAATTCTGGCCTTCCACACTTCGGAGAAAAACCGAAGCCTTCCCCCCACCCAAGAGAGTGGGGGCGCCCCTTCATGAATCTGACTTGAGGACTGGTTTAACCGGCTTGCGAGACCATGGCCTCTTGCCCGTCGTGGCTTGTCCTTGTGGGCGGCTATTAAATGCTGAATGCCCGGGAGGCCGTCGATACTGACGGGAAGTTGAAGGGGCCGAGCCTGCGAAGGCCTGTCGCTTAAATGCGGGCCCACGCGATCTTTTCTTGACAGGCAAGAAAGAACTTTTACCACTTGATATGGTCTGGATATATTTATCTAAGTCTTCACCGAATAGTCTCCCACCATGAAAGGGAAATCCTGCTAAAAGCTTTTTGCAGGGTGCCTCTGCAGACCAGTTTTTTAGCCACAAAAGGCGACGCATATGAACCAACAGCAGAGATAAACGGGACGCCTGTTGAACGGAGTCCTTAATAGCATCTACTGCAAAGCAGAGAGCTCTTGGGAGGTCAGCCAATTCACGAGCTTGCTGAGCCGGTATGTCCCTTAATATCTGTTTAGTCTGATCCTTTAAAGCCTGACAAACGCCAATCGCTGCCACTGCTGGCTGAACCACGGCACCTACTGTGGTAAAAGAAGCCTTCAGTAGGGTCTCCAATTTTTTGTCAACTGGATCTTTAAACACCTGGACATTTTCCACCGGACAGGTCAGGGATTTATTTACGCAGGAAATGGCTGCGTCCACGGTAGGGAGTGCCCATTTCTTTGCAAATTCTTCTTCCATAGGATAGAGAATGGTGAACCTTTTAGGAGGGATAAAAATCCTATCAGGTCGAGCCCAATCCTGAAAAATCACGCTCTCCAGAAGGGGGTGAACCGGGAAAGACGCACCACTCAATGGTGCCTTCAAGGAACCTAAAGAGGATACCGCGGGGGCTAATTGTTCTGACACTGGAAGTTTAAAAGCAGTGCGAACCATATCCGTCAGAGACTGGATCCACAGACTCTCTGCTTGAGAAGCTGAAAAAATGTCATCTATAGTGGAATCTTCAATGTCTGACCCGTCAGGACTCAGGTCCGCTTGATCCCCCTGTGGGTCCAATTCCTCCGAAGAGAGGACCTCTGCATCCGAACACACCGTTCTAGGTGACGGGGATCTAGCCCGTTTGCCACCCGGCAAAGAGCGGGCAATTAAAGCAGTTAACCTTTTCTCTAGCCCACCCAGGGTGGATTCTAGCATTTCTTCCGTAACATAAACGGGAATGGGTTGATTGGGGGCCGCCTCTGCCCCTAGCACCCTCAATGGCTCCTGCACGATGCTGTTCGGTGGTCTATCTGGTGAGGGTGGGACCACTGGAGCCTGGCCCAAATCCTCTGACCCCGTTGGAGACCCCTTTACTTTTTTGGCACCTTTTGCAGCCTTAGCTGGTCCTGATCCCTTGGGAGCCATTGCACAACCTTGAGACACCCCTACAGCCAACACCCAACTGTTGTAGCTAGAAGTGAAACATTAATAAGGACAGGCTATGGTAAAAAAAAATCTAAATTTTCATACGCCTGAAAAGGCGGCAATACCGAGGAAAGTCCTGTGAGTATTGCCACACCAATGCCCGTTAGCTGGAGTCCAAGGTTGCACCGACTCAGATACTGCCAGATCTAAGGCTGAGTCCCTTTAAGAAAAAAATCTTTTTTTTTTTTTTTCTGGTCAGTGTGGACTAAGTCCAGACCTGAAGATCCACAAACCACCACTGGGTGTCACTGTTAGCCAGAACTGGCTCAGCTGCTCTATGTCCTCACTCTCCACTGCTCTCAGGAGGGAATGACCAGCCAGGAAATGCTTTTTTGCTTTATCCGAGACCTGACGCTGCTGGCCCGCCCCCCCCACGCACGCTGACGCTGTAAAAGGCAGCGCGCACGCGCGCCCCCGCCCCCCCCACGCTGAAACATGGAGGAAGCAGAGAGCAGAGGGGAAGCCTGGACCAGCGCTAGTAACACAGACACCTGGTAAGCCACTAATCTTTGTAGTGCACACATAGAGGAAGCTGTCCCCCTAGGCTTCCTAGGAAACAGGAGTTTTGTCAGCACTTCCTCTCTATACACGTGGGGCTGCAGTATCATGCTAACAGGCAAATCTGGGGGGAGTAGCAAAATACATATCTTTAAAAGCATATATATATATATATATATATCTACATGTTATCTGGGTAAACATTAGTACATCCCATCCTGCCTCAAAAGACATAGTGGAGATAGTGGCTGATGCACAAGCATACCATTAGCCAACCCAGAACCCCCAGGGGGATACCTACTGTCGAACCAAGTCCCGCAGGTTCCCTCTTACCTGCTCCACGCCGCAGGGTATTGCAAAATGCAAGAGGCCCAGCCTTCCCCCATCTCCGTGGGTATTGTCTTGGACCTTCAGGGACCGGGGTCCTGTGTTAAGGAACCCACACCCCTGGACCTATATAGCATCCTGGCATCAGTAGCGTTTAGTTCTTGGAAGAGACTAAGGCACTGGAGCCCAGAATCCAGCCCTCCAAGGAGAGGCATTATAGGCAAAACCCCACTCCAGCAGGGCCCGGGTACCGTACACCTTGGCTTTGAAGCACTTTGGACGGATCCGGCTAGCTATCCTGGGTCCCGAGACCTCCGAGGGACAGCTAGACGTGACCAACACCTAAGACACTGGCGAAAAAACTGAAGCACTCCCAGTGGGAGGGGGTTATATAGGGAGGAAACTTCCTGTGAAATTGATTACACCAGTGTCCACACCTGAAGGTACCCATATAACCCAAGTGTAATGGCTATGCGCTCTGTGTCCCGTGATGTACGATAAAGAAAAAATATATAAAAAATAAATAAAGCAGCTCTGCATAGAAACCAATCAGCGTCTAGCTTTTATTGTCAAAGCTCAACTGAAAAAGCTAAAATTAGAGGCAGATTGGCTACCAGCTTTATCAGATTCTGAGTGCTACAGTTTTAGTAAATCTCCTCCAGTGTTACTTATGCTTCTGTTAAATACTATGGGCCAGATTCACAGAGCCCTTACTCCTGTCTAACTGGTGTTAGACTGGAGTACTTTCAAATTACGCGCGTTTTTTAGCTAGTCTGAACCCTCAAACCATGAAAAGACTGCTTTGCGCTTCAATTTGACTGTCTTACGTGTTAGTACGCCTTCGGATCTACGCTGCAATAAAATTGCAGCCACTGGGTGGACTTGCCGTCGTTTTCCGCGTCGGGGTATGCTAATGAGCTTTTGCCGGCGATCCCCGAAATTACGATCTTCAATCGCAATCTCTTACGGCATCTTTAGTCATCTTTTTTTTGCGTAACACTATACCAGCTTTTTGCTGGTATAATATTAGACAGCCCATGTTAAGTATGGCCGTCGTTCCCACGTCGAATTTCAACATTTGTTTTTATTACATTTAGAGCCTGGTAAAATATGGCAGCGTAGAGTATTTCGAATACGCTACGCAAATTTACATGTACCTGAATCTGGCCCTATGTATACACAAGCTAAAATACCTGGTTGAATCTGCATCTACAAAAAAAGAACCAAAATAACAGATTTTTGAGACTTAAGGGGGTCCAAAATTGCAATGCTTGCCTTTATTGTGTTCTAAAAAAACATCCGTTAATATAATTTTGAGCACAATGGAACTTGTATACAATCCCCAGCAACCTCCAAAGGTGATATACAATAAACCTTGGAAAACCTCAAAATTACCTACACAATCCAGCTGCTCAATATTTCAGACATGCAAAATCATTATGTCATTAGGCTAATCACAAAGCGAGCACAGGCAGACCTTTATAGGAAGAAAATGCAACCTTATTTTGTTCAGTCTGAAAATCAATTACCTTTCTACCATTTTTTTGTGATGTAGACATATGTTGAAAAAGGGAATTTTTTTTTTGAATAGAGGCAGTGTTTTCTGATGAGAACATGTATATGACCTCCACCATTGTACCTGATGTTTAGAGACACAGAATCAATTACCCAAAACTGTGTACATATTACTGCAGTCCTTTGCTGCAACACAGAATGGCATGAGCAGCTAAGAGCAGCTAAGAGCATAATAAAACAAAGTTTTCTCTAATATAGAAGTTGCTTAACCACTTCAGCCCAGGAAGGATTTACCCCCTTCTTGACCAAGCCCTTTTTTACGATTTGGCACTGCATCACTTTAACTGACAATTGCGTACCAATGCTGTAACAAAACAAAATTGACGTCCCTTTTTCCCACAAATAAATTTTTCATTTGGTGGTATTTTATCACCTCTGCAGTTTTTATTTTTTGCGCTATAAACAACAAAAAAAAGTGACAATTTTGAAAGAAAAAGCAATATTTTTTACTTTTTGCTATAATAAATATCCCCCAAAAATATATAAAAAAAATAACAAATAACAGATGTATTCCTCGGTTTAGGCCAATATGTATTGCTCTACATTTTTTTGGAAAAAAAAAAAAAAAAAATCGCAATAGGCGTATATTGATTGGTTTGCGCAAAAGTTATAGAGTCTACAAAATAGGGGATGGATTTATGGCATTTTTATAGGGCTGTTATTGATCAAAATGTTTGTGTTCGATTATTCGTTTTATTTTTTAATCGATTAATCAACTAATTTTGATTAATTATAAAGCACATACAGATCCAACTACATTTAGCTGATCTCCTTGTGCAGCTACCAACCACTGGAAAAATAGATAGCAGGATACAAAAAACACACAAAGGCAGTGCTCAATGGGAATAGCATTAAAACTTTTATAGTCTTCAAGTAGGTAACCAAATAAATATTGCACTGAAGATAAAATCGATGTAGCTACATAAACTGTAAAAATGCTGCGAGTAATACCAAACAGTACCAAAAGCAGTCATAAAAACATGTAGCCAAGTATGATACTGGTATAAAAATGTGTACAACGATACCACTGCTCAATCCAGATGAGGAGAGGTTAACAACAGTCCGTCGGCATGTAGATGTCCCAGAAAGGGAACTATCACAACTCCCAGTGGATGGTTGTAGAATCCCAGGGTGATAGAGGGAAGTGTATCAGTCCTTGCGTGTGGCAAATAGTAAGGTCCCGTCGGGCATGCAGATATGAAGGCGCAGATATGAAGGCACAGCAAAGGAGCCCTTCAGATGGACACGGCAAGCCCGCCGGTGTCTGTGACGTTACTAGATCTCCAACGGAACTCCCCGAAAGCCCAGAAGCCAGCGGAGAGGTGAGTACCAATCAAAAGAATTTTAACCGATCAAAAATATTTTGATCGATCAAAAAAATTAAAGATTAATCGATTAATTAAAAGTTAATTTGCACAGCCCTACATTTTTATTATGATTTTTTATTTTATTAGTAATGGCGCCGATCTGCGCTTTTTATCGTGACTGCGACATTGTGGCGGACAGATCGGACACTTTTGACACATTTTTGGGACCATTGATATTTGTAGAGCGATGAGTGCTATTAAATGTATTACTGTATAAGCATACTAGCTCATTATAAAATACTCACTTTAGATCGAGGCCCCCAGCAGTGGTCCCCGTACGCTGATCTGGCAGGCGACATCGCTCCCGAAGATATTTACGGGTTTCACTGGCCCCCGGCGCTGCTATCGGTAGGAGCCGCAATGACGTCACTCCCGCGGCGCTCATGTTTTAGTTTTAGTGCGCATTTGCCGATGACTGCACATGCTGATACAGGGGATATCTCCTAAACCGTTCAAGTTTAGCAGATATCCACGGTAGCTGCAGGTAAGCCTCATAGGTTTACGTGTAGTAAAAAGTGGATTGTAAGGGTTTACAACCACTTTAAAAACAAATACTTTGTTGAAGCACCTTTTGATTTTGTTACAGCAGTCTATTTGGGCATGAGTCTATCAGCATGGCACATCTTGACTTTTGAACATTTGCTCACTTCGCTTTGCAAAAACACTCCAAATCTGTCATATTGCGAGGGCATCGCCTGTGCACAGCCCTCTTTAGATGAACCCACAGATTTTTAAATCGGATTCAGGTCTGGGCTGTGGCTAGGCCATTCCAAAACTTAAAATTGTCTTCTGGTGAAGCCATTCCTTTGTTGATTTGGATGTATACTTTGGATCGTTGTCATGCTGAATGATGATGTTCCTATTCATGTTCAGCTTTCTAGCAGAAGCCTGAAGGATTGGTGTAAATATTGACTGGTATTTGGAAATGGTCATAATGCCCTCTACCTTGACAAAGGCCCTGTTCCAGCTGAAGAAAAACAGCCCCAAAGCATGATGCTGCCACCACCATGCTTCATTGTGGGTATGGTGTTCTTTTGGTGATGTGCAGTGTTTTTGCACCAAATATATCTTTTGGAATTATGGCAAAAAACTTCAACCTTAGATTCATCAGACCTTAACACATTTTACCAAATGCTTTTTGGAGACGTGCGCACCTACCCTTTGAAATCAATGGGCAGCGCCACGGTACCCATGGCAAAACGCCACTGTACCGGTGCATTGTGGGTGGTATTAACCTTTTCTTGGCCACTAGCGGGGGTTAAAAGCACCCCACCAGCTGGACGAAATACGCTGCAAATTCTACCGCCGACGCTATGGGCGGCACAGTGTGAAAGGGCTCTTAATGTTTTTGTAGGCCTCTTTTCATCAATTTTGGAGGGATGTCCAGTTCTTAGTAATGTCTCTATTGTGCCACATTTTCTCCACTTGATGATGACTGTCTTTACTGTGTTCCATGATATCTAATGCCTTGGAATTTTTTCTTTTGTATTCTTCTCCCGACTGATAACTTTTAATAATGAGATGCTTGGCATTTGCTGTAGAATGCGAGTAAGAAAATGTCAGGAAAGACCTACTTGAACAGTTGAACTTTATTTGGGGTTAATCTGAGGCACTTTAAATGATAGCAGGTTATGTATTGACTCCTATTTAACATGCGTTTGAGTGCGATTGCTTAATTCTGAAAACAACTACATCCCCAGTTCTAAGAGGGCATGCACACTTATGCAACCACATTCTTTTTTTTTTTTTTAACTCCACCCCACCCCCCCTAAAAGACTTCCGTTTTTCAACTGGGTCGTACAGTTTATAGGTCACGTTAAAAAGGTGTGAAAACTTGAAATTATTTATCTGATCTTTTTTTCCCAATCACAAAAACCTGACATTTTAACAGGGGTATGGTAAGCTTTTTATAGCCACTGTGTATAGATAGATCGATCTATTTTAACCACTTGCGGCCCCGCTCATCGTCAATTGACGGCAGCTTAGGGGATCTGAATATCCAAGCTGCCGTCAATTGACGGCATCGTTTTCTCTGGCCACTGGGGGGGCGCGCGCGCACCCGGCGCGTCCCCGAGATGCCGATGCGCGTGCCTGGCTATCGCGATGTTCCGCCAGGTACCCGCTGATCGGCAGTTTTAGAGCAGGGACGTGGAGCTCTGTGTGTAAACACAGAGCTCCACGTCCTGTCAGGGAGAGGTGACAGATGCTGTTTCTCTTGTACATAGGGAGACAGCATCGGTCACCTCCCCCAGTCACCCCCCCACACAGTTAGAACACACCCAGGACTCATTTAACCCCTTCCTCACCCCCTAGTGTTAACCCCTTCACTGCCAGTCACATTTATACAGTAATTAGTGCGTTTTTATAGCACTGATCGCTGTATAAATGTGAATGGTCCCAAAAATGTGTCAAAAGTGTCCAATGTGTCCGTCGCAATATCGCAGTCCTGACAAAATTCGCAGATCGCCGTATTACTAGTAAAAAAAAAAAAAAAAAAGTCAGAATTTTATCCCTTATTTCCTAGCCACTATAACCTTTGCGCAAACCAATTACTATACGCTTATTGCGATTGTTTTTTTTACCAAAAATATGTAGAATACATATCGGCCTAAACTAAGAAAAAAAAATATATTTTTTTTTTTTAAATTGGATTTTTATTATAGCAAAAAGTAAAAAATATTGTGTTTTTTTTCAAAATTGTTGCTCTTTTTTGTTTATAGCGCAAAAAAAAAAAAACGCAGAGGCGATCAAATAACACCAAAAGAAAGCTCTATTTGTGGGGAAAAAAAGGACATCAATTTTGTTTGTAAGGCACGTCGCACGAATCGCGCAATTTTAATTTAAAGCGACGCAGTGCTGAAAGTTGAAATTTGCCTGGGCAGGAAGGGGGTATATGTGCCCAGTAAGCAAGTGGTTAATACCGTGTGGGCATTTGTTTCAGGCGGCAGTAGTGTGGACTTTTCAGTTATTTTGTGAATATATATATATATATATATATATATATATATATATATATATATATATATATATATATATATATATATATATATATATATGCCATACTCAGAAGGAACAGCAGAATATATTTTGGGGTGTATTGTTTGCCATGTACATGCTATGCGTTGGAAATATCCTATAAATGTACAACTTTGTGTTAAAAAAAAAATGCGTTTTCATTTTTTTTCCACATATTCCAAAAACATCTGGAAAAAAATTAACCGTTCAAAAGACTGATTATGCCTCATAGATTATACGTTGGGGTGTTAGCTTTCCAAAATGGGGTCACTTTGTGGGCGTTTCCATTGTCCTGGTGCTCCAGGGCCTTCAAAAGTGTAATAGGTGATTGGGAGATTAGTTGTGTAATTTATGCTCCTAGAACGCCTGAAGTTGCTACTTCAGTGTTGGGCCTCTGTATGTGGCGAGGTTATGTAAAAGTCTCACATATGTGGTATTGCCATATTCAGGAGGAGCAGCAGAATATATTTTGGGGTGTCATTTGTGGAATGTGCATGCCATGTGAGAGCAATAACCTGTTATAATGACAATTTGGTGTGAAAAAAAATTTAAATTTAAAAAAAAACGTAATTCTGCAAAGAATTGTGGGAAAAAATGACAACTTCAAAAAACTAACTCTGCCTCTTACTAACTACCTTGGAATGTCTACTTTCCAAAAAGGGGTGATTTGGGGGGTATTTGTACTTTACTGGCTTGTTAGGGTCTCAAGAAATGAGATAGGCTGTCAGTACATCAGATGTGATCAAAATGATACATTTTCAGTAATTGGCACTATAGCTTGAGGACCCTATAACTTCCACCCAGACTAAATTTTATCCACATTTTTTTTTTTTTTACCAAAGATATGTAGCAGTGTACATTTTTGGACAAATTTAAGAAGAAAAATTACTTTTTCGCAAAATTTTATAATAGAAATGAAGAAAAATTCATTTTTTTACAAAATTTACGTTCTTTTTTTATTTATAGCGAGAAAAATAAAAACCACAGAGGTGATCAAATAGCACCAAAAGAAAGCTCTATTTGTGGGGGGAAAAAAAAAGGACAAAAAAATTCATATGAATACAATGTTGTATGACTGAGTTATTGTCATTCAAAATGTGAGAGCACCAAAAGATGAAAATTTGTCTGGTTATTAAGGGTGTTTAAGTGCCCAGTGGTCAAGTGGTTTAAAATACTTTGGCGCTTTACTCATACACATATTCCACCAAGACTCCTGTACTATAAAAATCAGTTCATAATGGGAGTTAACTACTAAAAGGATTAGAAGGCGTTGCTTAGCAAAATGCACAGTCAATGTGTTTAGGGAACAGCTTTTACTCTTATTAAAGTGGTAGTAAACTTTCTACTACCACTTTTACCTACAGGTAAGCTTATAATAAGGCTTACCTGTAGGTAAAAAGAATATCTCCTAAACCTGTACGGTTTAGGAGATATTCCCCTCGCAATGAGCCGCTGATTGCAGCCAATCACAGCGCTGGAGTGTCGATACCCAGAAGACACTCCGAGGCAAGATGGCATCTCCCTTGGCGTGGACCAAGTAAATTCCCCACGCCTTGTTCCAAAGTAAGCATTTAATAATGAGCTAGTATATACTAGCTCATTATGCCTTTTGCCTTTCAGGTATCTAAAAAAAAAAAAAAAAAAAGCTACTGCGGGTTTACTACCACTTTAAATCATCCACGTCTAATGTTCTTATGTCCACCCCAGTCTTAGCTGCACAATTTAAACTAAGCAAAGTGTTATGTTCTACTTCAGGGATAGGCAACCTCTGCACTCCAGCTGTGGTGAAACTACAAATCCCATCATACCTCTGCCTTTAAGAGTCATGCCTGTGATTGTCAGGGTCTTGAAATATCTCATATGACTTTGTAGTTTCACCACAGCTGGAGGGCCAAGGTTGCCTACCCCTGTTCTACTTCAAATTCCAATAGGACAACAAAAGTATAAACCATTATACACCACAGGTCTTTGCTGAACAACAAGAAATGTTAACATATGTTAGCGTGCAAATTATATAAACCCCATTACAATTTCATGGTCACACACAGTGTTAGATTTAACAAAATATCTGAGCATGCAGAGTTTAGTTCAACAAAACACAGATATAGCATCTTACCACATCATCAGTCAAGTTTCTGAGTTTGTTTATTTGCTGTATAAAAGACAAAAAAGTGAAGTTGTGACTAAATACGATATATCATTTTGTGAAAGAAAGATCGTTTAAAAGCACAATACCATAAGAATAATAAAAAAAACACTGCAATACACGCATGGCTATCATCTAATATTGGCCAATTACAGGGGACATTGTAAATAGAAGGTCATATAGTCTAAAGTCAAAATGGTTGAATAGAATTGGTACATAGCCTAAAAAAGAACAGTCAGAACAATAAATGTGTGAGAAGAAACAGACATGCGATTTCCAAACCTAAGAGATCTCTTTTGGTTGTATTTAAAGTGGAGATCCACCGATACATTTTGAAACTGGTACCTGGCTGAAGCGAACTGAGCAGGAATTTCAACAACTTTCAAAGCCTTCTGACACGTCGTAGGTCCCAGAAGACACAAAGTACAGCACAGCAGGAAACCGACCGTTAAGCTGCAAGGATTCACTGCCCATCTCCCTTAGCTAAAATGGCTGTGCCAGCACCAGATAGCTGATTGAAGAATCGACTGTGAGAATACCGCTGGATGACTGGACAGCTAAGTGCCCCAATATTAAAACTCAGCAGCTACAGTAAAAACCCCTGCTGTCGGGGCACTCATACATGCTTGCTCTCGAGCAGCCTGTGTGTGTTCATAATGCACAAAGCGCAGATCAGCCCTGGCCCCAACTGCTTTCTCACTGGCTGCCAATGGTTCCTGCAGCTGTATATGAATCGATTAGGAAGGAGAGAGACAAAGGAGTCTCAGCTGTCATGCATATCCCTGGATCGAGGTCAGGCTCAGGGAGTATATAAGGGGGCTAGGGAAAGCTGAACTGTTTTTTTTTTTTTTTTTTTACCTTCATGCATAGAAAAGTTTCTGTGGTGTAACAAATTAGACGAAAATAAAGCATCTCAGAACTTTTTTTCAACTTGTGACCTATAAACTGTTCAACTCAATTGAAGAAAAACATCCAAGCCCGGCTAAATTTTGCAAAAACACATCTGAAGTCTCCCAAAAGCATGTTGGAAAATGTGTTATGTCCTGATGAAACCAAGGTTTAACTCTTTGGCCAGAATTCCTAAAGATATGTTCGCCGCAAAAACAACACTGCACATCACCAAAAGAACACTATACCCACCGTGAATGGTGGTTGCAGCATCATGCTTTGGGGCTGCTTTTTTTTTTTCAGGTGGAACAGTCACGGTATAGGGAATTATGAACAGTTTGAAATCATCAGTAGCCAAAAACTGCTTTACCACTCATATGCAGATAACACACAACTGTATTTTCGCATCTGCAACAAAAAGGATCATCATATCCGTCTAGAGACATGGTTCTCTTTGATAGAAAACTGGATGACAAAGAGTTATCTTAAACTCAACAGCTCCAAAACAGAACTTCTCCTGTTTCACGCCAGTCGTAAGAATTAACTGGCAACAACTTGGTCACCCCCGCCCATTCTGGGCCAAATAATCACCCCTAGCGCCAAAGTCAAAGGTCTCGGGGTCATCTTTGACACCTACATGACAATGGATGCACAAAAAAGGGTCAGTAGTCAGCGGATCTCACCATCTGCTGCGCCTACTACGCAGACTTACTCCTTTTATTCCCAAAGTAGACATAGCAGTCGTGGTGGGAACAATTGTGAACTCCAGACTGGACTATGCAAATGCCCTCCATCTTGGACTTCCAAAGTACCAAATCACTCGTCTGCAAGTCGTACAAAATACGGCCGCCCGACTGGTGACTGGGATAAAACTCTGGGAATCAATCGCGGCTTCGCTGAGAACCCTTCATTGGCTGCCAGTAAAGGACAGAATTGCTTTTAAAGCACTCTGTCTGACTCATAAGTGCATTCAAGGGAAGGCCCCCCAATATCTATACGAAAAATTAAAAGCTCACAACCCAAATCGCGTTATGCGATCCACTAATCAAAATCTTCTTCAGTCAGATACCCAAGGCCAGATATAAATCCAAAGGAGAGCGAAGATTTGCAGTCCAGGGCCCTAGACTATGGAACACTTTACCAACCAGCATTCGGTTGGAGGAGAACCACTTGGCCTTTAGAAGAAAGATCACAACTCATCTCTTTTGATATCAAAGGAGAAAGGAACGCCCAGAGGCTATTTAGTTTGCATGTGCTGCGCTATACAAGTTCTTCACTCACTCACTCAGTCCCAAATACCAGTCAATATTGTCACAAAATCTTCAGGACAACAAAGGAATGGCTTCATCAGAATGAGATTAAAGTTTTGGAATGGCCCAGCCAGAGCCCACACCTGAATCCCATTGAAAATCTGTGGGGTGATCTAAAGAGGGCTGCGCACAGGAGATGCCCTCGCAATCTGACAGATTTGGAGTGTTTTTGCAAAGAACAGTGGGCAAATATTGCCAAGTTAAGATGTGCCATGCTGATAGACTTATACCCAAAAAGACAGAGTGCTGTAATAAAATCAAAAGGTGCTTCAACAAAGTATTAGTTTAAGGGTGTACACACTTATGCAACCATATAATTGATTTTTATTTTTACTTCCCTCCCCCTAAAAAATATTTCAGTTTGTCCAACTGAGTAGTATAGTTTATAGGTCACATTAAAAGGTGGAAAAAGCTCTGAAATTATTTATCTTTCTCTATCACCCAGGCAGCACATCCCCTCTACAGTTAGAAAACACACAGGGAGCACAATTAACCCCTTGATAGGCCCCTAGTGTTAACCCCTTCACTGACGGTGTAATTTTTACATTGATCAGTGCATTTATACAGTATAGCACTGATCAATGTCACTGGTCCCCAAAAAGGTGTCATTTAGGGTCAGATATGTCCGCCACCATGTTGCAGTCCCATTTAAAAAAAAATAATAATTTGCAGATCGCCGCCATTACCAGTAATAATAAAAAATATGATTTTCACCAAAAATATGTAGAACAATATATATCGGCCAGGACTGATGAATAAATTAGTTTTTTATATATTTTTGGGATATGTATTATATCAAAAAGTACTTTTTTTTCCCCAAAATATACGCTCTTTGTTTCTAGCGCAAAAATAAAAACTGCAGAGGTGATCAAATGCCACCAAAAGAAAGCTCTATTTGTTGGTAAAAAAAAAATTTGTTTGAGTACAGCATTACATGACCACGCAATTGTAAGTTAAAGCGACGCAGTGCCTTATCGCCAAAAAGGCCTGGTCATTAGGGGAAATTATTCTGGTCCTTAAAGTGATTATAAAGGATCCTTTAAAAAAATAAAAAAACAATATATTATACTTGCCTCCACTGTGCCGCTTGTTTTGCACAGAGTGGCCCTCAACAACAACAGCTCTTGTGGCTCCTAGTCACTTCAGATAACCCCCTATGAGAAGCGCTCTCCCAGGTGGTTACCTTACGGGCGCGCTCCCGAGTCCAGTATTTTGCTTCTATAGACATGAATTCCAGACTCGGCCCCGTCCCCCCGGCACCAGAGTCATTGGATTTGATTGACAGCAGTGGGAGCCAATGGCTGCACTGCCATCAATCTATCCAATCGGGACACAAGACACCAGCTACAGATGGTGTGCTCGTTCCCGAAAAGAGGATGACATCGTCCAGGTAAATAAAACGGCGGGGCTGGGGTGCTGAAGCACTTAAAACGGTTTTTCACCTTAAAGCGGAGTTCCAGCCTTTTTTTATGTTTATTAAAAGTCAGCAGCTGCAAAAAAGCATAGCTGCTGGCTTTTATTAACTGCTTGCCGACCGCCCGCCGTCATATTACTGCGGGACGGTGGCAGTGTTTCGCGAGAGCACGTAGCTCTACGTCCTCTCTTTTTCGGCCACTAGGGGGCGCGCGCCCCCGAGTCCCGCGCGCAAGCCCGGTGGGTACGATCGCCGCCGGGCACCCGCGATTGCTCGTTACAGAGCGGGTAACGGGAGGTATGTGTGTAAACACATATCTCTCGTTCCTGTCAGCGGGGGAAACGCTGATTTTCTGTTCATACAATGTATGAACAGAAGATCAGTGATTTCCCCTAGTGAGTCCACCTCCCCCCCCCCCCCCATACAGTTTGAACATAAATAGGAACTCACTTAACCCCTCCACTGCCAATGGCATTTTTATAGTAATCCAATGCATTTTTATAGCATTGATCGCTATAAAAATGCCAATGGTCCCAAAAATGTGTCAAAAGTGTCCGATGTGTCCGCCATAATATCGCAGTACCGAACTGTCACGTGTCCCAGGCAATAGCCTACGGGGGGGGGGGGGGCCGTGGTAGGTCATATGACGCATCGCCTAGGTCGGTCCCTGGGCGGAAAGAGGAAGTGGGACAGGATGTCCCACTCCTCCTGAAGCCCCCCCCCCCCCCCCAAAAGTTACATGCCAAATGTGGCGAGGAGTGGTTTAAGCGGAAGTTCCACTTTTGGGTGGAACTCCGCTTTAATGCATAGAATACATTAAGATGAAAAACCATGAGGGTTTACAACCCCTTTAAGTGGTTTAAGTGGAGTTTCCATCCCAACATTTTTTTTCATTATTGTGCTCATTAGACCTAAGAAAGAAAAAAAATAAACATTTTTTTTACTCATCTGGGAATGCCTGTTGCTATGCGGTCCCACAAAATCTGCCTTTGGAATAACCTAGGATTTTGACATCATCTCCCTCTAATGCTCCTGGGAAATGTGTGTCATCATTTCCCAGGATGCAGTGCGCTACGCAATTATCATTCCCCATCCAAGACTTCCAGGAAGTAAGTGCTTGTGGGCTTTACAATGCCCACAAGCAAAAATGACAACGGTGTGGACTTATTCTTTTTTGAATAACTATGCGGAGCGGTGGCGGATTGTCAAATAGTAAGTGACACCGGATTTATATTATAAAAACGCATGATGAAATGACATACATTTAAAAAATACTAATTGTGGTTGGAACCCTGCTTTAATGTATTACACATGTAAACATTTGTGTGGATGTTTACATTTGTAATGCTTAAAATCATTCTAAAAAATGATATTAAAAAAAAAAAAAAAACAACAACAAACATGTTGTGTGCAATGGTTTTGCACAGAGCAGTCCCGATCCTCTCCTTTTTGGTGGTTCTAGCTCCTACCTCCTGCTGGCTGCCCTCCAAAAGCAAGCCTCTTGCTATGAGGGCACTCAAACAGGCTCATTCCTGGGCACTCAAACAGGCATGCACACACACATACATACAACATGGCTCGGCCCCGCCTACTCTCTCCTCATTGGCTCACTGGCTGTGATTGACAGGAGTTAATGGCTCCCTCTGCTGTGTGAGCCAATGATGAGAGAGACCCAGGAGAGTGGCTGCTCTCATGAACATCGCTAAATCGAAATAAGGCTCAGCCAGGTTTAGGGGTGGTTAGGGGGGAGTGCACCAATGTAGAGAATGCAGGTAAGCGAGTAGATTGCATTCATATTATTTTTAATTTTTAGCTGTCCACCCAATTCATTTGTTCATATCTTCTTACAAGGTTTGCATATCCTGTGGAGAAGTTATTGACCTGCTTAGCTTAGTATTGTTCGAAAATACAGAAATTGAGCCGTTTACCCCATCCTCCAGGTCGTTTTTTGAATAAATTAAATAGGATTGGTCCCAGGACAGAACTCTAGGGGACCCCATTACCCACCCCTGAGCATTCCGAGTACTCACAGTACTTTGTTCAGTACAGTTTGCACAGTAAACGTTTATGGGGAAACTATAGATGCAGGGATTTTAGTTTTAGCCTGGACTTCCACTTGTAGCCTAGTACACACAGGCTGAATGTCAAACGACATCAGTTTCAGAAATTAGCCGACATTCGGCCCATGAATATGGCAGCCAGTTCAACAGAAGCAAGCCATTCAGGGGGCGTCGTCCTGTCAGAACACAAAAGCAAAGCAGGGAAGGTCACTGTACCAACATCAGATTGTTAGTACAGCAGCTCCAATCCAAGTAGTGAGGGGGTTTTTTTTCGTTCAACCAAGCAAACACCCTAGTAGTGTGTACTAGGGTTTACTGAGGGAACATGGAAGAAACAGGAAGAGTTTAGCAAAGAATGAAATAACAGAAGAGAAGGATTAGGGGAAGATACCATTTCACATAAGTAGAACAAGTTATAGTGGCTTAAAGTGCCAGTTCACACAGGGGCGGCTTCAAAGTCACCTGACTCTGAAACCACCCCATACAGCGTGGCTTGCAAAAAGACGTCTGTATAGAAGTCAACGTGAGCGGCTCTGAAGTTGCCCCAAAGTAGTACAGGAACTTTTTCTAAGTCGGAGCTACTTGAGTCACTCCTATTAGAACGGTTCCATTGTACAGAATGGAGCACGACTTGTCATCTGATAAGGTACCACTGTGTGAACTCGGGTCTAAAACTGCCACTAGATTTTCAAACAAAGTCAACAGGAATCCTAGCGCAATAAATGTGTGAATTAAGCCTAAAAGTTGCTAATTTAACCTGTATCTGGTATCTGCAGTGAACCATCACTAAACGTTGGGACAAGAATTCACCCAACAACTGACATCTCAGATCGAGTAGTCTGAGAATATACATTTTGGCAGAGGCAATAGATAAGATGTTATCAGTGCCCTTGCCAAAATCACAGCTCCACAATGTTCTCTAATAGACATTAGGCGCAGAGAAAAAAAAACTGCCAGTGTGTTAAACCTTTTTAATAAAAAAATATATATAAATGTGATCAGTAGCACTTATATTAGGCCCCTTTCACACTGAGGAGTTTTTCACGTGGTTTAGCGCTAAAAATAGCAACTAAATACCGCCTGAAAAACTCCTTCCCTGCAGTCTCAATATGAAAGCCCAGGGGCTTTCACACTGAGGCAATGCGCTGGTGGGACTGCTCCAAAAGTCCTGCCAGCAGTACCTTTGGAGCGGTGAGAGGAGCGGTGTGTTTACATTCACCACTCCTTCCCATCGAAAGCAATGGGCACCACGGTAATATCGCCGCAGTATTAACCCTTTTTCGCCCGTTAGCTGGGGGTTAATACCACACCGATAGCGGCCGTATACTGCCGCAATTCCGTGGATATTCAGACGGTATATCGGCGCTATACCACCACCGCACATCCCGTGCCAGTGTGAAAGGGGCCTAAGAGTACTGTACACAGACTGCTTCTATAAATTGCCTAATGTCTGCAGTAGCCGCACTTTGGCATTGTGACTTGCGTGCATGATTAGGTCACTGACTCTTTCTCCCTACATATTTTGTTTTACATACTTCGTCAAGAAATCAGGAGATTCAGAAGACTAAAGGCTTGTACACATGGGCCAAATGTTTTCTCTTGAACCGGCCTATTTTTGGCCCGTGTGTACAGCAGCCTGTCTGACAGGAGCCCTTCTAACAACCAGCTTTTATCAAACGGGCAAGCTAGAAAGTCAGCATCTGATCATTGCTTGCAGCCAATGACAGCCCCCCTGTCAGAACACAACAGCTCAGCAGGGAAAATGCTCCACTAACATTGCTTGACTTAGTACAGCGATCCGTCAGGTATTTTTCATTCAGCCAACTGAACAAAAAAATAAATAAAAACTCCCGTGTGAAGCAGGCATTCGTACTTACACAGGAAATTATCTTTTGTTGGTGTATGAACATTAGTACTTTTCACTTTGGAAGACAATACTGTGATTACATATTTAAATTTAATACCAATTGAAGGGAAATACAATTATTATTGAATTTGAAAAATGATAATTACTATTTGGAACAGTCATAGAGAACAATAGAATTGTGCATAAATGTAGAAATCATTTATTCAAGTAGCTGTATTTGGCTGTGTAACTTATTGATGTTGTCATCTGCTACACACGTTGATTTCCTGGAAAATTTATGAACCATTAAATCGCTCAGCTGCTACATCCCCCTGACAAGTATTCAATTTGTGGCTTGTCAGTGTTTCCCAAGATATTTACTTTTGAAACCTTTTAATGTATATTAATAACATAGAAAAAGACAAAGTATGTCAGTGTTTTTATTGGCGAACACTTGTCTCTCCCCTCTTATTTCAATAACTGTAAACTGCATCAACACAATCAAAACAGAAGAAAAATATCTCAATAAGACACTTTCAATTCCCCAAGATGAATATTTTATCTCCTGATACTCGTCTCTGAGGCTCCATTCACCTGAACCTGCGTTTTTACATTGCGGGCACCCCCGATCCCAAAGAGCCCAGGTGTGAATAAAGCAAGTTCCCAGATGATCAGATTACAGACCAAAAAGAAGGGGATGATGTGATGAACTACAGCAATGCATGAAGACAAAATAGAAATTCTGAGCAGGTGTTATCGTATTAGGCTAAGTTCACATCTATGTAGGTTGAGTTTGATGCATTTTTGCAACTTTCTTTCTTTCTTTGCTATTTGGAATGTATGACAGTTCTGCACATGTAGGGCGACTTCAGTGCAGCTTTACACTCTGCCACTCAAGTAGCATCAAAGTGGTGCAGGAGCCTTTAACCACTTGCTTACTGGGCACATAAACCCCCTTCATGCCCAGGTGAAATTTCAGCTTCTGGCACTGCGTCGCTTTAACTGACATTTGCGCGGTCGTGCGATGTGGCTCGCAAACAAAATTGACGTCCTTTGTTCCCCACAAATAGAGCTTTATTTTGGTGGTATTTGATCACCTCTGCGGTTTTTATTTTTTGCGCTATAAACAAAAAAAAGCGACAATATAAAAAAAATATATATATATTGTTTACTTGTTGCTATAATAAATATCCCAATTTTTTTTTAAAGAAACTATTTTTTTTTCTCAGTTAGGGCTCTTTCACACGTCCGTTCAGTTCGTCCGTTTTTTGGACGTCCGTTAACGGACCTCAATGCTTCCCTATGGGTTAGCGTCCGTTAGCGGATGAGCATCCGCTAACGTCCGTTAACATCCGTCTGCGGTAAGCTCCGTTTTTTTGGACGGAAGAAAACCCTATTTTTCTTCCGTCAAAAAAACGGAACGGACGAAAAACGGACGTTAGCGGATGATCCGTTTACCATCCGATCCGCTAACGTCAGTTTTTCATCAAAATATGTAAAAAAAAAAAAAAAGTTAAAAAAAAAAAAAAACGGATGAAAAAACGGATGAAAAAAACGGACGTCAACGGATGAAAAAAACGGACGTCAACGGACGGAAAAGGACGGAAAAGGGACGGAAAAGGGACGGAAAAGGGACGGAAAAGGGACGGAAAAGGGACGGAAAAGGGACGGAAAACGGACGGAAAACGGACGGAAAACGGACGGAAAACGGACGGAAAACGGACGGAAAACGGACGGAAAACGGACGGAAAACGGACGGAAAACGGACGGAAAACGGACGGAAAACGGACGGAAAACGGACGGAAAACGGACGGAAAACGGACGGACGGAAAACGGACGGAAAACGGACGGAAAACGACGGAAAACGGACGGAAAACGGACGGAAAACGGACGGAAAACGGACGGAAAACGGACGGAAAACGGACGGAAAACGGACGGAAAACGGACGGAAAACGGACGGAAAACGGACGGAAAACGGACAGAAAACGGACAGAAAACGGACGGAAACGGACGGACGGAAAACGGACGGAAAACGGACGGAAAACGGAAAACGGACGGAAAACGGACGGAAAACGGACGGAAAACGGACGGAAAACGGACGGAAAACGGACAGAAAACGGACAGAAAACGGACAGAAAACGGACAGAAAACGGACAGAAAACGGACAGAAAACGGACAGAAAACGGACAGAAAACGGACGGGAAACGGACGGAAAACGGACGAAAAAACGGATCAACTGAAGGGGAAAAAAAATTATCTAAAAAACTGAACGGACGTGTGAAAGAGCCCTTAAGGCCGATTCGTATTCTTCTACGTATTTTTGTAATAATAAAAAAAAAAAAAAAAAAAAACGCAATAAGCGACTGGTTTGCGCAAAAGTTATAGCGCCTACAAAATAGGGGACAGAATTATGATTTATGTTTATTTATTTTACTAGCAATGGCGGTGATCTGGGACTGCGATATTGCGGCGGACATATCGGACACTTTTGACACAAATTTGGGACCATTCACATTTATACAGCTATCAGTGCTATAAAAATGCACTAATTACTGTATAAATGTGACTGGCAGGGAAGGGGTTAACACTACGGGGTGAGGAAAAAACGTAGCACCTAAAAAAAATGCATAGATGTGAACATGTCCCATAGGAAACAATGTTAAATGGACTGAAGTGCGTTTCTGCAAAACACCCACAAAAAAAAACAAAAAAAAAACAAAAAAAAAACGCATAGACGTGAACCTAGTCTTAGTGCACTTTTGTTTTTTTTCTTTTTCCGCCTGAGATTATTTTATTTAACATTCTGCTAAAACTTTGTGCATTAGTACTGCATGGTCCTTGAAGAAGGCGATACACCCAGAATGCTTGTCCTGCAAATCTGAGTGTTAGTGCAAAAAAAAAAAAAAAAAAAAAAGTATCATGGACAGTACTCAATTGTTCTTTTTGTAGACACCCAAAACTGGCACATGAAAAATGCCAGGAGACATGGATCTTCAGAAAGTCTACTTTTTTCACATCATTGTGCGACAGAACTCTTACATTGCACATTATTCAGCAAGGCTCCACTAATAACGCATCCCCTTAAAATGGCCCTTACCTATTTATTAGAGAAGGCACAAATTAGAAAATCACAGTGTATAGTAAATAGGTGTGCTGCTCATTCTTTTCCTTACTTCAGGAGACCACCTCTTTCTTGAAAGCATCTGCTCCAACAATGCAATAAGGTTTGGTTCACATTTGTGCAGGCAGGTTCGGGAATTGCACCTGTTCACCCAACAACCCGCAGCCAAAGCACACTGCTCTTTTAGACACGTAGAGCAACCCTTCATTCTTAATGGCACCCCCATGCATCCAAACATGCAGTGCACTTATGGGTGGAGGAAATCGCATGGCGGGTTTCTTAATGGCTGCAGTTTAAAAAAAAAGTGCAGATAGCTTTTTCCTGCATCTCAGAAGCCCACTCAAGTGGGTGGGCTGCTGCGCTAGTGCAAACAGTCAAGTAAACACAAAAACGTGGACAAATTTGTTAAATAGCTTTGCACGCAGCTCAATGAAAACAATGTTTCATTCCGCCTGAAAAGTGATGCCTTATAAGGCCTGATTGACACCTATGCAGGTTGCAATTTGCATTAAAAAAAAAAAAAAAACGCTGATTATACAAAGATTATGCCAGACAGATTTGAAAAAGATAAAAAAGAGCAAGATAGACTCTTGAGGTGCCAACAAAAATTTGGTACTGTGAATTATGTTCCACTTTTTAGCCTTCCCTAACCTCCTGAAAAAGCGGGAAACTCCTGCGAAATGCGTGGAGCTAAAAGCAAAACAAACTACCCACCGTTATTTGTCTACTACAGTGGAACCTCGGATTACTAGCATAATCCGTTCCAGGAGAATGCTTGTTATCCAAAGTACTCACATATCAAAGCGAGTTTCCCCATTGAAGTCAATGAAAACAAAAGGAAATTTGTTCCACATTGACTTCAATGTCATGCAATATCGCATGCGGCCAGAGGTGGGGGCGCCGGAGAGACTAGGGAACACACAGAAAGGCCCGAGGACAGCTCGGCTGACCTCGGAAAGGCTCCGCTCGGCTCCCGCGGCCCCCCACATCAAGCCAAACGCGGTACTGCACACTGCTGTTGCTTGAATACTGCTCATTTTGAAAGACAACACTCGCAAACCGAGCCAGGATTTTTAAAAATAATGCTCGTATTGCGAAACGCTCTTTAACTGCGTCACTCGCAATCGCAGGTTCCACTGTAGATAGTAAATTATTTACCCAACTGATGTGTTAGGTGTCTGCTATTCTGTGGGAGAGTCCCAAGGGAGGACCGTTTTCCTGCCTTCGTCTTTTATGAACATTTACATGTTTCTTTTTAGACGTATTTGGAACAAGATACCCAAGGAGTTTAGCAGTTAAATGCACTGCTGTCCAACAGCTCTGTCCCGGTTGCAGGTCATATGTCCTCAATCAGATAACTGCCAAAAACACACAGCTACAAGCAAGCAAAAATGCAAAGGACAAACAATGGACCTTTCTGCATCCTTCTGAACCTTTATGAAATGAGCTAAAAAGGCTGGTAGCGCTTTAATTCTGCAGTATAAAACTTTGTCTGCTGTCATTATTCTTATAAAAAAATAGGTTAAATGGCAGGAGTGTATGTGGAAATTAATTCCCTCAGTAATGCTCTAATGCAATGAAATGATCAGGCAGTTCTCAGGCAAGGGCTTAAGTTGACCAAGTAAACAAAGAGTAGATTACCCACTGCTTATCTATTTCACACAGCCCTGCATAGACATTTGTTACTAAACGCTATAAGAAACCTTATTAAAGATAATTACATTTAAGTGAGATGCTGCAATTGCCACACAGCAGTATTCCATAAGCATAAACAAGTTATAAGAGGTGTTAATTTGTAATAAACATAAAAAAGCAATTTTAAATTCAATTTATTTAGCAATGAATAAAGATAATTCAATCACTGCATATCATTTTTTACTTCCAAAATAAGATAGATTGTGACCTTGCAGGCTAAAAAGATTATTTTATGGGTAGCTGCATGCCTCATAATGTATATATACAGTTTGAAAACAACCCTACTTTTGTATGCAACAGAACTCTGCTAAATATTATTTACATTGAAATTGACCATATAACATAACCCTGGAGCAATAACAGAAAATAATTACTCATTTCTGTAGAAAATAGCCCATTGTTCATTGGATAACTATGGTCTTCTGGGAAATCTGTAGAAAACACTCTGTAGGCTGCCACCGAAGGGCCCTACAAATTCTAATTTGCTGCAGGTCTGTGACTCAGAATATTTTAGGCCAGAAATGGTCAGGCAACAAGTATTTGCAGGAGGCCAGCAATGGATAGGTTGGCTTTTACTTAAAGTGATTGCAAAGGCAGAAGGTTTTTTATCTGAAGGGGGTTGTAAGGGTTAATTTTTTTGTTGTCATACTAACCTCCACTGTGCAGTTCATTTTGCATAGAGTGGCCCCCGATCCTCGTCTTCTGGTGTCCCTCTGCGGCTGTCTCGGCTCCTCCCCGCAAATGCTAAACCACTTCTGGGAACCACTCTCCCAAGGGTGTTCGCTTGTGGGAGCATTCCCGTGTGATACAGTGGTGGCCATAGCCACCAAGAGTATCACTTTGCCCCCCCCCCCCAGCCGGCACACAGTCAGCCAATAAAGAGAAATGTCTGAATGGACACACAGAGTTGTGGCTCGGCTCGGGTACTCCCATAGCAAGCTGCTTGCTGTGGGGGCACTCAACAGGAATCTACAAACTCCTTCTTCCATCCCAACTCCGTGACTGAAATGGCCCATGTCTATTTATGGGGTCGTCTCTGCTCCCTGCCAGCTCACATCTGGGGATTGGCCAAGGCCCAATGAATATATATGGTTGCACCTCCTAACCCCCATCTTCTAGTTCTAGAAGGTTCTGCAACCTCCCAGACACAGGGGAGGCACCAGAGAGCTGCCAGGGCGAGTCACTTAGCCCTGACCCAATTAACACTGTCAGGCTTAAAAAATTACCAAGGTAAACATGTTCCTACACTGCCACTACTAGTAGTACACACTACAGGGGGGCTACACACACACACACATTCGAGCTGCACGATTCTGGCTAAAATGAGAATCACAATTTGCTTAGAATAAAGATCACGATTCTCACGGCGTTACATCATCTTTCATATTATAGAAAAAAATAGGGCCAACATTCCTTTTTTAAATTTAAATATTGAAGTGTTTTCCTTAAAAAAATAGTTTGAAAGACCGCTGCGCAAATACAGTGCGACATACAATATTGCAACAACCGCCATTTTATTCTCTAGTGCCTCTGCTAAAAATTATATATACACACACCCAATTTATATATATATATATATATATATATATATAATGTTTGGAGGTTCTAAGTAATTTTCTAGCAAAAAATACAGATTTTTAGCAACAAGTGTCAGAAAAAGGTTTAGTCTTTAACCACTTAGACTGCTTGCCACAGGAATACTGATGTTATAGAAACAGCTAGCTACCATAACCCCAGTATCCTCTTCTTCAGTGGGCGGTCCGCTACAACAGGGGTCATCAACCCCTGGTCCGCGGCCCACTACCGGTCCGTGGCCCTTCTGCAGGTGGGCCGCCGGCGCAGTGCTGCCAACCGTACATTTTTTTTACCAGCAATCCATTAAAAAAAAAAAAAAGGCACTTTTTTCCTGTACGCGGGTCGGCTTTGAACTGCGCATGCACAGTTCCGGCGAGCTGCCGACTCCTGAGCTATGTCCGCGAATGGATCCGATTCTAATGATGATCCTTTATTCCGCCTGGGCCCAGGGGGGCGGATTTAACAGAGGCTGACTCACGTGTGCTACTGGAGTCTTGCCGGTAATACGAGTGACGTCATGGCGCATCCAGCCAGGCGCGCCAGGCTTTAAAAATATTCTAGTCACCAGGAGCTCCGAGCTGGGCAGACAGAATGGAGCAGTTTTGGCTTTGTGGTGCTGGCGGTGGCCGTGGTCTGCCTAGGCAAATCAGTAACAGCCCAGCCCAGCTGCTGCCCAGGCATCCACACACAGCACAAGCGTACCAGCTCAGAGCAAGCCTGCATTCTCAGACTTCTTTGCTTTAAGGTAAGGAGGTGATGTGGCAAGAGGAGCTGGTGCCTGATGGTGGCAAGAGGAGCTGGTGCCTGATGGTGGCAAGAGGAGCTGGTGGGGGCAGAAGGTGGCAGGAGGTGGCGGGGGCAGAAGGTGCTTGTGGCAGGAGCTGGCACCTGATAGTGGCGAGAGGAGCTGGTGGTGGGGGTAGAAGCTGGTAGTGGTAGAAGGTGATATCGGCAATAGCTGGTGGTGACAGGAGGAGCTGGCGGTGACAGGAGGAGCTGGTGGTGATGGTGAACAAAAACTGATGGACCATTTTTATATTGAAAGTAACAGAAATATGTTTTTTTTTGTTACCTTTTATATCTACCTTAAATCACATTGCTATTTGGATAGTCTACTTGTTTGTAGCCTAAATCCTAAAATTTGCACCTAAAACTGTGCTTTTGTAAAATGCTAGTAAAAATTTGGCTGTGTCAGTAAATTTTAATCTGGTGGGTTGGCAACACTGTGCGGGCGGCCGTTAAGAGACATGCTGGGCTGCCAACATGAGAGCGCTGGGTGGATGGAAGAAGTGAGGGGGCGGGCAAGCAGAGATATCATCTCTCTCCGACCCTGCATCGCCGCTCTTCCACCCTCAAAGCCAGTGCTCTGCCTCAGTGTTGGAGGTTAGGCGGGGAGCAGAGAGATGACATCATCTCACATTGCCTGCCCCGCATCGCCCCTCTCCTGCGCTGGAAAAATATATTCTTGTTCAGCTGTGCAGATTGCTGGCCCCCCGGACAGCTAAGCAAGAATTTGCAGAAGGGTGGAGCCAGAGAGTGACATCCGCATCTGGTGACAGGTGATGTGGCAAGTGACATTCTGCATCTTGTGGCAGTAAGTGTGGCAGGGGATGTGTGAAGTGATATTCCGCATCTGGTGACAGGCAAGGTGGCAATCCACATCTTGTGGCAGGTGATGTGGCAAGTGACACGCTCAGGGCTCCCACCGATTCTGCATTATGGTGAGTTGAACCATTTAATCTATTACTACAATGTAATAATAGAAATAATGCGCTTCAATCACCCTGACACCATATCAACCATGGTGCCGTTATGATTGAAGCGCCAACACCAGCCATCACGAAAAAACGACCCCCCCCCCCACTGGTCCTTGCCATAATTTTCTTCCGCACAACTGGTCCCCAGTGCCAAAAAGGTTGGGGACCACTGGGCTACAATATAAAAGTGGTCTCTGGTCTAGCCCTAGACCTCCTCTGTAACTCAAAATACGCAACCTACAGAATTTTTTAAACGTTGCATATGGAGATTTTTAAGGGTAAAAGTTTGCCTCCACTCCACGAGCGGGTGCAACTTGAAGCGTGACTTGTTGGGTATCAATTTACTCGGCGTAACATTGTCTTTCACAATATAAAAAAAAACAGTTGTCCTATTTTTTTAATTAAAAAAAGTGATTTTTAAAAAAATATATAAAAAAAAAAAAGAGTGCGCTCACAAGACCACTGCGCAAATACGGTGTGACAAAAAGTATTGCAACGGCCACCATTTTATTCTCCAGGGTGTTATATCCTCCCTGACGATCTCCAATGCCAAGTTTGACAATTCTTTCATATAACAACTGAAGAGACTTTATCTGCTCACTCAGCTGTCAAAAGAAAATATCCAGGCAATCTGCAAAGTTTTAGATCAAAGGGATAAACTTCTGTGTGTAAAGAAAAAAAATCTGGCCAGTCTGCCAAGTTTGTAACTACATGAAACATTGTAACTAAATTCCTTCATAGAGCAAACTTCTATGTGTAAATGCAGGAAGTTTAACCACTTAAAGGCCAGAAAAAATTATGACACTTGTTTCTTAAAAGGGGTTGTAAAGGTACAATACGTTTTTTTCCTAAATAGCTTCCTTTACCTTAGTGCAGTCCTCCTTCACTTACCTCATCCTTCGATTTTGCTTTTAAATGTCCTTATTTTTTCTGAGAAATCCCCACTTCTTGTTCTTCTGTCTGTAACTCCACACAGTAATGAAAGGCTTTCTCCCTGGTGTGGAGTGTCGTGCTCGCCCCCTCCCTAGGACTACTGGAGAGTCAGGACTCTCTCTACGTTGCAGATAAAGGAGCTGTGTGTTGGACTACGGGAGAGTCAGGATGCGCACTAACACACAGCTCCTTTATCTGCAACGTAGAGAGCGTCCTGACTCTCCTGTAGTCCAAGGGAGGGGGCGATCACGAAACTCCACACCAGGGAGAAAGCCTTGCATTACCGTGTGGAGGTACAGACAGAAGTTCAGGAAGTGAGGATTTCTCAGAAGAAATAAGGACATTTAAAAGAAAAATGGAAGGATGAGGTAAGTGAAGGAGGACTGCACTAAGGTAAAGGAAGCTATTTAGAAAAAAAACATTGTACCTTTAACTTTTTAGTTAAAAATCAATATTTTTTGCTAGAACATTACTAGGGAATAAAATTGCTGCAATATTTTATGTCACACTGCATTTGCCCAGTGGTCTTTCAACTGCATTTTTTTGGGGAAAAAAATACACTTTAATGAATAAAAAACTAAACAGTAAAGTCGGCCCAATTTTTTTTTTTGTTTTAATGTAAAAGATGAAGTTAGGCCGCGAGAATCGTGATCCATCTTCTAAGCAAAAAAGTTGCGATTCTCATTTTAGCCAGAACCGTGCAGCTCTAGTTCCAAGTAATTTTCAAGCAAAAAAAATGTTTTTAACTTGTACACATCACATCTCAGAAAGAGATAATTAAGAGATAATTAAACTTCCCTCATTTACAGACCAAAGTTCATCCCTTTGATCTCTAAGAGAACAAAATGTTACAATGTTTATAGTTGGCTCCTAGCACTGACAATTTTGACAGATGAGTGAGCAGAGAACTCTCTGCACTTGTTACATGAATGAATCTGGGAAATGTTGCAGAGAGATAAGGAGGGGGGGGGGGGGGTTGAATCGCGATTGTGATTTTTTTAACGATTAATCGTGCAGAGATAAGTGCATCACAATCAAATGGGCATTTCTGAGGAATTCTGAACCTGAAGAGAATAAAATGCTCATTTGCCAGTAAAGATTCTCATATAACAAACATTTCCATACAGTAGCCCGACAAACCGAACAGGATATTCCAACATTCTAGCCCTTCCATTTAAAAAGTATTTTTATTGTTTTGCAGAAAGGAATGTAAAATATATTCATCTGTAAAGCTTGTAGCTATAAATAGAAGGGACACGCGTCTATATAAATCAGTACTGCACTTCCACACCTGTTCTTAATGTTTAACAAAGACAGAGCTAAATTGAGGAGATTACATGGATGTACATTATACAAGCAGCTGTCTTGCAAGTAATATGCCAGAAATGATCAACTTTCTAAAGGAACCATCAAAGCCCCAAGGGAAGCATCGCTACAAAGCTACCTTGAGGTGTTACTTCCTCACTATATTCGGCTCAATTTAGTCTCAGAGTTTAAAGTGATACAAAACAGAGAAGTGTTAATTGCCAAATAGGATTTATGTTAAAGCGGATCTCCACCCTAAAGTGAAGATCCGCTGATTGGAACCCTCCCCCCTCCGGTGTCACAATTGACACCTTTCAGGGGGGAGGGGGGTGCAGATACCTGTCTAAAGACAGGTATCTGCAACCACTTCCGGCCCGCAGTCTCTGGCAAAAGACGGGTTTTTTGGCGACATCCCGTCGCCCCCCCGTTGTGTGCTGGGAACTCTCAGCTCCCAGCACACAGCGGGAGCCAATCGCCGGGCGCAGCGCGACTCGCGCATGCGCCGTAGGGAACCGGGCAGTGAAGCCGCAGCGCTTCACTTCCTGGTTCCCTCACCGTGGATGGAGGGGGGAGCAGCAGGGTGACGAGCGATCCCTAATCCTCTGCTGCGGACGCCGCTGGACTCCAGAACAGGTAAGTGTCCTAATATTAAAAGTCAGCAGCTGCAGTATTTGTTGCTGCTGGCTTTTAATATTGTTTTTTTGCTAACCACCCGCTTTAAGGAATTCTATCATCCCACTGGATTTTGTTTTCTATAACCACTTAAGACCCGTACCATTATGCAGGTTAAGGACCTTGCCCCTTGTTGCAATTCAGGACTGCGTCTATTTAACTGACAATTGCACGGGTCGTGCGACCTGGCTCCGAAACAAAATTGATGTCTTTTTTTTCCCCACAAATAGAGCTTTCTTTTGGTGGTATTTGATCACCTCTAAGGTTTTTATTTTTTTGTGCTATAGACAGAAAAAGAGCGACAGAGCTGTAATAAATATTCCCAAAAATTTAATAAAAAACGTTTTTTTCCCTCAGTTTAGGCCGATGCGTATTCGTCTACATATTTTTGGTATAAAAAAAAAAAAAAAATCACAGTAAGCGTTTAAGGATTGGTTTGCGCAAAATTTATAGCGTTTACAAAATAGGGGATAGTTTTATTGCATTTTTATTAATAAATTTGGCGGCGATCAGCGATTTTTTTTGCGACTGCGACATGATCGGACAATTTTGACACATTTTTGGGGCCATTGTCATTTTCACAGCAAAAAGTGCTATAAAAATGCACCGTTTACTGTGAAAATTACAATTGCAGTTTAGGAGTTAACCAAGTGTGACCTTATATGTGTTTCTAACTGTAGGGGGGGCAGGGTTGGATGTGTGATCATCTTTCCCTATATCAGGGTGATCAGGCGATCAATGACACTGCCACAGTGAAGAACAGGGAAGGTGTGTTTACACACACACACACACAACTCTCCAAGCTCTTCAGGTCCGGTGACCAACCGCGGGACACCGGCGGCTCGGCTTAAAGAGACACGTACAGGTACGTGATTGTGCCCAGCCGTGCCATTCTACCGAGGTATATCGGCGTGAAGGGGTCCTTAAAGTGGAAGTAAACCCTCCCATCGTTTTCAGCCAAGGAAGCTGCCATCTTGGCCTCTGTTTAATCTACAACTGCCATGATGCTGCACATGTGATCAGTTATGAAACCAGCCATTGGATGGTTTGACAGTTTGGTTGAGAGCACAACCAATGTGACAGCTAGCATTTCCGGCACGCCGGGAATGTTAACTGTTTTTTGAAACTATCAAATCGATGGGTTTACTTCCGCTTTAAGTGGTTAAATCCTCCAAAATCCTTATTCTTACAGCAACGATGTGCGAGTCTGTGTCTGGCCAGCCCTAACGGTGCTGTTCCTGTGCGAGGCACATGATATAAAAAAATAAAAAAAAAAAAAGCAATTCAAAACTAGATTATAAAAGGAAGAGGTGGAAATTTTGGTGTGGATATCGAAAATTCAAAATGCACTTGGCCGAAACTGAAAATGACTATTCTATGTTTGACTTTTTAATTAATATCATGAATTAACCACTTTCCCACCGCGCCATAAGCATTTTACTGCTACGGCGCGGTTATCTTGGGACGACGTCCTTCACTTTCGCGATTGCGCGTCCCCTGGGACGCGCTCGCGAAAGTGTCCATGCTCGCCGGGTCTAGAAGACCCGGCGCATCACGGATCACGGTAAATTGCTGCTGATCGTGGCCGTTTACCACGTGATCGCGCCATCAAATGACGGCGCGATCACTTGTAAACAAACCGGCGTCATTTGATGACGCCGGTTCCTCCCTCTCATCCCTCTCCTCTCTGTACAGTGTGCGAGGAGAGGGGGGGGGGAACGGGGTGTCAGCAGCCGAGCTGTGGCTGGATCTGTGACAAATGCAGTCACAGATCCAGCCATCCCTCAAAACATCCCAGCTCTGCAATCCCCCCAGTACCCAGCAATCCCCCCAGTACCCAGCAATACCCCAATACTCAACAATACCCCAATACTCAACAATACCCCAATACTCAACAATACCCCAATACTCAACAATACCCCAATACTCAACAATACCCCAATACCCTGCATGATACTTTGCAATACCCCAATACTCTGCAATACCGCCTATGGGGATTTTTAAGTAGCGAAGTTTGGCGCCATTCCACGAGTGTGCGCAATTTTGAAGTGTGACATGTTGGGTATCTATTTACTCGGCGTAACTTCATCTTTCACATTATGAAAAAAAATTGGGCTAACTTTACTGTTTTGTTTTGTTTTAAGCACAAAACAGTTTTTTTTAAAACACGCGTTCAATACATTTCTGCGAAAATACCGTGCGAGATAAAAAAGTTGTAACGGCCGCCATTGTATTCTCTAGGGTCTTTGCTAAAAAAGCATATATAATGTTTTGGGGTTCTATGTAATTTTCGAGCAAATAAATGATGATTTTTCCATGTAGGAGAGAAATGTCAGAATTGGTCTGGGTGTTCCAGAACGCTTGATGGCGTTCCCTGCATGTTGGGCCTCTGTATGTGGCCACGCTGTGTAAAAGTCTCACACATGTGGTATCGCAATACTCGGAAGGAATAGCAGAATGTGTTTTGGGGTGTAATTTGTGGTATGCATATGCTGTGTGTGAGAAATAACCTGCTAATATGACAGAAACAAGATTTTTTTTTTTTTTTTACAGAATTTTCAGTCGTTTTTCTTTTATAGCGCAAAAAATAAAAAACCCAGAGGTGATCAAATACCACCAAAAGAAAGCTCTATTTGTGTGAAAAAAAGGACACAAATTTCAAATGGGTAGAATGTTGTATGACTGAGTAATTGTCATTCAAATTGTGAGAGCACCGAAAGCTGAAAATTGGTCTGGTTAGGAAGGGGGTTTAAGTGCCCAGTGGTCAAGTGGTTAAAATGAATATAACATCGGCACCTTTAGCACAGGGAAAGCTCAAGAAAAATACATCCCTTTGACTTCTATGGGCCAGATTCAGGTAGGAGAGCGGATCTTTTTGGTGGAGTAACGTTTCTCATTTACGTTACTCCGCCGAAACTTTAGGAGCAAGTACTGTTATTCACAAAGCACTTGCTCCTAAAGTTGCAGCGGCGTTGCGAAAATGAGCCAGCGTTATTCAAATTGGGCGGGTAGGGGGCGTGCATTATGTAAACTATGCGCGATCCCGCGGCGAACATACTGCGCATTCGTCGACTGTCAGTGCGAATGCTCCAAATTCTGTCAGGGAACGTCAATGACATCAATCCCAATTCACGGACGTTTTACGCAAACGACGTGAAATTTTTTAAATTCGACGCGATGACGACGGCCATACTTAACATAGGATACTCCACCTAGGGGTCATGTTTTTCTTTGCACCGTGGTATCGCTTACGGAAACGTCAGAAAATCACTGCGTCACGACCGAGTACGATCGTGAATTTCCGATTCTCGCTGATTAACATATTCTCTGCGTTAATCAGCGGGAACGCCCCGAGCGCCATTTTTAAAATTGCAGTTCCGATACGACGGCGAAATACAATTACGCCGCTCGTATATGAACTCCAACCCGGTGTTTCACGTTTTCTGCTTACAGAAAACAGAAACGCCGGCTCAAAGTGAGAGTTATGCTGGCGTTTCACTGATACTCCAGCCTAACTCTACCTGAATCTGGCCCTATGTGTCTTCACACTGGTCTGTTGTGCTTCCATTGTGTTAAAAATCATGCTTGCTTCATTTTTGGTCAGTTAAAAGAAACGCACCTCCTTGTTGAAATGCATTTGAAAATGCAGCAAGAACACATCAATAATGTGCCCGTATTAAGTTTTTGAGTCACATGACCTAAGAATAACACGTAGTAAAATTGTATGCGTTTTAAGCACCATTATCGACACATTTTTCTTTATTGGCAAAATGCCAAAAACACAATTTGTGGACGATATGTATTGGCAGCCAAAATTTCGGTGCATCTCTAATCAAAATAACAGTTTTTTAGCTCCCAATAAATCGTTATTGAACATTAGATGTGTACAGGTATTAGCAATTACATAAGCCTGGTTCACATTGAGGCTACTTTGAAATCGCGCTAGTTCACTTGAAGTAGCGTGATTTCAAAGTAGCGAGGTCAGCACGATTTCAGGAGCTACTTGATAGACATATGGGTGGCTTCATACACAGATGTCTATTGAAATCGCAACTGAAATTTGCAAAAGTAGTGCAGGAACGACTTTTGCAAATCGGTGCAGCACCGCACAATCTGCGTCGCACCGATTGGAACAGTGTCATTGCCTCCAATAGGCTGTGACTTGTCATGCGATTTGATCTCTCAAATCGCATAACAAGTTGATCCAATGTGAACCTAGGCTAAAATTACATTAGATTTAACTAAGCCCTTGGAAGTGCAATTGCTGTAGATTTGAGGGGGACATTTGCCTTTAGTAAATAACCGCCTATATCCCATCCCCATAACGTTTAGCAATAGGAGGACATGGAGGAGGAGGGAGGAACGGAAGCATCATTTACCACTACAGTATGTACTGTATACATCCACATGTGTGACTATAGTCACATGGGATGCACAGATAAGAAAGGGGAGAAAATTAAAGTGGTTGTTATCCAACTTCTATGAAATCTTCTAATCCCCTCTGTACCATTATAGCAAGTGCCCCTGTGTCTGTGTTCTGTACTGATATAAGCTCCGCTCCAGGGGCACAGCCGATTCCTCCCCTCTCTTGGCTCACAACTGCAGTGGGCAGGGCACAGCCGTCCTACTGACATCAGATGGTGAGGAGGGGGGGAGAGAGAGAGAGCAGCTGGGCGCTTGGAGCCACACGGATACAAAAAGATACAGAACAGTGGATTTTGTACAGAATACAGGCACACGGACACATGTTATTAAAGGTACAGAAGGGAATACGTTTTCAAAGCAGATACAAGAGGATCCGGAGATGGGGGGGGGGGTGGGCTCTGGTACAAACATGGATTGGATGGGAGGGGGAGAAGGACAGAGGAGACGCAACACAAGAAGAGCTGCAGAGAACAGGGCTTCGGATGACGGAATCATGCAGATGGACCACAATGTCAGCAGCCATGATTATTGTGGTCTGTTTGCAGAGGGGATAGTATAGTCAGGCAGTATCATCCAGGTTGTGTAGGTGTTACAGGGGGCCAAATGACACATCACAAGCACTGTGCTGTAGAACATGCTTTAAGGGAACGGTATCTGATCATTATTTTTGTCTATCTGTGGTAGTCACCAGTTGGTCAACACAATGTCAGCCTACTGTGGGGACACAGAGAAGATGGGAGGGACAGCTGAAAGTAGGATCAACCAGGTATATTTCATGTTACACAAAACAAAAGCTTTAGTGGCCTTGTGAGTATGAACATCATGTTACCGTATTTATCAGCGTATACCGCGCACTTTTTTGCCCTGAAAATCAGGGCAAAATCGTGGGTGCGCGATGTACGCCGATACCCGCTTTCCCGCGCTGATTTTGAATACTGCGCTGGCATATACCGAGCGCGGAACACTCGTGTATAGTCGGGCAGGCTCGGCTCCTCTCGCGCTCACGTCCTGGACGTACAGGACGTGAGCGCGAGAGTAGCCGAGCCTGCCCGACTATACGCAAGAGTACTGCGCTCGGTATATGCAGGCGCAGTATTCAAACTCGGCACGGGAAATCGGAGATCGAGCGGGGAGGACGCCGCAGAAGGATTTACTGCTGCTCAGGGCTTCAGCAAAATAGCAGCCTCAGGCAAGAAGAAGCAGGAACAATGCTGGAGGCAATTTACAGCACACTTGTTTTTGTAACATATTGCAGGTAAGGGGCATTTATAAATATAAACAAACTGTGCAGCTATGACCAAAGCTAAAGGCCAAGTTCATATTCATGTTATACTGGTCAGGCAACCTTTGTGATTTGCTGGGTGTTCAGTGTCCCTTCTAAATGTTTTTTTTTTTCTTTGTCAATTTCTCACTTCCTCTTTCTCCTCAGTAAGCTTGCCACCATCATCCAAGCTGTTCTGGCTGGGGGTTAGTCAGCCAGAACCGCTTACTGAGAAAGAACAGGAAGCGAGAAATTCAGACAAAGAAAAAAAAAAAAATGTAGAAGGGAAATCGAAGGAAAAGGTAAGTAAACCAACAATGCACTAGCTTAAAGGAACCTATTTAGAAAATAAAAAAACAAACCTTTACAAACCCTTTAAGAAGGGGTTGGCTCCCTTGAGTCCACCTGACCTCCACCTATCAGAATGAAAGTGCTTCCATTGTAAAGTCACTAATAAGCTAGCGATAGGACCACAGATAAATCCCTGTTTTAAACGCATACTGTAATGCCGCATACACACAATCGGAAAATCCCACAACAAAACCGTGGATTCTTTTTGTTGTTGTAAAAATTCTGAACGTCAAGAACGCAGTGACGTACAACACTACGTTGAGCCAATAAAAATGAAGTTCAATGATTCTGAGCATGCGTCAAATTGATTTAAAGCATGCGTAGGATTTTTGTACGTCAGAGTTGCATAAAGACGATCCGAATTTCCGACAATAACTTTTGCTGTCAGAAAAATTGAGAACCAGCTCTCAAAAATTTTCTTGTCGGAAATCCCGACAACAAATGTCTGATGGAGCCTTTACACGGTCGGAATTTCCAACAAAAATCTCACATCGAACACTTGTTGCTGGAATTTCTGATCATATGCATGGTCGGTGGTCGGAAAGTAAGCTTGGATTTATCCTTGGCCTTGTTTATATCTTATGTTGCCTTCCAATCCTACTTGCTACAATGACCAGTTATGGGTGGGGGTAGAGGACACCTTTTTTGTAGTAAGTTCACTTTTAGGAACATGGCACATATTACACCCCTATTTAGGGTAAATGTGTAACATTCTCCTAAGCACTACACACTGTGTGGGGCACTTGACAGGGGGGAGGAGCCAGGAGTGACCCAGAAGAGGAGGATTGGAGTTGCGCTATGCAAAAACATTGCACAAAGCAGGTAAGTATAAGAGGTTTATTAGAAAAAATATATATTATGTTTACAATCATTTTAAAGCACAAACTTTTGATTTCATTTTAGGATAGACTGGGGAAACGATTAAAACTCTGTAAAGTTGTATAGCCATCTTTAATCCAGCTGGGGAGATTCCACCTTTCTATTTGTCTGGGACAGGCATAATATATAAAATTGTATGTATCTACACCTCTGGCAAACGCTATGCTTCTACCACACTCCCACCATCCTAAGCCCTAATATATCCTACCAAGCCTTCACCTTTTACCTGGGTCTCTTCTAGGATTGAGAACCACTATTAAAGTGGAGTTCTACTAAAAACTGGAACTTCCACTTTTCGGAACCCTACCCCCCTCAGGTGCCACATTTGGCACCTTTCAGAGGGAAGGGGTGCAGATACCTGTATAATACAGGTATTTACACCCACTTCCGGGGAAAGACTCCCACTGGAGTCACTCGACTTCCAGGAGACAGCAGGGACCACTGGGAATACGCCGCGCTGCTCACGCATGCGCAGTAGGGAACCGGGCAGTATGCTGCAAGGCTTCACTACCCGATTCCCTCACCGAGGATGACGGTGGGGGCAGCAGAGAGACAAGCGATTGCTTGTCTTCTGCTGCCGACATCGCGGGCGCGCTGGACAGGTAAGTGTCCATTTATTAAAAGTCAGCAGCTGCAGTATTTGTAGCTGCTGGCTTTTGATAAAAAAAACAATGTGTGGGACCTCCACAGGACACAGAGGCAGCTTTCAATCAAATCCTGTAAAGAGTGAGCGGAGGGCGGAGCTACACTGCACTGTGTTTGTCTATGGGTGTACACAGCCTAGCTCAGGAGTGTGCCTGCACGAATGCCCCCATAGTAGCCGGCTGACTGTGGTGTGTTTACATTGTACTTTGTGCCAAGGAAGTCATCTGATTATGAATGGCCCATCTTGGCCAGTACTACAATACACAGTGTATGTAACAAAGTGTGGTGCGCTGTATATGTACGGTTCAAGATGTGGAATTGAAAAGGGATGACAATGCAACAAAATGTGCAATGTACTGCACCCAACTACAACCCACAGCTGTGGGCACTCATCCCGATCTGTCTGCCTATTACTCATACCTTCAGGAATCCCAATCTACATCACAGCACAAGGATTCTGATTTCTGGGAGGACAGGAGGAGGGAGATCTGCTCACCCCAGGAAAGGAATCCTGTGATCCTCCCCTACAAATCACAGAGTCAGGAAGACACATGGGAGAAGTGTATGGTGTGATTGGAAGGGGGGCCCTCCTCATAAACAACAACAATCATCCGCTTCATAAACACAAACATTTATCAGCAGAACTGTAAACAGCCGACAGGACCGAGCTGTACATCTACGATATTATCACACAGCAACATAAAGCACCGCTCTGCCTTTATTCTACTCTGTTTTATCATCATAGCTGAATAAAGTTATCACTAATGACAACTATGAGGAGTCCACACACCTCTATAACTGAGGAGCTGACAGTCCTTGGACACAAGCCCTAGAGCTGGCAGCCCCCGATCGGACGCAAGCCCTAGAGGTGTCGATCCCCGTCCGGACACGGACAGAGCAGTCATAAGACATTTTGGGGCCCCTTACACAGCTTTAGGGGGCGTGCCCCCCCCCCCCCCCAATGGCTGTCCCACAGAATCCGCTAACGGGCCATTCCACTAAGCTATTCAGTGCACCCACTTTTATTTCAACTTATTATAAGAAAATGAATCCAATCCAGCAAAGAGAGAACCCCATATATTCAGCAAAAAGAGACATCCCCATCCAGCAAAGAGGAGACAGTGCCCGACCGGACACACACACATTACAGGTGACATCGCCGACCGGACAGGGCCAGCACAGGAGACATCGCCCGACCGGACAGGGCCAGCACAGGTGACATCGCCCGACCGGACAGGGCCAGCACAGGTGACATCGCCAGCACAGGTGACATCGCCCGACCGGACAGGGCCAGCACAGGTGACATCGCCCGACCGGACAGGGCCAGCACAGGTGACATCCCCAGCACAGGTGACATCGCCCGACCGGACAGGGCCAGCACAGGAGACATCGCCCGACCGGACAGGGCCAGCACAGGAGACATCGCCCGACCGGACAGGGCCAGCACAGGTGACATCGCCCGACCGGACAGGGCCAGCACAGGAGACATCGCCCGACCGGACAGGGCCAGCACAGGAGACATCGCCCGACCGGACAGGGCCAGCACAGGAGACATCGCCCGACCAGACAGGGCCAGCACAGGAGACATCGCCCGACCAGACAGGGCCAGCACAGGAGACATCGCCCGACCGGACAGGGCCAGCACAGGAGACATCGCCCGACCGGACAGGGCCAGCACAGGAGACATCGCCCGACCGGACAGGGCCAGCACAGGAGACATCGCCCGACCGGACAGGGCCAGCACAGGAGACATCGCCCGACCAGACAGGGCCAGCACAGGTGACATCGCCCGACCGGACAGGGCCAGCACAGGTGACATCGCCCGACCGGACAGGGCCAGCACAGGTGACATCGCCCGACCGGACAGGGCCAGCACAGGTGACATCGCCCGACCGGACAGGGCCAGCACAGGTGACATCGCCCGACCGGACAGGGCCAGCACAGGTGACATCGCCCGACCGGACAGGGCCAGCACAGGTGACATCGCCCGACCGGACAGGGCCAGCACAGGTGACATCGCCCGACCGGACAGGGCCAGCACAGGTGACATCGCCCGACCGGACAGGGCCAGCACAGGTGACATCGCCCGACCGGACAGGGCCAGCACAGGTGACATCGCCCGACCGGACAGGGCCAGCACAGGTGACATCGCCCGACCGGACAGGGCCAGCACAGGTGACATCGCCCGACCGGACAGGGCCAGCACAAGAGACATCGCCCGACCGGACAGGGCCAGCACAGGAGACATCGCCCGACCGGACAGGGCCAGCACAGGTGACATCGCCCGCAGCACAGGTGACATCGCCCGACCGGACAGGGCCAGCACAGGTGACATCGCCCGACCGGACAGGGCCAGCACAGGTGACATCGCCCGACCGGACAGGGCCAGCACAGGAGACATCGCCCACAGCACAGGTAAAATCGCCCGACCGGACACACACACACATTACAGGCGACAGTCCCAGAAAGGAGAGGCGACAGTCCCAGAAAGGAGAGGCGACAGTCCCAGAAAGGAGAGGCGACAGTCCCAGAAAGGAGAGGCGACAGTCCCAGACAAGAGAGGTGACAGTCCCAGACAAGAGAGGTGACAGTCCCAGACAAGAGAGGTGACAGTCCCAGACAAGAGAGGTGACAGTCCCAGACAAGAGAGGTGACAATCCCCGAGATATTTCTATGACAGGAGAGGTGACAGTCCCCCGGTCCCATAGGATGTGTACACGTTGTCACACACATACACACAGTGTCCCCGGATACTCACAAACTTGGAGAACTTCCTGTCCCCATCCTCTGCGGACGGCTCGGGGTAGGCCGGGACGGCCCGGGGTTTGCGGCTCATGGTGTGGCGGTGTGTGAAGAAGAGAAAGGGATGTGAGTCAGGGATGGATGGACGTCACCTGAGGATTAGTAGGAATCCGATTAGGACTGTGAGGTGGAAGGGCGGTGATCCACTTATGTCTGAATCCGATCTCATACACAGCACTACGAGCCAGCCACTCACTTCAATCTACCGCCAGGCTCAATGTTCCCGCCAGTCCAACCACACCCACTACTTCTCACTGAGCCAATAGGATCGTGCCGAGCCTTTGCCATGCACAGCAACCAGCCACTCTCAGAGCCCTGGCACCCTATGACATGTACGATATGCCGGACTCAGGCGGCCATCTTTGTAGCTGGCACAGACCTTTGGGCTCTGTCTGCAGCTCTGGGATCGTTCACTTTAGTGACAGTAGTCACTCGTTGTTCCTGGCTTTCCTTTCTTCATTCAGCCTGAGTGAGCCCTTTGTACCTCATTCTTCCTCAGGCGTTCTCATTTTTTTGTAGACTTTTATAAAAATATATATATCTAAAGTTGAAATGCAGGAAACTTAAAACGTTACCTTAGGGGCTAATTCACACACAGTGCATCTTACTGCATTGTAGAGCATCAGCAGGGCCGCTGTTAGAAATCACGGGGCCCCGCACAGCCTACCTGAGGGGCCCCCTTTAACTACTTCTGCACTGAGTCTCTTTTTGAGATCTGTTGTTTTCAAGTTAAAATCATTTTTTATTTTTTTGCTAGAAAATTACTTAGAACCCCCAAACAATTATTATTTTTTTTTTTTCAGACAGACTAGAAAATGAAATGGTGGTCATTGCAATACTTTATGTTACACCGTATTTATGCAGCGGTCTTACAAGCGCAATTTTTGGGGAAAAATTTCACTTTTTTGAATAAAAAAAACACAACAGTATGGTTAGCCCAATTTTTTTTCTATATTGTAAAAGATAATTTTATGCAGAGTAAATTGAAACCCAACATGTTGTGCTTTAAAAGGCAACAAACGTTGGCACTTAAACATCTCCATTGGTGACATTTAGAAATTTCTACAGGCTACCTGTTTAGGAGGTCTTTTGCTAGAATTATTGCTCTCGCTCAAACGATCGCGGCAATACCTCACATGTGTGGTTTGAACACCGTTTTTAAGCGGGCTCGACTTACGTTTACGTTTGCTTCTGTGCCTTGAGCTCGGTGGGACGGGGTGCTTTACTTTTTTTTATTCTTATTTATTTTACTTTTTATTTTTACATTTAAAAAAAATGTTTGGGGTCACTTTTATTCCTATTACAAAGAATGTAAACATCACTTGTAATTGAAAAAGCATGACAGGACCTCTTTAATGTGAGATCTGAGGTCAAAAGACCTCAGATCTTACATTAACACTTAAATACAATAAAAAAAATATATATATATTTTTTTAAATAAAATAACATTTCCCCTATTAGACCATTGGGCGGAAGTGACGTTTGATGTTGCTTTTGCCATCCAGTGGTATGGGGGCCATCTTTCCCTCACTCAGCATCCAGCCTTTTAGGCCGGGTTCACACCTATGCGAATTGAGTGCGGCTTAAACCACATCCAATTCGCAGAACATTTCTAAATACATTGTTTTCAATGAGGTTGGTTCACATATGTGCGATGCATTCACACTGCGCATTGACGAAAAAACGTGTGCGTTTTCTAGGCATTGCGGTGCGGTGCGAATTCAGGCCCATTATCTTCTATGGGAACGCATCTGGTTCGCAGATGTGTTCATTTCTCTTCAGGATTTCTCTCATTCTACTCAATACACTTCCCCCCTCCCCTCTCCCAGGTCTCCAAATTTGCATCTAAAACAGAGCTGATCTGCTGAACAGTTGTCTTATCTCTCTGCAGAGATAACAGAGCTGAAATTCGCACCGCACAAGTGTGAATCCGGGCTCAGGGAAGAAGATCAGGGGGCACCTCTCCCGTCGCTGATAAAAGTGATTTTGGAGCGAATCAGCAGCGGAGACCACTTTTATCTGAAAGAGGCGGTTTAAACATTTATTTTATTTTATTACAAAAAAAATTACACTGTATCTTCCTTTTTTTTGTATCTCTTTTATTACTATCAGAAGGGATGACCAACATCACTTGTGATAGCATGGGGAAGTGACAGATCCCCTGTATGGAGAGATCTGGTCTCTATTAGACCCCATATCTATTCTCTGGCCTTCAACGCATCTGATCAAACCAAAATCGGTTTAATCAGATGCTTTTTCAAACCTGTAATGGCTTGTTTACATGAGACCAAAAACAACAAAGTGACAAAATCCTCATTGTTTCTGGTTTCTGACGTCAAACAGTGTGAGGAAAAACATTGGTTCCCAGAGAAACCCTTTTATCAGGGTCCCCAGAGTTCTCCCTTACATCAGAGTCCACAGAGTTCCCCTTTTACATCTGAACGTGCAGAGTTCCCTTACACTGTAAGGGGGAAATGTCAGACTCTGATGTAAGGGAGAACTCTTAGGACCCTGACATAAGGCATGCTCTGGGAACCCTAATTTAAGGGGGAACACTGAGAACTCAGATGTACGGAGAGGAATCTGATGTGAGGGGGAACACTGAGAATTCTGATGTACGGAGAGGAATCTGATGTAAGGGTGAACACTGAGAACTCTGATGTACGGAGAGGAATCTGATCTAAGGGGGAATGATGAGAACTCTGATGTACGGAGAGGAATCTGATATAAGAGGGAACGATGAGAACTCTGATGTACGGAGAGGAATCTGATGTAAGGGTGAACACTGAGAACTCTGATGTACGGAGAGGAATCTGATGTAAGGGGGAACACTGAGAACTCTGATGTACGGAGAGGAATCTGATGTAAGGGGGAACACTGAGAACTCTGATGTACGGAGAGGAATCTGATATAAGGGGGAACGATGAGAACTCTGATGTACGGAGAGGAATCTGATGTAAGGGTGAACACTGAGAACTCTGATGTACGGAGAGGAATCTGATCTAAGGGGGAATGATGAGAACTCTGATGTACGGAGAGGAATCTGATATAAGAGGGAACGATGAGAACTCTGATGTACGGAGAGGAATCTGATGTAAGGGTGAACACTGAGAACTCTGATGTACGGAGAGGAATCTGATGTAAGGGGGAACACTGAGAACTCTGATGTACGGAGAGGAATCTGATGTAAGGGGGAACACTGAGAACTCTGATGTACGGAGAGGAATCTGATATAAGGGGGAACGATGAGAACTCTGATGTACGGAGAGGAATCTGATGTAAGGGGGAACACTGAGAACTCTGATGTACGGTGAGGAATCTGATATAAGAGGGAACGATGAGAACTCTGATGTACGGAGAGGAATCTGATGTAAGGGGGAACACTGAGAACTCTGATGTACGGAGAGGAATCTGATGTAAGGGGGAACACTGAGAACTCTGATGGATGTACGGAGAGGAATCTGATGTAAGGGGGAACGATGAGAACTCTGATGTACGGAGAGGAATCTGATGTAAGGGGGAACACTGAGAATTCTGATGTACGAAGAGGAATCTTATGTAAGGGGGAACACTGAGAATTCTGATGTACGGAGGGGAATCTGATGTAAGGGGGAACACTGTGGCCTCTGGTGTAAAGGGGAACTTTAATGTAAGGGGTGCTCTGAGAACCCTGGTTTACCTTAGTGTACTTACTCAGAGGCAGGAGAGAAAAGGGGTAGAGATAAGGAAACAAAAAAAGTGTAGCGCTAATCAAAATATATAAATTAATAAATAAATAAATACGTGAGAAATTAATAAATACGTAAAAACTTGATAAATAAAGTGCTCGAATATTGATAGTGAACAATGGAAATAGAAATGTCCCCTTAACTACTTGAGATCCACGCTATAGCCGAATGACGGCTTCAGCGCGGATCTAAATATCCAAAATGCCGTCAATTGACAGCCTGTCACTAGCACGTTCCTTGCGCGCGCTCCAGAGCGCGCAGCGGGGAAATTCTGTGTTGGCTGTGTCCCTCGGACACGGCCAATCACAGATCGCCGCGAACGGCCAATCAGAGTGGCCGTTTGCTATGCGATCTGTGCGGCCAATGAGAGATGATCTCATATGTAAACATATGAGATCATCTCTCATTGCCGTTTTACTTAGAGACAGCGTCCTGTCTCTGGAGAGGAGACCGATCTGTGTCCCGTGTACATAGGGACACAGCATCGGTCACCTCCCCCAGTCACCCCCTCCCCCCACAGTTAGAACACAATGCAGGGAATACATTTAACCCCTTCCTCACCCCCTAGTGTCAACCCCTTCAATGCCAGTCACATTTATACAGTAATTAGTGCATATTTATAGCACTGATCGCAGTATAAATGTGAGTGGCGCCAAAAATGTGTCAAAAGTGTCCAAAAAATATGTAGAAGAATACGCATCGCCCTAAACTGAGAAAAAAAAATTGTTTTTGTTTTTTTTTTTAATTGGGATATTTATTATAGCAACAAGTAAAATATATTGTATTTTTTTTCAAAATTGTCACTCTTTTTTGTTTATAGCGCAAAAAATAAAAACCGCCAAATACCACCAAAAGAAAGCTCTACTTGTGGGGAAAAAAGGACGTAAATTTTTTTTGGGAGCCACGTCGCATGACCGCGCAATTGTCAGTTGAAGCTGAAATTTCACCTGGGCAGGAGGGGGGTATATGTGCCCAGTAAGCAAGTGGTTAAGCACACTATGGAAGTCTATATGCAGGAAATTCAAAACAGGTGCAAAAATGCAAAGACTATCTGTCCTTAGAGTGATCAAAGTTCGGTGTTGACAAAGTTCAAAATATGGTGACAACTTCAAACCATGCAGATCTGTGCAAGTGAAGAAGTGATGAAGTGAAGGGGACCACCCCACAAGTAAAAGGCTTACCAAAATGTATGGACCCTAGAGAACCTATGTTCAATGGGTCAAAAAGGCTTGCGTGGTGGAACCACAATGTAATTTAGGCGATCCTATGGACTTCTAGATGCTGTGCCAGAGACGACAAAACACCAGTAGGATAGAGAGAATCTCAGGGAAAGGTGACTTCCTGTTGGATTGTCTCATAAAAATGATGGTCCAGGGAATCCCAAATAGATGTAGAAGGGTTGTGTCATATAATAGAAAAAAAAAAGTGGCCACAGCGTACAATAACAGACTGTTGTGGCCAGGAGTACATAATTAGGGTTTAAGGGACAATAGGACCACTAATGCCCAAAAACCGCTCTATATTACATATCAAAAGTTTAATGAAGTCAGAACACTTACATTTGTGATGATATTCAAGCGTTTTGTATAAAATGTGGCAACAATGAAGTCCTGCCGACGCGTTTCGTCTGCTAGGACATCATCTGGGGTAGAGATAAGACTTCAGTCACAGACAGAGATGGATGGTGCGCTCACTCACCCCTTGGCACCTCTCATCCAGATGTATCCAGATGTATCTGTGGCTGCTGGGCTTCAAATTTCCCGCCACCACTTTCCTTTTCCAAGGCACTGCACCAGGGATTTGAATTGGGCCAACACATCTGTGAGTGTACGTGGGGGGGGGGGGGGGATAGTTAGGTTAGTGCTGGCTTTGCGCAGTGTGAAAGAGAGTAAAACAGACACTCTCGGCTTAGACTACTGCAGCCAGCAACCCTGCTGGGAAGCCATAGTCTGGTCTGAACAATGGGTCCGCCCAAAATAAGCTCATGTTCCTTTTTGATTGCGATTGCAGCACAGCAAAATTGTGGCATGATTGGGGTGCCATTAGAAGTATTAGAAATGCATCTCGCATTTTGCAGCCACTTGAAATCGTGGGGTGGAATCGTGGCAATTCCGCCTGCGATCATCAGTGAATGCAGCCTTAGATTAATTGGAGGACAGGTCTTTTAGACCCCCGATGTATCATTCTAGAGAACCTGTTCACCAAAAAATGCATCACATAGGGGATGAGATGAACAAAAAGATTAGTAAAAAGGAAAAACATTTTATGTTTTAAAAAAGTTAAAAGTTACAGTTGAGCATTTAAAATCCCTCCCTGACCCTGGAAAAATGTCAATTGCGCCTCATGTACACTGCTGCTGATAAACGACGTTTAGGAGCAGTTGGGCATTTTTTTCAGCAGCCCCTGAACTCTCCTCCATGTATACTCAGTCATTTACAGTGCCTTGCAAAAGTATTCACCCCATTGGCTTTTTACCTAGTTTTTAAATTACAGCCTTTAGTCAAATGTTTTTTTAATCTGAATTATATGTGATGGATCAGAACACAATAGTCTAAGTTGGTGAAGTAAAATTAGAAAAATATATACATAAAATAATTTTTCAGAACAAAAAAACTGATAATTGGCATGTGCGTATGTATTTACCCCCTCTGTTATGAAGCCCATAAAAAGTTCTGGTGCCACCAATTACCTTCAGAAGTCACATAATTAGTGAAATGATGTCCACCTGTGTTCAACCTAATGCCCTGTACACAGGAGAGGAAATTCCAACAGCAAAAGTCCAATGTGAGCTTTTGAACAGAAATTTAGAGTGTGTGTATGCTCCATCGGACTTTTGCTGTCGGAATTTCCACCAACAAAAGATTAAGAGCTGGTTTTCAAAATTTCCGACGGAGAAAATACCTGTCGGAAAATCCGATCTTCTGTAGCAATTCTGACACGCAAAATTCAGACGCAGGCTCAGAAACAATTCGACGCATGCTCGGAAGCATTGAACTTAATTTTCTCGGCTCGTCATAGTGTTGTACGTCACCGTGTTCTTGACAGAGGAACGTTCAGAGAACATTTGTGTGAGTGGAATTCCGTCGGAAAAACCATTCAAGGTTTTTCAGACGGAAAATCCGATCATGTGTACGCAGCATTAGTGTCACATGATCTGTCATTACATTTACACACCTTTTTGAAAGGCCCCAGAGGCTGCAACACCTAAGCAAGAGGCACCACTAACCAAACACTGCCATGAAGACCAAGACACTCTCCAAACAAGTAAGGAACAATGTTGTTGTGAAGTACAAGTCAGTGATAGGTTACAAAAAAATATCCAAATCTTTGATGATCCCTAGGAGCACCATCAAATCTATCCTAACCAACTGGAAATAAAATGGCACAACAGCAAACCTGCCAAGAGACGGGCACACACCAAAACTCATGGACCGGGCAAGGAGAGCATTGATCAGAGAGGCAGCACATAGACCTAAGGTAACCCTGGTGGAGCTGCAGAGTTCCACAGCAGAGACTGGAGTATCTGTGCATAGAACTACAATAAGCTGAACGCGCCATAAGGTTGGGCTTTATGGCAGAGTGGCCAAAGCCATTACTTTCAGCAAAAAACAAAATGGCATGTTTTGAGTTTGTGGAAAGGCATGTGGGAGACTCCCAAAATGTATGGAGGAAGGTGCTTTGATCTGATGAGACTAAAATGTAACTTTTTGCCCATCAAAGAAAACGATATGTCTGGCACAAACCCACCGCATCACCGAAAGAACATCACCATGTGGGGATGTTTTTCAGCAGTCGGGACTGGGAAACTGTTCAGAGTTGAGGGAAAGATAGATGGTGCTAAATACAGGGATATTCTTGAGAAAAACCTCTACCACTCTGTGTGTGATTTAAGGCTAAGACGGAGGTTTACCTTCCAGCAGGACAATGACCCCAAGCACACTGCTAAAGCAACACATGAGTGGTTTAAGGTGAAACATGTAAATGTGTAGGAATGGCCTAGTCAAAGCCCAGACCTCAATCCAATAGAAAATCTGTGTTTAGACTTAAAGATTGCTGTTTACAAGAGCAAAGCATCCAACTTGAACGAGCTGGAGCAGTTTTGCAAGGAGATCCCAGTGGTGAGATGTGGCATGCTCATAGAGTCTTATCCAAAGCGACTTGGAGCTGTGATAGCCGCAAAAGGTGGTTTTACAAAGTATTGACTTTAGGGGGGTGAATAGTTATGCACATTGACTTTTTCTGTTATTATGTCCTATTTGTTGTTTGCTTCAAAATAATAAAAAAAGCATCTTCAAAGTTGTGGGCATGTTCTGTACATTAACTGATGCAAATCCTCAAACAATCCATGTTAAAGCGGAGGTCCGGCTGTAAAAAAAATAAAATAAAATAAAAGCCAGCAACTACAAACACTGTAGCTGCTAACTTTTAATAAGCACACTTACCTGTCCAGGTTGCGCGCGATGTCGGCCGCCCGAGGCCGATCCGTCCCTCGGACTGGGTTTCGATGCGGCCTTCCTCACTAAGGGAAACAGGTAGTGAAGCCTTGCGGCTTCACAGCCTGTTTCCTACTGCGCATGCGTGAGTCGCGCGGCTTTTTGTGAATGGGCGCACCATCCTGTGTGTCCCAGAAGGCAGCGTGTCTCCATTTTCCAGGAGGCAAAAGTGAGGAGGGGAACATAAAACCTCACTGCAGATGAAGAGGCAGATTAGGACGATCTGCCTAGTAACAGCCTTTTTTGGTAAGTATATATATTTTTTTTTAGCCTTTTTGGCTATTTTTTTTTTTTTAAAGGTGGACCTCCACCCTAAAAAAAAGCACTGTAAATGGGCCCTTTTGCATCTTTGTGAGACAGGGACTTTACCCTTATCCATATAAGAAGTGATAGATATATTTACGATGGTGTCAACATCCTTCAAAATGTCTTTAATACATTCTAGAAAATATGGGACTTTTTAGACACCACTTCCACAAAATAGAATTAAAAATATTTTTTTATTAATACTTTCATGATTAAAACAATATTAACATACAAATATGGCTGACACAATGTAACATTTGATTAGCAAGTCTTTATACATTTTCCATGTTCCCAGATCAATCCACTTAGTGATACAATAATTGCCTATGTGGGAGAAGCTGATCATGTTTCATCTTCATCAGGGGCTGTAATCAAGGGCCCAGATTCACAGAGCGCTTACGCCTGCGCAACAGGAGATGCGCGTGCGTAAGTCGAAATGTGCGCGTGCGTTTCGATGCACGGCATCCCCAGAACGAGATACGCCAAAAATCTACTTTTTTTGGTCCCGCGTAATTTCGTTAGACAGGCGCATCCGTCCGCGCAAAAGTGCGCTAGACAGACCATTGATTTGCTAGTCAAATATGCTAATGAGGGACTTACGGGGATCCACAAAAGAATGTTGGGGCAGCGCAGGCGACGCAGTGTGCGCAACAGCAAAATGTCCTGTCTAAAATTAGAGCATATAAAAGCTGGTCTAAAAAGAGAAAAAAAGTCTACTTGTTAGATAAAGCAACACTGTTAGTGAGGAGCTCAGCAGTCACACGTGTTGCACAGCAATCTGTATGCCAACATGCCAGTGGCATCGTCGCGCATAGCTATACTACTGACTTTAGATGAACAAAGAAGGATGAGGGCACTGAGGAGGGCACTAAGGAGGGCACGGGAGATGTTTTTTTTTTTTTTTTTTTTTTTTTTTTTTTTTATTTGCTTATATAAAATTTACAATTTAATCTAATCTAATACAATATTCTTATCTGATACAAGCCCCTCACTCTTCACTTGATATATCACACATGCATAGACATCTTTGGCATGAGTGATTCTGAGGTGTCTCGCATCTTCAGATTCACCCCTCATGCCATCATGGAATTACCACAACCTTGCAGGAGGACATCAGCAGCCCAACACATGGCACTACCCATGACACCCATGACAGCTACATATACAATCAGAGCCCCATCCCCACAGATTTCGAACAGAACATGTATGGGGACAGCTGGCTGGTTGGTGAGTGACATGGGTGGCAGGCATGACTGTCCCCCCCCATGATGCACATCACAAGGGGCACATGCACTACTAACATCCTCCTGTCTTTTACCTTCAAGGTGACTCTGCATATGCACTGGGACCCCATCTCATGACCCCATCTCATGCCAGCTCACATTATGCATCTTTGCACGTTAAACACACACATTAATCACGGCACAATGAGAATGCATGCATGCACACCACTGTGGTCCCTAGCACACACACCCCACATCCTCATCACATTGGATTGGCACCAGTCCACCATGCAGGACTTGTGAGCTGCAACGCCATGCCACGGCTCCAATTATGTCACTGTACATTCATACACCATTCACACGGACCTGGGGATCACTTCTCCACCACAAATGAGGGTGACACCCCTTTTCCCGCAGGAATATCACCCCCACATTCCAAAATCATACACAAACAGAACCAAAAAAATAAAATAAATGACGAGCAAAAATAAAAAATGCCCCAGCAAAAATATAATTTAAACAAAATAACAACAAAGAAAACACATAAAAGACAAAAATCACTCTGCAAAACAGTCCCCAAATATCTCAAAGACACGTCACAAACAAACAAACGCTAATAAACAAAAGCACCTTGCTGTATAGGAAGGGAAACAAAGGGATGTACTTTTGCAAAGGAAGTGCGTTTGTGTCTGTCTATTTATGCTGTTTGCGTAGTTCACAAAGTTGCCCTAGTCCACTTCCAATTTCACTGATTGCGCCGTTCCCGAGTTGTGAGCATGCACACAGCGGAGCTGACCATGGTCTCCTTCAAGCGCGCATGCGCGAGCCGGCCGGCCCTTCATTTGCATGGGGTCACAGCTCATTTCAATGTAACGCGCCCACGTCCTTCCCAATTTGTATTACTCCGCCTTACGCCTCTGAAATAACGTTACGCATGCGCAATTTTCTGCGCAAAAGCTACGAGAATAGGGTGATTATGCAGCAAAATTGCGCAAGTCTAACATAAAGGCGGTGCGCTACGCCGGTCCAATAATGCGCAGATGTACGTGAATCTGGGCCAAGATCTTTAGATAAATAGTGCACCAATCACTTATCAGACAACATTAAAATTAGTCCCAGTCCTGGGCATCTCCCAGCCTAAACTTGCCAAACCGTATAAAAAATTACTCAGGCACATCCTGACCGCAATTCGGTGCTTGATAGCCCTTAATTGGAAAAAAAACACACCCCCTTCTCAGGAAGCTCTTTACGCCAGGGTAAAGGTAGTGGAACTGATGGAGAGGATGACGGCCAGGATGCGTGATGGTCTGGACGACCATGATGAGGCGCGGGGGCGGACACAGTAACCTAGAACCTAAACTTGTTCTGTATTTTTTTCCTCTCTTCTTTCCTTCTTTCCTCCCTCTTCTCTTTATCTACTCCAGCTGTCATTTCCACAGTAAACAATGCAATTTAAATGCATTTTTTGCTGTGAAAATGACAATTGTCCCAAAAATGTGTCAAAATTGTCCGAAGTGTCCGCCATATTGTCGCAGTCACGAAAAAAATCGCTGATCGCCGCTATTAGTAGTAAAAAAAAAAAATGCAATAAAACTATCCCTTATTTTGTAAACGCTATAAATTTTGCGAAAACCAACCGATAAACGCTTATTGCGATTTTTTTTACCAAAAATACGTAGAAGAATACGTATCGGCCTAAACTGAGGAAAAAAAATGTTTTTTTTATATATTTTTGGGGGATATTTATTATAGCAAAAAGTAAAAAATATTGCATTTTTTTTTAAATTGTCGCTCTATTTTTGTTAATAGCGCAAAAAATAAAAACCGCAGAGGTGATCAAATACCACCAAAAGAAAGCTCTATTTGTGGGAAAAAAAGGACGCCAATTTTGTTTGGGAGCCACGTCGCACGACCGCGCAATTGTCAGTTAAAACGAAGCAGTGTCGAATCGCAAAAAGGGGCAAGGTCCTTTACCTGCATTTTGGTCCGGGTCTTAAGTGGTTAATATATTTTTATGAAATTTTTTATTAAAGGGCCAATTTTTTTATTTTTATTTTTTTAAGAGGTCCGGAGGTCCCCAGGGGCCCGGAGGCCCCCAGGGACCCAGATGGCAACCCCCCTTTTTTATTTATTTTTAATTTAAAAAAGATTTTTTAACATAATTTTATTTTATTTTTTTATTAAAGGGCCAGTTTTCTTTTTAGGGGTCTGGAGGCCCCCAGGGCCCCATATGGCAACCCCCCTTTTTTATTTATTTTTGATAAAAAAATATATTTTTTAACATAATTTTATTTTATTTTTTATTAAAGGGCCTATTTTTTTTAGGGGTCTGGAGGTCCCCAGAGGCCCGGAGGCCCCCAGGGCCCCAGATGGCAACTCCCTCTTTTTTTATTTATTTTTTATAAAAATACTGTATATATATTTTTTAATATATTTTTATTACATTTTTTATTAAAGGGCCAATTTTTTTTTTTTTTTTTTAAGAGGTCCAGAGGTCCCGGATGGAACCCCCCCCCCTTTTTTGTAATTTCTTAAAAAAAAATTAAAGGGCCCCCAGGGCCCCAAATGGCAACCACCCTTTTTTTAAAAAAAATATCTCTCTTTTTTTCTTTTTATTAAAGGACCCAGGGCCCAGGGTGGCTACCCCCCCTTTTTTTTAATTTATATTTTTCTTTATTGTTTATGTAAAGGGTCCCCCCACTTCTCAATTCGCGGCGCAACCCCCCCTGCTTCTCAATTTCAGGCGGCAGCACCCCCCCCCCTGGTTCTCTGCTCCAGGGGGCCCATGCCTGAAGCTGTGTAAGGGGCCCCATAATTCCTGATGGCGGCCCTGGGCTTCGATATCATATGTGTGCCACGGCTCATAGTGCCAGGGTGACTGACATGGTGGTTGGAGGGAACAGTTCTTTATTTGATTTTTTTGTTTTTTTGTTACTATATATGTTATTTTTTTTTCTGTCCCCCTCGTAGCCATACTACTTTGGCCTAAAAAAAATTGTCCCAGTCATAGAATACTGCCTGGCCCAGGTTGCAATAGGAGGAGCAGAGTTCACCGCAAAGACCGGAGGAGAGCCTGACAGAAAAGTACACTAGTTGTAGGCAGGCTTTACATTTCTCCAGACCAGCCTCATGTGCCTCCCCTAGAGCTATGAAGGAGTAAATGAACCTAATAATTATAATACATTTATTAAATCATTTTATCGGCTGAACAATGGTACAGTATTTGTTGTTTTTAAATGCTAATGTACAAGGAAATGAGTGGTTGAAAATGCCCCAGTGGATTTAAAGGGGTTGTAAAGCCTAGATTTTTCACCTTAATGCATCCTATGCATTAAGGTGAAAAAACATTGGATGCTTACAAGCCCTCCAGCCCCACTGTTTACTTACCTGAGCCCTCGAAATTCCTGTGTCGTGAACGCATTGGCTTCTTGGCCCAGTCTTCTTGGCTGTTCTTGGCTCTTCATTGGAGATTGATAGCAGCGCTGCTGTCAATCTAATGAATGACACGGCACACCGGGGGGGCGGGGCCGAGTGATACACTCCACAGCTATGGCCGCCACTGCATCACACGGGAGCGCGCCCGCAAGCTAATCCCCTTGGGAGATTGCTCTTGTGGGGAGGAGCCAAGACAGGCGCCGAGGGACCCCAGAAAACCAGGATCGGGGCCACTCTGTGTAAAAGGGAACTGCACAGTTGAGGTAAGTATGGTATGGTATGTAAACAAAAATTAACCCTTACAACCCCTTTAAGAGATTTTTTTTTAATGGGCTGCGTGACCAGGGTCTGATATTCACTAAATATTTTGTACTAATCCAAAGATTGCAATATATTAACTCACAGTTTCTTTCCAGTGCACACCCAGTTCCCACTTGTCTAAAATGCAGCAAATTGTAGAAAAGGTGAGTCATTACAAACATGCACTGTTATGCCACAGCCACTGTTGGTCCTATTAACCATTTATCTGCCATTTTTAAGTGTTCTTGCATAGCAAGATCACTTACTATTATCTCACATATATATTATTATTCTTATAGCCAAATTTACCACCCTAACTCCTCCCACAGTTTTTACACTACATAGACGAGTAATATACCGAAACGTGCGGATTGTTCCTGATCGGATTGCTATTACTTTGTGGAACGTTTCGCCGAATCGTTCGCGAAATATCGCCGTTTTTGCGGCAAAATTTGTCCCATAGGAATGAATGGTGAAGCTAGAGTATGGAGACTCCCTCATTTTCAAGCCCACCTACACAAATCTTATATCAAAACGTTCAGCTATCCCTGCTGCTACTACACCGGTCCACGGCTAAGCGATCGTCCTGATCATTTTCACAACACGACCATTTGTTTGCAACCCATGCCATCTATTGACCTCCATTGACTTCCATTGAAATTACAGTCAAGACACCTAAAATTTTAAGAGCAATATTTAAACTGTGACTGTGCCTTCAATTTTTATACTATACATCAAAATGTAGGATTTATAGTTTTTAAAATACAACCGTTTGAAGAAGGACAAGTTTTCAAAAAAAAACACGAATCTCTGAGTCTCTGCTTAGAGGCTGCATATAAACAAACATTGGTTTCTTAGGAAACGCTGAGGAGAATACCTCCTCGCACACAGCAGTGAGGTGAATTCTATAGCTCCTCCAACAGAGCTGTGAGGTGAATTGGCTCTGCGTAACTTCTGCATACTAGCATACACTGCATATAGCAACCATCCATAGCAACCAGTCCATAGAAACATCCATAGCAAAAAGTCCATAGCAACCAGACCATAGCAACCCTCCATAGCAACCAGTCCATAGCAACCACTCCATAGCAACCAGTCCATAGCACCCAGTCCATAGCAACCATCCATAGCAACCAGTCCATAGCAATCAGTTCATAGCAACCGTCCATAGCAACCAGTCCATAGCAACCGTCCATAGCAACCAGTCCATAGCAACCGTCCATAGCAACCCGTCCATAGCAACCCGTCTATAGCCATCAGTCCATAGAAACCAGTCCATAGCAACCCTCCATAGCAACCAGTTTTTGATGGGGCAAAAAGTATGGTGCAGTTTTGATGGAGCAGTTTTTGATGGGGCAATGGATCGAAATGGATCGACACACTGTTGGATCACATTTACATCTCTAGGGGCACTGTCTCCAGTCAGGAGTAATAAAGGTGGAGGCAAGAACACGTCACACAATTTCCCCAGAAATTGTATCTTTTCTAGTTTTTCTTCTAAAAACATATGTGTATTTTAAGGCAAAGTTCACATATCCTTGTTTGTACCTTTGTCCTGACCTAAGCTACCCTCGTCATTTACAGGTGTGTACTTACCTTGATCTGATGGTTGCAGCCTCTGATGTTTATTTACATCCCACTGTGCATGTGTTTCCATCCTGGCCATGCTTGTGTGGCACAGTCCTATAGACTTATGGTTTATTTTATTTATTTTAGGTACTTATATAGCACCGTCAATTTACGCAGCGTTTTACATATACATTGTACATTCACATCAGTCCCACTCCCTGCCCTCAAGGAGCTCACAACCTAAGGTTCCTAACTCACATTCATATACTAGGGCCAATTTTAGGCAAGATCAGATTAACCTACAAATATGTCTTTAGAGTGTGGGAGGAAACCAAAGTACCTGGAGGAAACCCACGCAGACACAGGGAGAACATGCACACTCCAGGCAGATGGTGTTGTGGTCGGGATGCATCTGTGGAGCTAGTCATAAACATATTCTGTAGATTGGAGCCAGCATGTATTTGGATTATATTTATACTGTGCTGCAATGGGAGGAAAGAGGGACAAGGGTTACCTGTGGTATTTGTATGTTTAAATCCTTTTTACTACGTATTGTAAGTTTGATTTGGCTCTTCAGAAGTCTCATGTGTACATTACATTTGAACACACATTCCTACTTATGGAACAATGGTTTGTGCGAGCTCCTGTGTGCATACTTAGGTGCATATTGCTCTAATCCTTAGTATCACTCTATGCATCTTCCAACCCCACTCAACCACAATAGCTTTCTACCTTTCATAGAGTTTTACAGCGAGGTGGGGGGGGACTCGATGGTGTGGCTATGCCTTCCACCTGTACCAGAATGCCAGGATTTCATACCCCAGGGCTGAAACGCCCAGTGTGGATGAAGTCTTAGGCATAGGTATTTCTACTGCAGTGATGGCGAACCTTGGCACCCCAGAGGTTTGGAACTACATTTCCCATGATGCTTATGCATGCTGCAGTGTAGTGGAGCATCATGGGAAATGTAGTTCCATAACATCTGGGGTGCCAAGGTTCGCCATCACTGTTCTAATGGAAACTACCATCAGAAAAGTGTCATTAAGGCTTTATTAAATTCTCCTGATTCTCTCCAAGCCAGATGCAGTACCCTCTCACATTATTTCTAGGAGGTACTCTAGCTTTTATATCATGATTCTGTGCTTCGAAGCCCCCTCTCATTCTCCATTATGCACAGGACTGTTTTAAACCTTTTATTGCCCATGTACCACATATGTTTGGGTGCAAAGAGGGTGGTCTTTAATGCCCAAGTACTATGTGTCTATGGGCAACTAACTGGGTACTCCCAGCACAATGACCAAGCTGTCATAGATATCTCCTGGTCTTCTGTAATGATTGGAAACTGGCAGGACAGGCTCCCTATAATGTGACCATTTTGACAACGAATCACAGTGGTCATGTGGTCCATTAGTCCCCCCCAGGTTTAAAGAGACAAAGGGACACTGTTAAAGGGACACTGGGGCTGGGCAGAAAGGAAGTTAACATGAAAGTGAATTGTTCAGCACCCATATTAATTTAGGATTGTACTTGCATTGCTTTGCTTAGTCTGTGGTGCAGAAGACGGAAGAATATAAAAGTCAGCATGAAATTGATCCATATAAAAGAGAGCTAATTCCCTTTATTATTTTGGATGGAGGGCACCTTTAAATTTATCCTCATACAATATAATGTACAATTTTGCTCAAAAGTTTTATCTGAAATAAAAATAAACTTTATTTTTTGGAAAAAAGGTACATTTTAGCATACTTTTTAACAAGGTTAAAAATTCCTATACATGAAAAAGTAACCTTTTTAATACATATTCAGTCTTCTAACGATTCATTTCTTCATCTGTCAATTCATGCGACACTTAGTTGTGGATGGTGCAGTAATGTATTTCAGAGGGAAGCATCCACATGTGGTTTGTAAATTAGCCATATCATAAGGTTCTAAGAAGTTCAGAACTCAGCAAGGCATTCCCCTCCTCCACCAGACACACATAGTCTCAAACTCCGGGTGACAAGAACTAACACGGATCGATCTTCGCAGCACTTTCAAGTGAGTGAGCTTTATAATTGAGCTAAGAGCTGGCAGACTGTAAACACACAGACACAGAACCCCTTTCTCTTGAATATAGAAGTAATAAAGACACTTTTTGAACTTCAGATATGTCCTTGCCTAGATTATCACAAATAACATCTCCAATGCATTTTTGTAGATTAACTCAGTTTTTTTGGCAGAGTGACGTAATGCTGTGGCCTAGTTTGGGTGTGAATTTGAAAGTAAACATTGAAAGGAAACTGTAATGAGTGGAATGCACATTCTTTCCTTATAACATAAGCTGACAAAACAACCATAAGTATGCTGCTGATTTTCGATACAGTAAGAGTTCAGTACTGAAGTAGAGAAAGTGTGCACAGGGCTTCATTTACACATTGGCATTCCGTAATCAGGGGATGAATCGGGCGATTTTGCCCACGATTCTAGAATTGGGGCAAAACGTGGCACACATTTGCGATGCCATTACTTCTTAATGGCAAACCAATCTCGGTGCGGTGACTTTGCTGCAGTTGTAGCGCAATAAATTACACTGCAAATCGCAACACGTGGAGCTTGTCTCTCAAAAAGGAGCAGGAGCTTATTTTAGGCGACTGCGTCAGGCGTTGCGATTTGCTGGGATTTCAGCCTAAACTACAAAATCCCTGTCTGTGCCCCTGTTCAGGAGATTTGTTTTGCTGTCTGTGCCCCTGTTCAGGAGATCTCACTTTCTGTCCCTGTGATAATTGGACTTTGAATATTTTGGGTTGTTGTGGAAACAAGGATTGGTGATTGTTACTGTTTTTCGGATGCTTCAAACACTAAAAAAAGGCCCAAACAATAGCATCATGTCATCCAAATAAAACAAATACATATGAAGCACGTGCTTCAGAGCTGAGCTGTGTGCATCCATGGACACACACAGAGCTGACAAGCCACTCCCCCCACTTCTTCCCCTCAGAAGTTTGACTGATAGTCAATAACTTCTAGTGCTCTCAGAGTCTCCAGGAAGAGAGAGGAGCAGTGCTGCAGCTGGGACATCGCTGGATTGGTGAGAGGAGTCAGGTAAGTGTTTAGATATAGAAAGGAGGGGAACAGTTAGTAAGGTGTTATCATGCCAATGCCAGCTTTCCTGCAGGCTGACAATCCCTGTAGATATTGGCACCTTCTGGCTGACAATCTCTGCAAATAACAATGGGTGGATGAGTATTACATCAATCTTAATGGATGATTTTAACCCTTAAAAGTCATTTGTTATGTTGTCCGTAAGTGTGCTATTGTAAGTACCGTAGATGTGTTTTACAAATAAAATCGAGAGCATGATTTTGGTGTGTTTGTTCTGTTTATTACAGTTGAAAAAGAAGGTTCCTTTTAACTTCTTATGAAATTGGCCCACTACGATGCCTGAAAATGGATATAGAGAAATGTAACCCTTGTGTTTCCATTAAGTTCTGTTAGACTTCCTGTAAGAGGTCCTTATCGAATGTGAGCTTTTGACTGCACATGGTGGAGAAAGGAGAAATCAGTTTTTGGGAACACTGCACACATAATGGGGGTGGGAGCGACACAGCCCCAAATCCACAATGGCTCAAAAGTGATATGGTCCAGAAATATTTAGACAGAATAAAGGTGGGTAAAGCACCTGGACCAGATGGCATCCACCCACGGATCCTAAAAGAATTGAGCTCTGAAATTTCAAAGCCTCTGTATCTAATATTTAGGGACTCATTAATGACAGGAATAGTACCACTGGATTGGCGTAAAGCCAATGGGTTCCTATATTTAAAAAGGGAACAAAGTCTTTACCAAGTAACTATAGACCTGTTAGTTTAACTTCTATAGTTGGGAAGATACTGGAACGTTTAATAAAAGACCACATGGATGAGTTCTTGCTGGAAACAAACTATTTAAGCAGCAGACAGCATGGATTCATGAAAGACAGAAGTTGTCAGACAAACCTGATTTCCTTTTATGAAGAGGTAAGTAAAACCCTGGACAGAGGCGTAGCAGTGGACGTGGTATACTTGGATTTTGCAAAAGCGTTTGATACAGTTCCCCACACACGGCTCATGTGTAAGGTAAGGTCTACAGGATTAGATATATCAGTTTGTAAATGGATAGAAAACTGTCTGAAAGACAGGATTCACAGAGTTGTGGTTAATGATTCTTACTCTGAATGGTCCAAGGTTATCAGCGGTGTACCCCAAGGTTCAGTGTTGGGTCCCTTACTTTTCAATATATTTATAAATGATATTGGGTCTGAGATCAAAAGTAACATTTCTGTTTTTGCAGATGACACCAAGCTATGCAGTGGAATAATGTCCTTGCAGGATGTCTCCAATTTACAAGCCGACCTCAATGCTCTGTCTAATTGGGGGACTATGTGGCAGATGAGATTTAATGCTGATAAATGTAAAGTTATGCACTTGGGGGCTAAGAATATGCATGCATCATACATGCTAGGGGGAGTTCAACTGGGGGGATCTGTAGTGGAGAAGGATCTGGGGGTTTTAGTTGATCACAAGCTCAATAATGGCATGCAATGCCAAGCTGCGGTTTCCAAAGCGAGCAAAGTCCTTTCTTGTATTAGGAGAGGTATGGACTCCAGAGATAGAGATATAATTTTGCCCCTGTACAAATCATTAGTAAGACCTCATCTGGAATATGCAGTCCAGTTTTGGGCACCAGTTCTCAAAAAGGATATCGGAGAACTGGAGAAAGTGCAGAGAAGGGCAACCAAACTGATAAGAGGCATGGAGGAGCTCAGCTATGAGAAAAGATTAGACAAACTGAATTTATTTACTCTTGAGAAGAGGAGAATAAGGGGGGATATGATCAACATGTACAAATAAATAAGAGGTCCATATAGTGAACTTGGTGTTGAGTTATTCACTTTAAGGTCAACGCTGAGGACAAGGGGGCACTCTTTACGTCTGGAGGAAAAGAGATTTCACCTCCAAATACGGAAAGGTTTCTTCACAGTAAGAGCTGTGAAAATGTGGAACAGACTCCCTCCAGAGGTGGTTCTGGCCAGCTCAGTAGATTGCTTTAAGAAGGGCCTGGATTCTTTCCTAAATACACATAATATAACTGAGTACTAAGTTCTGTAGGTAAAGTTGATCCGGGGTAAATCCGATTGCCTCTCGGGGATCAGGAAGGAATTTTTCCCCTCCGGTAGCAAATTGGATCATGCTCTGCTGTTTTTTTTTTGCCTTCCTCTGGATCAACTGTGGGTATGGAGTTGGGTGTATGGGATGTACTGTGTTTTATTTTGTTTGTTTATTTTTTTATTTTTTATGGTTGAACTGGATGGACTTGTGTCTTTTTTCAACCTGACTAACTATGTAACTATGTAACTAACTATATTATTTAAACAGTGTCATTGTGGTTTTTATTGATGATATATTTACACATTGGACTGTGGGCACTGCTCTCTATGCTTTCTGTTTATCATTGATTTACATTGATATAAGAACTCTATTGCCAGTTGTTTTGATTATATTTGATTTTAAAATAATTTTATTTGGATTCTAAGAGTGTTTTTTTTTTTATGTGAATATATGGGGCACATCTTCATGCACAATGATTATTTTAGTAGGTGGGGATAGCGTGGAACCTTTTCAATAGTTATTTCAAATAACACGAGTGTTAATCACTTATTTAGTGCTGGCAAGCTGCTCATTTGTTTAATTCTGGTAGTTTGAAGTATTGGTTTCTCACCTGTATATAGGTAAGTATAACGTGTGTTGGTTAAAAGAATAGGTTTACAATTCCTTTAATATTTAAAGATTGTTGTTTCACAAAAAAATCACAAATTGCAGTTCACTCAGAAATCAAATTGTGATTTTTACCACCTGCGTGGAGATGATATTAATACTGGCCCAGTTCAAACATTTGATTGCTTTCAAAAACATTGCAATAGTTTTTCTTGTTTCATTTACTGTAGATCTTTCAATAAATAATATTGAAGCTCTCAATTTATTGCCCAGTTTGAATGTACAACTGAACTGAATTGACTGAATTCTGATATCTAATCCAGCTTGTAGGTGGTAGATTGTTTGTTTTTGGCAAATACTTGCATTTGTACTTTTAATTCCGGTGAATGTAAAGGCCCAGATTCATAAAGCAATTACGCCTGTCTAACTGGTGTTAGACAGGAGTAATTTCAAATTTTGCGCGCCGTATCACTAGTTTGAATCCTCAAACCATGATACGGCGGCTTCGGGCTTAGATCCGAGAGGCTTACGTCTTCGTAAACCTTCGGATCTACGCTGCGATATATTTGCGGCCGCTGGGAGGAGTTTGCGTCGTTTTGATGTGTCGGGATATGCAAATGTGTTTTTACGGCGATCCACAAAGATACGAGCGGTCTTCGCAATCGCTTACGTCTGGGTTTTTTTACGTACTGTTAGACCAGCTTTTTGCTGGTCTAACGGTGCGTAACCCATGTTAAGTATGGCCGTCGTTCCCGCGTCGATTTTAATTTTTTTTTTTACGTAACTCGTTCGGGAATAGAAATGTCCGTAAACGACGCTACTCAAACAACGAATGACGTAACGACGTGATTTCGCGCAATGCACGGCGGGAAATTTGCGAACGGAGCATGCGCAGTTCGATCGCCGCGGGAACGCGCCTATTTTAAATCCTTCACGCCCCCTACTCGTCTATATGGATTGCGACGGGAGAAATACACTACGCCGCCGTCGTTTACTGGACAAAATCTACCTGGATTCCACGTAGAGCCAGGTAAGAAACGGCGGCGTAGTGTATTTCTGATACGCTACGAGAATCCAATTCTCTCTGAATCTGGGCCAAAGTGTTTAAAATTGACTGAATAATGCCACGTGTATGGCTAACTTTACTGACATTAGGTGGACAGATATCAGCAATAGAAGGTAGAAAGACATAGCGGGGAGTTTTTGACTGATTAAATTGGGCCTTTGAAACTGCCCACTTCCAGACAAACTGTGAACGGTAAGGCCTTGTACACACGATCGGTCCAAACCGTTGAAAACGGACTGACTGTGTGTATGGCCCATCAGTCTTTTGTTGGTTAGTATGCAAAAGCATCGGTTCAAAACACGCGCGTGCTCAGAATCAAGTCGACGCATGCTTGGAAGCATTGAACTTCGTTTTTTTAGCACGTCGTTGTGTTTTACGTCACCTCAGTTTTTGAACTGATGGTGTGTACGCACATAAGACCATCAGACCATCAGTCTTTGAACCGATAAAAATGAACTTCATTCCATATTCATCGGTTTGGACTGATCGTGTGTACGCGGCCTAAGAGGTTTGAAAAATGTGGATAAAGGTCTTAGCTTTTTTTACATACAACAATTAGACTACATCAACAACAAATCTTATGTTAGAATGGATTTACATGTGTAGCACCCTCTAGTGCAGGAGTCCTCAAACTTTTTAAACAGGGGGCCAGTTCACTGTCCCTCAGACTGTTGGTGGGCCAGACTATAATTTGAAAAAAAAATGAACACATTTCTATGCACACTGCACATATCTTATAATGCAGGGATCAGTAGTGCATTGCGCTCAGAATGCAGGGCTCAGGGTGCGTTGTGCTCAGAATGCAGAGATCAGGAGTGAGCTGTGCTCAGAATGTAGTGATTAGGAGTGCATTAGGCTCAGAACACATTGATCAGGAGTGTGTTAGGCTCAGAATTCAGGGATCAGGGGTTGGGGGTGATGTGAGGGTGGCAGAGGACACTGCTATGGGGTGGCCCTGCCCATGACAGTGTCCTCTGCCCCTTCAGCCCCACATCACTCCCCCCCACACATCACTCCCTCCCTATAAAAGTGACCTCTGGCCCTCCCTTTCCCTCACATAGTATCCTACCAGCCGAGAGCAGAGTTCTGGACGAAGCCAGAGTGACTTTCCATGTTGGCAAGCTGGTGATTGGTTGTCCTGTGTCCTAGCAACCAGTCACCTGTGGTCTAACTTCAAAAGTTACTTTGGGTGGCTCCTCCTCCCCCCTGTCCTGGGCTGATGACAACGCAGGAAGAGGCTTGCAGAGGCGGAGGTGAGCTGGACCCATGGTAAGGCCAGCCCTAATGAGTGGGGCAGGCAAAAAACCCTAGTGGGCTCTACGCGGCCCACAGGCCGTAGTTTGAGGACCCCTAGTGTGTCCTACTGGTATGAGAGTAGGAAAAACTATATTTTGTCCAAGACTGACCTAAGTTATTAAATTGGGTCAGGGTTACTAGAGGCCAGGACTATATGACTCATCCTGGCAGCTCTCTGGTGCCTTCTACTGGTGTCTGGAGGGTTGGAGAACCTTCTAGAACTAGAGGGCAGGGGTTAGGAGCAGCCTCAGCAAATCCCCAGATGTGGGCTGGCAAGGGGCAGAGCAACTCCATAAATATATAGCCTAGCCAGGGAGTCGGGTGGAAGATGGAGATGGAGTGCTGAGGAGAGGCTGTTGGTGGCCTTTGAGGGAAACTCCTGCCAGAGAGGGGTGATATATCAGGCTGGGAGCTTGGGATAGCTGGCTTAGAAGAATCCCACCACAGGAGGAAGTTGGAGAACAACCTTCAGGACAGGCAGCGGTACAGAGCAAAGGACAGACAGTGAATAGAGATCAGCACTGAGCAGGGAGAAAACAAGAGGAGAAACTGTCAGCTGTAAAAGTGCTATCTGAGGACAGCAGTGGGCTTAGTCTTCATCCTTGCCCTGGAGAATCTCCACGGAAGTGTGCCAGTTGGGCAGGACTAGGACAGAAAATTAGTCAGGAGGACTGGATGGAAGATCAGCCAGGAGTGGCTGGCGTCAGCCAGGTAGGCTAGCAATTTCTGCAAGCAAGTGGAGCTGGGATCAGTGGCCACAAAAGAAGCAGAAGGAGGACTGTCATGCTGTTTGCTCACTGCACTACACTACTGGGCCTTTGCTGAGCTAACTCAAAACTGTTAAGCCTCACACACACGATACGATTGTTGGCAGGGGGATTGTCTGTGTTGACAGACTGTTGTCCTAAAATCTTACTGTTAGTACGCTCGTTTTGACAATTGTTGTCCAACTTTCGGCCAACAAATGTTGGATGACATGCAAGTAAATTTTCGGTAGACATCGGTTTGACGTAGAATCTTCTGTCAGTACACAAATCCATCAACAAAAGTCAAAAGTACAAACACACATGCTCGGAATCAATGCTCACCAAACACAAAATTAGCAGAATGGGCCCAAAGGGTGGCGCTCAAGAGCAGTATGTCACTACATTTGTGTTTGTGGCAAGGTAATTGTGTACCGTTAGTATGCAAGACAAGATCCTGGCAAACGCCCTTTTGACAAAAATCAAATGCTTGGTTGGCCAACAATCGTACCGTGTGTATGAGGCTTTAGTTCCCTCAAGAGTGAGCAGCAGGTGCTTTGCTGAAAAAAACTATTTGTGCAGGAGGAAGGAAAAATTTACTTTTTGTAAATAGGGAGGAATTGTCCATTTTGTTTATAGTTATGGAAATTTTTCAAGTTGGGCATACTATAATTCCCTACCCCATCCAAGTTATCAACCCCTAATAAAACATCAAAAACAAGCCAAGGACTGTTTTCTGAGTTGAACGTATGGAGGAAATGCTGTGCGACTGGCTGTGCAGCAGTGGGGACCTGGGACACTAGTGATTCCTACGGGAGTAGTGCTACACATGTAGTGACTTGCACACCTAAAACAAACATTAATTATTGTGTAATTTCTCCATCCTCCCCAGTGTCATTAACCGCTTGCGGACCGCCGCATGTACATTTACGTTGGCAGAATGGCACGTACAGGCACATTGGCTTACCTGTACGTCCCTGCCTTGACGCGTGTCGGGGGTCCGATCGGGACCCCCCCCCGGTACATGCGCCGGTCTCTGCGGCTCTGGGAGTGATCCGGGATGAGGGGGCGGCTATTCGTTTTTGTCCGCCCCCTCACGTTCGCTCCCAGCCAATGCGCGCGCCCCCCGCCCTGTCACTTCCTCCTCCTGTGTAAACACAGGAAGGAGGAAGTGATGTGATCTCTCCCTCTGCGTTTTTTTCAACCGCTGAGGAGAGATCACATCTCACAGTAAGTGTACACAACACTACACTGACACCAGGACATGTAGGCACATTAACCCCTTGCGATCACCCCCCTACCCCCTCCCTCCTGTCACAGTGTCACTGAATGCATTGATTATATGTATGATCACTGCAGTTAGTGTCAGTGGGACAGGCAGTCAGTGTTAGGTTCAGGGTAGCCCCCGTACCCCCCTGATAAAGTTTTAACCCCTTGATCACCGCCCTAGTTAACCCTTTCACTCCCTATTGCCAGCGTCACTAAGCGATCATTTTTCTGATCGCTGTATTAAGCCCCGTACACACGGCCAAGGTTCTCGGCAGAAACCAGCGAGAACCTCGCTGGGAGCCGCATTCTGCCGAGAACCTCAGCCGTGTGTACGCTCTCGGCGAGCCCCGCCCGTCGGGAAACCCGTCGAGCAAATAGAGAACAGGTTCTCTATTTGCTCGACGGCCCGTCGGGATGAATGGCTGATTGCCTTTCCCGACGGGCGGGTCGCCGATTCTGATGGCCGGCAGAGAACCTCGACGGGCGGAACACATCGTTCCGCCCGTCGAGGTTCTCTGCCGTGTGTACGGGGCCTTAGTGTCGCTGTTCCCGCTAGGTAGCTGATTTTTTTTTTGCGATTTTTTTCTACTAAAGACATGTGGCTAAATAAATTTTGGCCTAAGTGTTTGACTAAAATTTAGTTTATTTTATTTTTCTTATAACAAAAAGTAAAAAATATTGTTTTTTTTTTCAAAAATGTCGCTATATTTTTGTATATAGCGCAAAAAATAAAAATCGCAGAGGCGAACGAATACCACCAAACGAAAGCTCTATTTGTATGAAGAAAAGGACGCAAATTTTGTTTCGGAGCCACGTTGCACGACCGCGCAATTGTCAGTTAAAGCGACGCAGTGCCGAATCGCAAAAAGGGGCCTGGTCATTTACCTGCATTTTGGTCCGGGTCTTAAGTGGTTAATTGGTTTCCTGACCAGACATCAACTAACATAAACTGTGTATAAGAACAGGATACAAGTGACAATAGCAGGGTTTATTTTTAAATTGAACTTGTGAAAGGCTGACCGAAGGTCAGCCTGGGTTTGTAGGAGGAGTCGGGAGGTATTTAAGCCCGCCCTCCATCCTCCTTCTGGGCGTCGGTTTTCTTGTGTGTTGGGTTTCTGGGTATTGCACGTCACTTCCTGTTTCTGTCCAGAGCAATGGAGGCAGCTGCTGCAGGTGTCCATTGTGCTCTCCTCAGGATTCCCAGCGGACCGGACTGTCTGTACCCCATCCTCCTCTGTCAGCTGAGCACCGCTCACCCCAACCGCCCCCCCGCTTCTCCCGATGCTTGCAGGGGGGGGTGCAGGTCTGTAGTTGTGGCAGGCACTATTGGGGGGGCTGTCCACCATGTCAGCCAGGCCCTTGTCAGCATCATAGGGGCCGCCTGCTTCTCGGGCTCACACTGTGGGGGGTCCCTCCATTCTCCCTCCTGCTCCTCCGGGCATACTCGGTGAGAGGCTGTCCTCCTTCTCACTCCTCCAGGCACCCACGTCCACGTGGTACAGGGCTCCATGGAGACCGCCCGCCTGTTCCTCCCGCCCCCCGTTGGCTCCAATGACGTCACCCGCTCCTTGGCTCCTCAAGCCAATCTAGTACCTCACATGGGGGGATGTTGGTTGGGTCAGGTGCGGTAGTTTGGTGGGCTCAGTCAGCATCGGAGGTCGCATCCCAGTGCAGGGGGGGGGGGTCGGGTGTGTGGGCATGTGCTTTCCCTGTCCGCACTCTGCTTCCTCCTAGCTGTGTCATGTAGCTGAGTGCTGTTTGGCTGAAGGAGCATCTTCCCCAGCGCGGCCTGTTTCCTCCCCTGTGACACATGTCTCCCAGTGACAGCCCAGTGGGTGCTGAGGGCTCCCCGTCAAAGTTTGAGTTTCTCCTGCTAGTTAAGGTCCTTCTGATGGTTACGTTTCTCTTATGTTATGCGATTCATGTCAGGCGATTCATGTCAGGCGATTCATGTCAGGCGATTCATGTCAGGCGATTCATGTCAGGCGATTACGTTTTTCATGCTAGTTATGTCCTCATGCTATGTGTTCTTATGCTAGTGATGTCCTCATGCGATTATGTTTCACGTGCGGTCACGTTCTCATGCGATCACGTTCGCGTGCGATCGTGGTCATCGTGTTACGTTTCTCATGCAATCACGGTTTTCATGGTGGTTCTCATGCGATTACGTTTCGCATGGTAGTTCTCATGCGATTATGTTTCCCATGGTTTCTCATGCGATCATGTGCGATCACGGTCCTCGTGTTACGTTTCTCATGGTGTCTTCTCATGCGACTATGTTTCCCATGGTATCATGTTTCCCATGGGACTATGTTTCCAATGGTGTGTTTCTCACTCGATTACGTTTTTCATGTGACTACGTTTTCCATGCGACTACGTTTCCCATGGTATATGTTTCTAATTCGACTACGTTTCTCATGCGGCGACTACGCTTCCCATGTGACTACGCTTCCCATGTGACTACGTTTCCCATGGTATGTTTCTGACTCGATTACGTTTTTCATGCGACTACGTTTCCCATGGTATTATGTTTCTGATACGATTACGTTTCCCATGGTATTCTGATGCGATTTTTTTTTCATGCGACTACGTTTCCATGCGACTACGTTTCCATGCGATTACGTTTCTCATGCGGTTACGTTTCCCATGCGACTACGTTTCCCATGGTATGTTTCTGACTCGATTATGTTTTTCATGTGACTACGTTTCCCATGCGACTACGTTTCTCATGGTATATGTTTCTAATTCGACTACGTTTTTCATGCGACTACGTTTCCTATGGTATGTTTCTGATATGATTACGTTTCCCATGGTATCATGTTTCTGATGCGATTACATTTTTTCAGGCGACTGTTTTTCATGCGACTGTTTCCATGCGATTACGTTTCCCATGGTATTATGTTCTCATGCGATTATGTTTCTGGTGTGATTGCAGTTTTCATGCGGGTTTGTTTCTCATGCGATTATGGTTTTATGTTCTCATGTGAGTTTGTTTCGGATGCGTTTACGTTTTTCATGCGACTACGTGTTTCATGCGGTTACGTTTCTCATAGTTTCTCATAGAATTGCGTTCTCATGGTTCCTCATGTGATTACGTTTCTCATGCGATTACGGCTCATGTGTTTGTTACTGATGCAATTACGTTTCTCATGGTATCACGTTTCTCATGTGATTTATTTTTTATTTATTTTTTTTTATTTTTTTTGTTTCTCATGCGATTACGTTTCTCATGGTTCTCAGACGATCACGTTTTTCATGCGTTACGTTTCTCATGCGGTTACGTTCTCATGTGATTGCGTGACGTTTCTCAGGATGTTATGTTCTCATGTGATTACGTTTCTCATGGTTTACTCGTGTTTTCATTTCTCATGTCCATGCGGTTAAGTTTCTCATGTGCACGTTTCTCGAGCTAGTTATGGTTCCCAGACGATCACGTTTCTCATGCTGGTCATGTTCCCTTGCGATTACGTTTCTAACGCTAGTCATGTTCTTGTGCGTTGCACTTTCATGTGTCGCGTTTCTCAGGCTAGTTATGTTCTCATGCTATTTTACGTTGTTTCATGCAGTTATGTTTCATGTTTTTTCGTTCCTCAGACAATTTTACGTTTCTACTGTGCGTTTTACGTTACGTTTCTCATGCTATTCATGTTTTCTCGTATTTACGTTTCTCTTGCAGGTTTTAGTTATGATGCAATTATTGGTTATTAATGTATGTATGTACGATTACGCTTCTCATACGTTTTACGCTTCTCATACGTTTTACGCTTCTCATACGATTACACTTCTCATACGATTACACTTCTCATACGATTACACTTCTCATACGATTACGCTGTTCTGGGTATTATGTTCTCAAGTGTATTATGCTTCTCATGCTATTCATGTTTCTCATGTTTTTCGTTTCTCGTACTATTCACGTTTCTCGTACTATTCACGTTTCTCGTACTATTCACTTCTCATGCTTTTTTACTTCTCATGCTATTCGTGTGCTCAGGTGTTTATGTCTCTCATGCTACTTCACGTCGCTCATGCAACTTCAGGTCTATCATATAGGTTTACGCTTCTCACACGATTACGCTTCTCACACGATTACGCTTCTCACACGATTACGCTTCTCACACGATTACGCTTCTCACACGATTACGCTGTTCTGGGTATTATGTTCTCAAGTGTATTGCGCTTCGCATGCTATTCGTGTTTCTCATGTTTTTTCGTTTCTCGTACTATTCACGTTTCTCGTACTATTCACGTTTCTCGTACTATTCACGTTTTCTCGTACTATTCACGTTTTCTCGTACTATTCACGTTTTCTCGTACTATTCACGTTTTCTCGTTCTATTCACGTTTTCTCGTTCTATTCACGTTTTCTCGTTCTATTCACTTCTCATGCTTTTTTACTTCTCATGCTATTCGTGTGCTCGGGTGCTTATGTCTCTCATGCTACTTCCTGTCGCTCATGCAACTTCAGGTCTATCATATAGGTTCAGTCGTGATGGTTTCTAGTTGGTAGTTTGATATCATCATTGTAGATTCATGGCGTTTCACCGCTGGGGGGGGTCACCTATCACGTCTATGGGTGCTTACGGATTGAGATGATCGTTTTTAATCGGCTTGTACGGTGGCAAGTCTCCTCATCCGTTTCTCATACGTTTCATGCATCTCGACATACTATGACCTGACACGTCTTCAGGTTCATCGGGCCTGAGTGTACGTTTTTAATTTGCCTGCTACGCCTCAGGTTGCTCGGCCTTTGCAATTCATGGGTTTGTCACATTCTCAGTCCAGCTGCATTAGTCCTACACTTACCTACATTTTATTTTCATAGTCTGTGCATTCATATTTGTTCATGGCCACTCTCCACTGCCGGTTACCTGTCACGTCTACGGGTACTGTCGGATTGAGATGTTCGTTTCTAATTGGCTTGTGCGGTAGCAAGTCCCCTCATCCGCTTCTCACGGCTTTCATCACGTTCATACGTCACATTATCTCTCTACTTACATCACTTGCCTGACACGTCTTCAGGTTCATAGGCTTGAGTGTTAAGTTTTTAATTGGCCTGATTTGCCTCAGGTTGCTCAGCCTTGCTAGTTTCTTGAGACTGACACATTTCAGTCTTCCGCTACATTTTCGTTCCTGCTCTACGTTACTGCGTGTGTTAGTCAGGGACACCAACGTAGATAGGGGTAAGGGAGGTAGGGATTTTTCCTTTTCCTAAGCTGAGTTGGGGCTCGTTGATTATGTTGTTTTTAACGATGATGTTGTTCTTTGCAGATTTCATGTCACGGGCAGCAGATATCGCAGAGTTTGCCGCCATCTGTCTTTCTCCGGTTACAAATTCTATGCATGGTAGCACGCTCTCCTTGAAACTCCTGATACAGCCTTCTTTTTTACAGACGGAGCTTGATCTTCAAGTCCTGGGTTTTTTCTCACTGACATTCAGTTCCTACTTGCCTTTTTGCTTCTTTTGCCACTTTCAGCTCAAACGGGTTTTCAAGCTGGGCCCAGGACAGTCTGGGCACTAGACTTTTGCGGATGTACTCGGGGATAGGCCACTTTACTTTCCCTAGTACTCCCTTCTCTGCTAGCACAGGGCATGACTCGTAGCCATGCCCTGCTGCTTAACCAGGGTAGAACTTCAATATCCTCTCTGGGCCGTGCTTGCAGTACAGGTGCAGTTTCTGCTGCAATTCGTCAAGGGGTCTGTATTCTCGTTGTTGAGGAGTTAGATTGGCGGTAGTCAGCTTTCTTTTCCGGACATATGTCGGCTCCACATGTCTGTCACAGGCATTCTTACGTTGGGGGCTTGTGGTTGCATACAGTTACTTTCATTTCGAATCTCTTGGCTAGCTCACCCTACTGTTATATTTTTGCCCCCTTTTAGGCATACTGACCACGTGACCCCGGCACACCTCAGGTCACTTTCCCACCTCAGATCAATTTCCCTGTTTTCCCCTCAGACCTTTCCTTAGCACGATCACCTGAGACTCCGAGTACAAGTGAAAGGCTGACCGAAGGTCAGCCTGGGTTTGTAGGAGGAGTCGGGAGGTATTTAAACCCGCCCTCCATCCTCCTTCTGGGCGTCGGTTTTCTTGTGTCCCACCCATCCATCCCGTTTTTTATTGCTATTTCTTCTTTTACTTCTACTTGGGTATGCCCCCTTTTAGGCATACTGACCACGTGACCCCGGCACACCTCAGGTCACTTTCCCACCTCAGATCAATTTCCCTGTTTTCCCCTCAGACCTTTCCTTAGCACGATCACCTGAGACTCCGAGTACAAATGTAATTCTTCCATGATGCATTAATCTTCAGTTTCGCTAACATCTAAAGAGGTTTAGTGAGTATGGTGTGTATACTACACACACCCAATCCTGTTTTTTTGATATCCTTTGCTAATGATTGGGAGCTCATGTTGAACATAGTTTCACTTTTTTTCTCATTCAACTTTACTAACGCAACATTTTTGTTTTTCGTATAATGTTTTTATTTTAAAGTAATATATTACAACAGTTACAGTATGTCAGATGACAACAACTAAGAATGAGATACAGCATTGAAATACAGATTAATGCAATAATAATTGAACTGCTGTAGGAGTTGTAGTATCATACAGATATAACTAAACATAAATAAAAATAATTACTAATAAATGTAAATGAGAACTAATGGAGGGAAGGGAGAGGGTAGTGGTGTTCCGAAGGTGAATTTCAATTATTTTATTTCGCTATTATCCATGAAAGGGTATCAATACCATGACATGAGTACTCTTGAGTCAAAAGTGTCTGGAGTATAGTATATGGCCCAGGGCTTCCATATGCTATCAAACTTTTCCAACCCATTTTTGTCTAGCACTTCCAGTTTAGCATGTACAAATGAAAGATTCATTCTCTTTTCGGCTTCCGACAACAGTAATGCAGGTGATTTCCATGCACTGGCTATTACCTGTTTTGCGGCTATCATAAATAAAATAAATAACTTATGTTGATTCTGAGAAAGGGTTTCTGGTTTAATGTTAAGTAAGGCCGCCATTGGATCCGGTAGTATAATACAGTCAAATATTTTAGAAGCGACTCTGAAAATCCCTTCCCAGAAGCAACATTTTTTTATTCAACTAAAGCAAACACTTACATTACTGTGCCACAAGCAAGGACCTAACAAGATTCAGGAGTGTGTAATGCGAAGAGCTTCCTTCCCTCTGAACTGGCGAAGCCTATCTATGAGTTCTGACAAGTGGCAGGAGCAACATCTGCAGTGCTTGCAGTACACAGCGACTGTGGGCAATAGCTTGATTTCCCCAGTGTTGATGGGGGAATCCCTCCTGCTGAGCCATTGACTTCATCTGGCTAGGAGGGGGGCATGGTGATTCCTGCTATAGCCACTATCAATAATCGCACGTAAAATTTGAGTTTTACATGCTTTACAAGATGATCAATCAACTTGGGTACAATCAGCCTGCTCATACATGGTTCAGATTTTGACCGGTCCCTACTGAACTAGCTGAGACTTGAACCGTCTATGGCCAGCTTAAAAGGAAAAACAAAAATGTAACCATGGCAATTAATTTTCTGTGGCATGGCACTAGTCCATGATTTTTTTGTGCACCATACATTATATTATTATAGTTGGATTATAATGCAATAACAATTTGTATTATGTAATTGTATCTGTCAAAAGGCATCCTAACTGTGAGAAAGATATATGGCCTTCCTTTTATTTTTGACACTCTTCTTGTTTCCCTTTTCTGTTTTAAATGTGATATTTTATCAGAGGTTTGCTGATAACTGTCTGTCAAGCATTTCCTTCCCTGTAGGCTGTCAGAACGTACAATAGGAATGATGCCTTTCCTGGTTTAGTCACCAAAACATACTAGAGGTTGTCATCTGCACTTTGTCCATATTGTCAGTTTTGACTTCCATTCTGTGACTTTTAAAATAACTGGCAGCGTTATTTTAGACCTGAAAGAAATAAGCAACAGGCAGCAGTTCATAAGTATAACAATGTGAATTGTTCAAAGCAAATCTAAACATAATCGACAGTTTCATTTTCTGATAGCAGGGACATTAGATTGCTTTAACCACTTTAATACTGGGCACTTTCACCCCCTTCCTTCCCAGACCAATTTCCAGGTTTAAGTGCGCCCGCACTTTGAATGACAATTGTGTGGTCATTCTACACTGTACCCAAATTAAATTTGTACCATATTCTTCACACAAATAGAACTTTCTTTGGGTGGAATTTATTCATCATTAGGTTTTAATTTTTTTGCTATATAAGCGTAAAAATTGCGAGAAAAAAACTTTCTGTTTTAAAAGAAGTCCAATAAAATCAAATTTCGTCATAAATTTGTGCCAAAATGTATTCTGCTACATGTCATTGGTAAAAAAAAAAAATCCTAATAAGTGTATAATTGGTTTGTGAGATCACGGACAGATGTGCACAGATGATCATGTACAGATGTGTGCAGATGATCACTGGGACAGATGATTTTACTGGGACATATGTGGGACAGGTGTTTTTACTGTGTGGTAACACTGTGTGGGGACACTTTGTGGTGACACTGTATGGGGACACATTGTGGTGACACTGTTTTGGGGACACTAGCCCGGTGATCAGTGTGTAAAAAGCTGTAAAAAACAGCTCATACACACTGATCACCTGCCAGCTGGAGAGATCCGCTTTCCTTCTCCTCACTGACAAGCTCCGTGTGAGAAGAAGGAGAGCCAATCACCGAGCAACTGGCTCTCTATTTACATCACATGATGGCTGTGATTGGACACGTTATCAAGAGGGCCTAACACAGAGCCCTCTGGCCGATCCGAGATGTGGAGTGTCTGGGTGACACAAAAGTATCGGGATTGCGCATTTAGGATCGTCCACTCAGAAGGAGGGAACTCCCACCAGACCATTTATGTGCAGTGGCTGGGTGGAAAGTATGAAAGTGAAGGATGAATCCGCGGAATGGAACCAAATATTGCTTTAAGCGAGTATAGTTTATTTTTTTATTTTTTACGTCCCTAGTTAATTGATTTATGCAGCTGCCCCTACCTGATTTATTTCACCTAGGTAAGATAATAATTTAAAAGAGGGTGGACGTAGGAATGGCTCTAGCTTTATAGTGTGCAGTACTCATATATTGGGTATTATTATAGACACAATAATGGATAGTCAAATACAAATATTAGTGCATAATAAATGAAATCCTAATTTTAAATTCCTGGCGTTGAGATTAAATAGCACAATGCTAGTAATATATATGTAAGAAAATACAGTGAAAATAAATAAATAAATAAACTAGCAACTGCGATGTGATACGCAGTCCTCAGTAAATAGTGCACCCTAATAAATTCTTAGTGCTACAGTACTAGTGATGTCCACTCAAAAAAGTGTGATATATGACAGAGAAAAAAATGAAGCCCAGGTATTCTAATGGATGTAAACATATGGTGAATTGGTATATTTTTCTACAGCCTGACTATACCAATTCACCGTATGTTTACATCCATTAGAATACCTGGGCTTCAGTCCCCAGAATCTAACCAAACATGGCCGCCGTGTGTATCCACGAGGGGATGGTCTTCTGTCCCCAGATCACACCAAATATGGCCGCCGTAATACAAGACATTAGATATTAGAACACACGGGCTCCGTGGCGTTCAGGACGCTCCAGATGACCTCAGGTCAACGAAGCCGGTCGACTGATCCAACAGAACGCCACTAACACTTCCGTTTTCTGCATGCCAAACGAATGCTCTGTTTTTCCAGCAACATTGTGAGTACCAATTTGTTTTTAACAATAAAAACTGATTTTTAAATGGTACTACACTATGTTGGGACCCCTTTCTCTTTCCTGCATATGGGTTAACTACTGAGAGCACCACAAGGATCACAGCAGGACGTGCCTTTGCCAGAATGCTGCACAGTGGCATACACTGTGAACGCTGTAGACCCCAAGAGGGGGTACAACTCTGGTGAGTGCGGTCCATATAGGAGCACATGTTGTAGTGGATCCCCTTGTGAAGCATATAACTAGATGTCAATATCTATGTTTTAATATCACACTGTAAAAGCTTCAAACATTACACTCATATGAATCTCATAGATTTGACCAATGCACAGCACAGCATTGTTTGCGGCGTACCCGAGGTAACACACTGATCTCTTTACCTCCTCCCTGCTATTCCACCCTAGGTCTCTGCTTCCTCAATCAGCTTCGTAACGTCACACATACACTTAGACGGTTGCCACACAGCCATGCCCCGACATGTAGACAAGGGGAAATAGGAAGATCAGAGGGATTAGGGAACACCCTGTGATGCTGTTGAATCGAGAGAGCAGTGGTTCTGGTGTGGAGGAGAGACTCCACACCAGACGGTTGCACACGCGCATGTGCCCGCACGAGCATGCGCATTAAGAAAGCGCTCGTGGCCATTCTGAGCGTCCTTGGTTGGCGCATGCACACCGGCGCATGCCAGGTAACAGCAGCTGTACCTTGCAGATGTATTTCCTGAAACTTAACTCCCCTGCATGTTAGCCCATGTTTCCATGCACACAAAGGCTTTTTAGCAGCGTTTAGTGGCAGGACCTGCATGGCATCAGCGATCTGCTGATCACTGGTGCAATGCTTTCCAGATTCCTAAAAATAATAGAAAATGCAATTTTTTTTACCTGCAAAAAAATGTGGGTGAACTTATACTTTAAAGGGGTTGTAAAGGTTTGTTTTTGGTCCTGATGCAAAGCTTGAGGAATGCAGAATAACAGAGCCCACTATTCCCCTTAAAAGGTGACATCACTGTCCAAACAACTTTGATTGGCACTTACTCACATATTAGCCTGTATCTACCACAGCCCAACCTTGAATAGGCTAGCCCCGTCTTCAGAGAAGCATCATGTAAGATGCAAGCGTCTGATCTGATTACCTATTCACGCCTTTATGGAGGACTCTCTGGAAAACAGTGCCTTTAGTTAAGTATTCTTGATATTTTCTTTATCTGTTATTACTTTTAATAAATGTTTTACTTTTAAGTATTTGTGTGATCTCTCTTTACGCATATTGAACACAAACCCAAAAAATGTGACAAAACTGCTGTGATGCAAGAGGTCTTGGGAGGTGCGTTGTGGACGATTTGTGCGAAATGTCAAGATGAGGTTTGTGATGTTACTGGGAGCAGTGTTGTGAATGGTTTGTATGTTGTAGCACATTGGACTAGTGGAAGCCAGTGAAAAGATTTGGCAGAGATGGTCCCCAGCCACAGATTGATTAGTAAGGTATATGAATCTAGCAGCAGCATTCATGGAAGACTAAAGGTGGGATAGCCTGTGTAAAGGTTGGCCAGTAAGCAGGGAGTTCTAGTAGTCAAGTAGGGAGATAACCAGGGAGTGAATACGTTGTTTTGTGGTGTTGTTGAGTACGAAGGGGCATTTTCTGGAAATGTTACTGTCTTTAGGGCAGCAAGATTTAGCCAGTGATTAGATGTGTTGTCCAAAGGAGAGCTCAGTTTTGGACTGATTGCGTTTGAGGAAGTGGTGTTACATCCATACTGATATGTCACTTAGTAAATAAGTCAGATAAGAATTCACCTATATTCACATACACGTTGTATGTTATCATATTATATAGGTGGTATATGAAATGTTGGTAGGACAAAAACAGTATATAAAAGTTAGGGCTGTGCAAATTAACTTTTGATCGATCGATTAATCTTTAATTTTTTTGATCGATCAAAATCTTTTTGATCGATTAAAAAATTCTTATGACTGGTACTCACCTCTCCGCCGGCTTCTGGGCCTTCAGGGAGTTCCGGTAAATTGAACACCGGGGGGCTTGCCGTGTCCATCTGAAGGGCTCCTTTGCTGTACCTTCATATCTGCATGCCGGCGGGACCTTACGATCTGCCACACGCAATGGCTGTTACACTTCCCTCTATCACTTCCCTCTATCAACCTGGGATTCTACAGCCATCCACTGGGAGTTGTGATAGTTCCCTTCATGGGACATCTACATGCCGATGGACTGATGTTAACCACTTGCCCAGATTCGGTGTTAACGAGACTAAAACTGTTTTTTTTTGCTAGAAAATTACTTAAACCCCCAAACATTATATATTTTTTTTTCTAACACCCTAGAGAATAAAATGGCAGTCATCGCAATACTTTTTGTCACACCGTATTTGCGCAGCGGTCTTACAAGCGCACTTTTTTTGAAAAAAAAAAACACTTTTTTGAATAAAAAAATAAGACAACAATAAATTTGGCCCAATTTTTTTATATATTGTGATAGATAATGTTACGCCGAGTAAAATGATACCCAACATGTCATACTTAAAAATTGCGCCCGCTCGTGGCATGGCGTCAAACTTTTACCCTTAAAAATCTCGATAAGCAACGTTTAAAAAATTCTACAGGTTGCATTTTTTGAAAAACAGAGGAGGTCTAGGGCTAGAATTATTGCTCTCGCTCTAACGATCGCGGCGATACCTCACTTGTGTGGTTTGAACACCGTTTTCATATGCGGGCGCTACTCGCGTATGCGTTCGCTTCTGTGCGCGAGCTCGTCGGGACGGGGCGTTTTACATTTTTTTTTTTTGGTTTTCTTATTTATTTTTAATTAGTTTATAATTTTATACATCGAAATAAATTAAAAAAAAAAAATTATCACTTTTATTCCTATTACAAGGAATGTAAACATCCATTGTAATAGAAAAAAGCATGACAGGTCCTCTTAAATATGAGATCTGGGGTCAAAAAGACCTCAGATCTCATATTTAGGCTTAAATGCAAAAAAAGAAAAAAAAAAAAAGTCATTTTTCAAATTTCAGAAAAAAAAAATGTTTCTTTAAGACGCTGGGCGGGACTGACGTTTTGACGTCACTTCCGCCCAGCAGAGCTGTGGGGGACGGGTGGGGGCGATTTTTCCCTCACTCGTATCCCAACACAGCCAGCAAGAGGACCCGATCGCCTCCGCCGTTACCGACGGCTCCGGTAAGCGGCGGAGAGCGCGGGAGAGCCGCGGGAGGGGGGGGGCCCTCTCCCGCCACCGATAACAGCGATCTTGCGGCGAATCCGCCGCTGGGACCGCCATTATCGTGTACAGCACTGCCCACAGAAAAAAATGGATATCTCGGGTGTGGCAGCAGCTGCTGCCGTTTCCGAGATATCCATCTTTAAAATCATGACGTATTTTTACTATGACGTCATGGGCAAGTGGTTAACCCCAACTCATCTGGATTCAGCAGTGGCATCGTTGTACACATTTTTATACCAGTATCATACTTAGCTACAGGTTTTTATGACTGTTTTTGGTACCATTTGGTATTACTCGCACCATTTTTACAGTTTATGTAGCTACATCGATTTTATCTCCAGTGCAATACTTATTTTGTTACCTACTTGAAGACTATAAAAGTTTTAATGCTCTTCCCATCGAGCGCTGCCTTTGTGTGTTTTTTTTATCCTGCTATCCATTTTCCAGTGGTTGGGAGCTGCACTGGGAATCGGCCTGCAAGGAGATCAGCTAAAAGTAGTTGGTTCTGTATGCGCGTTATAATTAATCGAAATTAGTCGATTAATCGATTAAAAAAAAAAACGATTAATCGAACACAAAAATTTTGATCAGTAACAGCCCTAATAAAAGTACATTAATATTGGGCTGTATTACCAGTTTAGCAATACCCAAACACAGCCAGACAGCAAAACAGTCAGCAGGAAAGAGATACATTATTTATAGAACACATCAAAGAAAACAACTAAAATGTATTGCCTCGGTTATACTAGGCTTTTCATGAACTGAAAGTTGATGAATCCAACAACATTCTTTTTTGTAAAAATAGCTTGCTACAATCTTTCCCACACCTCCACCCCCTTGGCTTGTATTCATATCTACTTGATCTAGCATCGTAAATCTCATATCCTCAATATCACTGTTGTGTTACAAAAGAAATAGAAGACAGAAGTTTGAAGGATCTAATATAAATAAGATCCAAAATCTGATATTTAAACATCCCCCTGGCTTTGCCAATATACTGTAGATGATGTCACATTGGCAAGTTAAAATGTATAGTATTTCCTGTTTATAAATATTGAAATAAAATACTTTTTGTCAGGGATATGTACCCCAGAACTTGTAACAGGTTCTGTTCTACTTACTGTTGAATTCCCTTCTCATTAATAAATCCTTCAAGGATTTAGTTCTCCTTTCTGCTACACTTAAATCAGAGGTCCCACTAAAAAAAAATATTAAAAGCCAGCAGCTACAAATACAGCAGCTGCGGACTTTTAATATATGGACCTTACCTGTCCAGGGCGCCTGTAATGACGACAGCCAAAGCCGTTCTGTCTCTCGAGGATCGACTGCTGCCGCGACCATCCTCGGTAAGGGAATCAGGAAGTGAAGCCCTGCAGCTGCATGTCCTCACTGGTCCCTGCTGTCATGGGACCTGTGTTTCCCAGAAGACAGTGGGGGAGGACAGAATAGGAGCCAGAAGTGACGTAGGCTACCAAGGTGATCTATGCCAGGAAGTGGGAGAAAATACCTGTATTAGACAGGTATCTGCTCTCTCCTCCCCCCTGAAAGGTGCCAAATGTGATACCGGAGGGGGGGGGGGGGATTCCAAAAAGTGGAAGTTCCATTTTTGGATGGAACTCCACTTTAAGCCTCATACACACAATTGGATTTTCCGACAACAAATGTGTGATTGCAGGGTTTTGTCGGATAATATGACCGCTTGTACTCTCCATCGGACATTTGGTGTCGGAATTTCCGACAACAAATGTTTTTTATAGCATGCTTTCAAGTTTTCCAGCAACAAATGTGTGCCGTGAGATTATCTGATTGTCTGTACACAAGTCCGTCACACAAAAATACAAACACGCATGCTCAGAAGCAATTAAGACAACGTTGGTAGAAATTGCAGGGTGGCACTAAAGAGCTGAAAAAACACGTAGTACGTCTAGTACATCACTACATTCTTGTATGTTGGCTAAAAAAGTTCTGCCGTCTGTATGCATATTCAGTTCATGACCAGCGCCCTTCGCACAAAATTCCACAGATTTGTCCAATTGAAATTCAATCGTATGTACGAGACTTAAGATATTCCATTACAAGTTTACAGTAGATACTGATTCATTCCCCCCTGAGGATATGCCAACGGTTTTGTAATATATTAGTCAATTTTTGTATGTTGTCATGAATCAGTCTAATCTTGTCATCATTCCTTTCCTTATCCTCTTGTTTGGATCTCCTTTTATATTTTTCTGTTGCAATTCCTTTGCTGTTTAGTAGGCTATAATAAAAAATAGTTTATCTTTACCGCCTCATTTCAACTCTCTGTCCTAATTGGGCAGCCCCTTCCTAAAAAGTCACTGTCATGAGTACAATGAGCATACATCATACAGAATGCTATACAGCATTCTCTGTATAATATGTTTGGCTTAGATGCTTTCAATATTGTGTGTGTTACACCCTGGTGTTTAGGCAGGGTTGCTAGTAAATTTAGTTTGCCAGGCGGTAGTTGCCCTGGTTAATTGTTAGTAGATCCCCTGATTCCTCTCTAGTTCTGGACTTGCTGCACCTTCTCTCTTCTGTCGCTAGGTGGCGTTATGCTGGTGACAGTAGATAGACAAGTGCTTAGCAAGGTCAGGTTATGAATAGATGGGGTGTCTTAGCCAATTGGTGGCGTTTTATTTAGCCCCTTGGCCTGCTGGGGAAGCCTATTTATTTGGGTGGAGTTAGGTGCTCAGAGTTCTGTGCCACCTGGACGGTTGCCTGGGTGAACGTGTTTTATGCTGCCCGGGGCTGCTAGGTCGGAAGCCTGAGGCCTATCCCAGGGACATCTGGCTGCTAGACTGTCTGAGGGCCTATCCAGAAGCAGGAGAAGCAGCGCAGGGTTGGTACTGCAGGATTGGAGTCCAACCAAGAGTAATTGTTTAGCCGGACGAAGAACCAGTTGTGGTCGGAGGAGAAGAGGAAGCTATAGCCACTAAGGGACCATCCACCTTGTTACCAGAGACCACTGTGAGTGAGCTGGAGCTGGGGATGATGAAGCCAGGGACCCCACGGGACAGCAGAGGTGACGCTTGAGGAGCATCAGTAAGTGCCAAGCCAGGGACCTAGCAGGTCAATAAGGGTGACACTTGAGGAGTATCTGCGAGTGCCAAGCCAGGGACCCAGCAGGGAAGCGGGGGGTGATGCTTGAGAAAGATACAGGGTTATGCAAGTGGAAGAGCTCATTCATGGGATCCAGTAGCTATTGTGCCTGGGAGTCCAGTGAGAGACTGGGAGCTCGGTGAGTGAAGATCTACAGTGAGAGACTGTAGAGTGCGAGGAGAACTATTGGTGTTACCAATAGTTAAATACAACTACCGTTAGTGACTGTTACTAGATTTGTTGCCGTAGGCAAAAGCGGTTTTACCTATACATTGCATCTACTTAAAGGGTCACTAAAGGAAAAAAATGTTTTTGCTGAAATTACTGTTTACAGGGTATAGAGACATAAAAGTTAACTGATTCCTTTTCAAAATGATTAAAAATAGATACAAATCAATCATATAATGTGCCTGCAGGTTAGTTTCACTTTTGAACTGGCTTCATGTTTCTACAAAGTAGAAATAGACACACAGAACAAAAACAAACAAATCCAGGGCAGTGTTTTGTTTTTAAAATGAATCTGATTGGTTCTGGGAAGTTTTACACACAGTAATGACAGCTTAGACCATCGTGGGAAAGCTCCCAGTATGGTGGTTATAAGGAAACAGACAAGCAGGAAGTGTGGAGAACAGAGCAGGATTACAGCAACTTCAAAGCAAAAACGAAAAATAAGGACATGAAACCAGTACTGCAGTAAGGTAAAGGAAGCTATTTAGCTAAAAAAAAAATCCTTTAGTGATCCTTTAAGGGTGTCCTGGCCCTAACCCTCGCTCCACAGTTCTGTTAAGCGACAATAAATCTCTTTTGCATTCAAAAAGTGTCTGGCACCATCACTCCATCTTACATTACACCCACCATGCCTTGTAACCTACTCTACAAAGGCCTAATGGTGACTCTGGAGGTCACCATTAGGCCTTTGGAGGTCCGGGACCTTGATACTGTACATGTGTATTCCAATTTCCTGTACACTTTAGAATAAAGCTATATGCTTAAAGCAGAACTAAACTGTATCTGAGCACCACAAAGTGAGAAAGTTGTTTAATTAATTTTTAATATTTACAGCAAACTCATCCATCCATCCATGTCTCCATCTTTATTTGTTGAGAAACCACTTTGAAAATCATGCCCTTAGCAATGCTAGCCATGTTCTTCTTGAAGGGCATATAAAAGGTGACCAGATTTTTTAAATGAAATCCAGGGAGATATTTTTTCTTTACTAGTAATGGCAACAATCTGCAATTGCTGCCCGTCGCCCCCCGCCTCACAGCCTCTCAAGTCTTACTCTTCGGGCCCCGGGTACTACTGGATGGGGAGCAGAGGAAGATCACTCCGCCAGGGAAAGCAAGAAGATAGGCAGGTGGCTGGCCAGGATTTGAGCCAAGGCAGAAGAACATGCGAGCGGAGCTGAATAGGCATGTACCCGAAACAAAAGAAATATTCCCTCCGCTCTGACCAGCACATGATCATCAGAAAGGGGCACAGATAATGGGAAAAATAGAACCCCCCTATGCTAGTAGGCCCGGGCGGAGAGGGGGTGTGTAATTCTATTTTTTTTAATTTAATTCTGCACTGACTGTCTTTGAAATCTGGGGACAAAACCAGGGACAGACTTGGCCCTGGGACGGTGTCCTCAATTAGGGGACTGTCCCCTGAAACTGGGGATGTCTGGTCACCCTATCATATGATTCACATAGCATTTACTTACTGCAATCCATCTGCCCTTTGCTCTGGGTTGGGGGAAACAGAGTGTACTTAGCGGATAAAGCCCCTCTCCCCCTTCTCCAGTTGAAAATAAAAGGCCATGAAGACTTCTGGGATGTATACAATTGCTTTGACGTGGGCCAGAAATCAGGAAGCAACTTAAGAAACATAAAGAAAGCTCCAATTTAACTGGTATTGGCAGCTGTATACCATGCACAAGATGAGGACACTTATGGAAAGTTTAAACAGGTTTTTCCTGCACTTCATTCAGCAAGACGGTAAACAAATGTAGCACTACCCCTGAAAGAGCTGCTGGTTTGATTTGGGTGGCATGTTACCTCTTGTCTTCTCGCCATCTAGGGTACTGGATGAGAGCTGTAATAAAGTCGATGTCCACACGACAGATGTCTTTTCTGTGCTCTTATTACCCGGCCGAGTAAAAACGGTAAATAGTAGAAAGGTGAAAGGGATAGAAGAATTGAGAAATGGTGGATTCAGGGTTAACTGGCGTGGAAACAGTCCTGCTCCCAATGATAAATCTCTTCACCACTCTAGCCAGAGTGGGTACAGTGCATCTGAATAGGCCTCTCTCATCGGCCTAGTAGCCAGAGTGCAGGGCGGGTGCAAGGATTTTTGACACCCTAGGCGAAACCAAATTTTGCTACCCCCCTGGCTCCACCCCTGACCCCACCCCCTTTGCCCTGCCTGCCCATTATTACCTCACCTTTTTAATGAAGCGCCCATCAAATGAAGCCTCACCAGCGCCCATCAAATGCAGTCTACCAGCACCCATCAATGAATGTTTGCTTGCTTCCATTCTTTTGGGAGTCGGGACACAGACACAGTCCTCCGCCACCTCTGCGCCTCTGACACTATGTGCGAACGGAGCGGCTGCTGCCTGCTGATGTCGAGACTTTGTTGCTTGCTGCAGAGAGAAGAAAGTAGGAACACCAGTGGACGGGTGCCCCCTAGGCAGCAGTGCGCCCTAGGCGGCTTCCTAGTTTGCCTAGTGGTAGCACCGGCCCTGCCAGAGTGCCACTCGGAACTTTAGGTTAAAGTCTCTGCCACAGACCTTCCTAAAGGTGGAGATAACTTGGGAACAAAATCCCTCTCAACTGGATTCAGCACCCGGATCTCCTTTAAATAGCTTTAATTGCAGCAATAACTGACAAGCGACCCTCGTCCAGCCTCTCAGGTACAACGTGTCCTTCGATGAGCGGATAGGCCTCCCCTGCGACACCAGCCTCGTGCTCGGTGTCCCTCAGACAGGTTCCCCATCGACTGGCTTCCTCCACTTTAGACGGACAGCACAGGACCACTTGTAGGTTCGTAGACTCAGTCTGCTTACTGAGCCTACTAGGTAGATTAATGCAACGTGGTTCCGAAGCCAGGAACACAGCAACACACACCCCGGCCAGGAGAGCCACACACAGGGTCTAGGGACGACTGCCCAGGTGGAAGGCTTGGGGCGACGATGACATGCACCAATGGCGTCTGCCCCTTAAATACCCCTCTCCAGCATGCACAGCGAGGCGATCAACCCTCCTGATTGGCTGCCGAGGAGAAGTATCCACACGACCCTGAACTTACTGCTGCCCCCTACCATCTGGGGGTGACTGAAGTACCCAGACAGGAGGATAGGCACACAGCACAGCCAGGGCTGGAACAGAGGCCTTAAATGTAACCATATTAACATGGTCAGAGTTAATTAACTCTCTGACCCCCCTTCTAAATTTATAATAGCACCTGCCATAAAAGTAGCCAGGCGCTATACAAATATAGGTTCAAAGCAGAAGGGCTTTGTACAACAGGTCAATCGCATAAAACAAAACAGAGCATCTGCTCTTCTGAGCCACTAGCTAAACTCATGTCAGTGCCTGTACCTTAGTGTTCTGTCAGGACTCAGCCTTTTCAGCCAGCAGCAGGCTGTCATGACAAAGACAGTGAGAGAGAGAGAAAAAGAAAGAGAAAGAGCCATGAGCGTCGTTCAAATCACATTTACTGTATAAAGACTGGACTGGGTACCAGGTAAGGTATGAACCTACGAATGAAGGCATTATCCCACCCAAAGCTCTACAAAGTCTCCAGGATCCAGGTTTCAAGGAAGGACTGATTAAAATTATGAAAAAAACATGAAAAGGGGAGAAACCTAAGTGATACATACTTTATACATCATCCACAATCCTGCCAGGATATATGCTGTATGTTCACAGTGTAGCACACCCCTGGCCACCGGCATCAGGGAGGGCTGACATTTCCCCTTAGGTGTTGATTCTTAGGCATGGTGGGTGTGGACAGTTGCATAAAAGATGGGTCCCTTTTAGGATAAAAAAGTGAGTTTATTGCTCAAAACAGACAAATGTGGGAGAGAGGGTTAGGGCAAAGGTCACCCTAGGATAGTATGCAGACAGATCAGCTGATTCCAAAAACAAAGCAGCCAGATAGGCTTGCACCCAATGTGCTGTACCTACATAGCAACAGCTGTCGCCTATAGCAACCAAAAACTCACAACGCAGTGCAGGGTTTCCTTGGATGAGTCCATTTTTACACTTTTCCAGCCTTTCCACAGTCCCCGGAACATGACGAGCAACCTCTGGTACTTCATATTAGAACACCATCCTCCATCCTCATGCCTCCAGGCAACAAAAGGTTCTTTCTCTGTTAGAGCCTCTTCTATGCCCCAAGCAGCAAACACGCTCTTTCTGGCGGGGCCTGGAGCACATCGCCAGGCCTTGGACTTCAGGCCTCATCCAACACAGCTTTTGCTCGCACATCCACACCAGACCAAGGTCTGGGTGGGGGGACCTCAATCTCCTGACTTCCTCCAAATATATACTCTCTCTCAGCATGCTCAGAGGCCTTAAACTTCTACTGAGTCTGCTCTTTGCTGACGTCACAGAAATCATTTCAAGTACTGCGTCATCATGACAATAAAGTCTGAATCTTCCAGGTGCCTGGACTGATGCCCATCTCAGCATCTCAGCGAACCACTGAGAGCATGAGATGGCTGCTCGCTCCAGTGATCACGGGGGGGGGCAGAGCAGAGAGCTGCTGACTCACAGTCAGCAGCTCTCTGCTAGGGAAGCTGAGAACCGAGCCATTGGCAATGTTCGATCGCTCGCTTCTCAGTGTAGAGGGGCCAGGGGACAGATGCAGCAACGGACCGATGTTGCATCCACCTAGGTAAGTATGAATATGAAAAAAAAACATACTTCTTTTAAGATAAAAAAATCTTCTACAGTACCTTTACAACTCCTTTAATGGCCACTTGGCTACCATACTTAAAATGAGCTTGTAGGCAGTCAGCTGTTACTGCTACTCCTTCAGGGAATTGAGGGGTTAACCACACTCCTAGGTTTTTCTGGGTGGGTTGTTTTGGGTCCGACCCTGTGGTCATGTGTGTTATAAAAGGATGGAGACCCGATCCAAAGGGGCACTCTGAGGTCCTGCAGAGAGGGGAGGCTTGGTCACACACTGTCTGTATGGGGAGAGAGACACCAACAGCCAGTAAGATGTAGGAGGATTACTGGGACCTGCAGTCCTTCATGAAGCCACCAAAGTATTGGAGCATCACCTTTAAGTAGTACTATGCAATATGTACTAGCACATTAGGAAAAACTTACCTTAGAAGTAAGCCCTCCGGTTTTGTGCTGTCACCATTGATAGGCTTTCCATCTTCCCCTGGTCTTCTTTTTGGTTTTGCGGGCTCTAGCTGTATGAGTGGTCTGGGCCATAATGACGTCACTCCCATGCATGCGTACAGGAGCCCCTGGCTCCCACACGGTGCTTTAAAGGTTGGGCACGGTAAGCTGGAACTTCAGAGAGCATACACTGGTGGCGTTGTCAGCTACATTGAGTGTAAATATCTCCTAAACACTGTGGCCCAGATTCACAGAGCGATTACGCCTGCGTAACAGGAGATGCGCGGCGTAAGTCTAAATGTGCGCGTGCGTTTCGATGCACGGCATTCCCAGAACGAGATACGCAAGAAATCTACTTTTTTTGGTCCAGCGTAATTTCGTTAGGCGCATCCGTCCGCGCAAAACTGCTAGTCAAATATGCTAATGAGGGACTTACGGGGATCCACAAAAGAACGTTGGTGCAGCGCAGGCTACGCGGTGTGCGCAACAGCAAAATGTCCTGTCTAAAATTAGACCATATAAAAGCTGGTCTAAAATTAGAAAAATCGTCTACGTGTCAGAGAAAGCAACACTGTTAGTGAGGAGCTGAGCAGTCACACGTGTTGCACAACAATCTGTATGCCAACATGCCAGGGGCATCGTTGCGCATAGCTATACTACTGACTTTAGATGAGCAAAGAAGGAGGAGGGCACGGAGGACGGCACGGGAGAGGATATACCGCACACGCATAGACCTGTTTGGCATGAGTGATTGTGAGGTGTATCGCATCTTCAGATTCAGCCCTCATGCCATCCTGGAATTAACCACAACCCTGCAGGAGGACATCACCAGCCCAACAGACCGCTTACATGCAGTGCAGCCACTGGTCAAGGTCATGGCAACACTCCATTTCCTTGCCAGTGGCTCTTTTCAGCGTACAAGTGGAGTGGTGGCTGGGATGTCACAATCCTCCGTGAGCAGATGTGTGCACCAGGTTGTCCCTGCAATCCTCAGACACATGGCCAACCAAATCATCAAACCCACCACTGAGGACCTTCGGCTGAAGGCAATGACAGATTTCTACAGAATTGCCAGATTCCCACGCACCCTGGGGGCCATTGATTGCACACATGTGGCACTCCAGCCCCCCCAGAAGACAGAGCACATGTACCGCAATCGGAAGCATTGGCATTCCATCAACGTACAGGTGATAGTCGATGCCTAAGGCCTCATATGGCACGTCCGTGCCAAACACCCCGGATCCAGCCATGACAGCTACATCTACAATCAAAGCCCCATCCGAATGGAATTCGATCAGAACGTGTATGGGGACACCTGGCTGGTTGGTGAGTGACATGGGTGGCAGGCATGACTGTACCCCCCCATGATGCACACATCACAACGAGCACATGCATGACTAACATCCTCCTGTCTTTTCCCTTACAGGTGACTCTGCATATCCACTGGGAACCCATCTCATGACTCCTTTCCGGAACCCCCAAACCCCAGGAGAGGAAAGATACAATAAAGCCCACGCCCAAACACATGCAGTGGTGGAGCGCACCTTTGGCCTCCTGAAGTCACGTTTCCGATGCCTGGATAAGTCTGGGGGTACCCTGTTGTATTCCCCAAACTTTGTGTGCCATATCATCGGTGCCTCTTGCCTGCTGCACAACTTTGCAGTGAGAAAGAGCCTGCAGATTGACCTACGTGATGACCTGACCCCTGAACCAGACAATCCCCCCCTAACCGAGGTTACCCTGTCTTCTGAGGGAAGAGCAGCCAGGAGACAGCTCACATTGGGCATCTTTGCACGTTAAACACACACATTAATCATGGCACAATGAGAATGCATGCATGCACAACACTGTGGTCCCTAGCACACACACCCCACATCCTCATCAAATTGGATTGGCACCAGTCCACCATGCAGGACTTGTGAGCAGCAACGCCACGCCAAGGCTCCAATTATGTCACTGTACATTCATACACCATTCACACAGACCTGGGGATCACTTCTCCTTGGTCCTGGGGAACCCTTCTCCACCAAAATTGAGGGTGACACCCCTTTTCCGGCAGGAATGTCACCCCCACATTCAAACAGCATTCACAACCCAAAAAAAAATACAAAAAAAAATAAATTACCAGCAAAATCAAAACATTTCCAGAAAAAAAAAGGCCCAAAAAAAAGGTGAAAAACAAATAAGTGCCCTTGACGTGAGCCACGCCTGGGGCGCCCCCGGCCACGGCCCCGGCTCCTCAGGGGAGACTCATGGTGAGGGGTGGGGGTAAACCGGGGAAGGAGGAGCAGCCCCTGGTCTCTGCCCACCTGGCGGCCTGCCCTCCAAGGCCACGGCTATTCTGCCCAGGGCAGCACCTAGTGTTGCCATGTTGGCCTGGATAGCCTGGGTAAGGGCCCTCACATCCTGCCCAACGCCTGCTGATGTAGTCTGCAGGTCATTAAGGCAGTTTGTGAAAGCCTGGGAGTGGCAGTCCAGGTTCCCAAGCGTATCCTTGATGGAGGACAGGCTCTCCTCCATCCGCACCAATGTCTGGCTGACCTGTCCCAGATGGCGGGTCTGGAGGAACTGGTCCCTTCTCGGAGTGGCGGGCAGGAGATCGGCCACCCCCTGGTCTTCTGGGTCGCCTTCCTGCCTCCAGCTGATGCTTGTGGCCGGGGAGAAGGGGAGCCCCTTGGGAGGGGAGCCATGTTGGGGGAGGAAGGGGGGCTCCCCCTTAGGGAGGGCTGGCTGCTGCCAGCCAGAGGGGAAGAGTCCTCCGAAAACAATAGTCCAGTGCCTGACATGGACTCCTCCTCCTCCTCAAACTCCTCCTCCTCCTCTTCAACCTCCTCCGCGGACTCCGGCCTTGTCGGGGGGGGCCTCATTAGGCTGCTATCCTGGGGATGGTGTGGTTAGGCCAGATGGCCCAGCACCCTCCTGCACATCTGTGGATGACACAAAACATTCACAGGTTGGAGGATCCACACACTTGCCACATATTCCCTTTTACCCCCTCCCCCACACATGCTACACACCTGATAGAAAAAAAAACCTTACCTGGCATCACGCCTTCATGACTTGAGTCATAGCCGGGCAGGCCCTCCACTTCTTGCCGATGAAAGGTCTGGGCCACCGCACGCTTCTCCGCTGTCAGCCTAACACGGCATGGTGGGCCCCCTCCTGTGGCCCTGGCATGGGCAAGAATTTTGGCCAGCTTCTTTTTGACCAGACGCCGGAGGTCATTTATCTTTTTATCAATCCCAGACCGGTTTCGTGTCTCCCCCTCCCCCGCTGAATTCACCTGGTCAGTGATCATGTCCAAAATCTCTCTCCTCCTGGCCGGGGTGGTGTTGGCACTGTCCGGGCCGTGGAGGAAACGCCCCTAGGTCGGAAATGGCCCGGGCAAGAAATTGTTTCTCCCTCAAAGAAAAATTTAATTTCCTCTTCCTCTCTGTCATACTCTGACCAAAAATCACTCCCAGTCAACAAAAATCACTCACAAAAACAAGCATGACCAATCAAGCAAGAAAACAAACAAACAAATTATCAAACAAAAAGTCTCAAAAACACTTAGCAAAAATCACTTTCAAATCTCTTCTAACAAACACTAGATCACACAATACACAAATCTGACAAATACAAATCACAACGCAACTAACAACAGAACAAAAGCACTTTGCTATATGGGAAGGGAAACAAAGGGATGTACTTTTGCAATGGAAGTGCGTTTGTGTGTGTTTATTTATGCTGTCTGCGTAGTTCTCAAATTTGCCCTAGTCCATTTCCAATTTCACTAATTGCGCCGTTCCCGAGTTGTGAGCATGCGCACAGAGGTGCTGACATGGTCTGCTTCAAGCGTGCATGCGCGAGCCGGCCGGCCCTTTATTTGCATGGGGTCACGGCTCATTTCAATGTAACACGCCCACGTCCTTCCCAATTTGTATTACTCCGCCTTACACCTCTGAAATAACGTTACGCATGCGCAATTTTCTGCGTAAAAGCGACGAGAATAGGGTGATTGCGCGGCTACATTGCGCAAGTCTAACGTAAAGGCGGTGCGCTACGCCAGTCCAATAATGCGCAGATGTACCTGGATCTGGCCCTGTAAGTTTAAGAGATATTTACTGTACCTATAGATGAGCCTTATTATAGGCTTACCTGTAGGTACAGGTTAAAAAAATGAGTATGCTACCACGTTAAGACGATATCAGCCACAACGACAGCTAAGCGCTGATGATGCTTTAAATGTGATTTTAATTTACATTATTTGTGTGCTTAACAGGCCTAGGATTTAACGATCTAAGATTAGTTTTTCTAGTTATAGGAATTAGCAGTTTTGTACTTAATTCCTTTTTCAATTTCCTCTAGTAAAGGCCTTTTTTTTTTTACTGTTTCTGCCAGTGTTATAAGCTTTATTACTTTTTGATAGGAGTTATCTCCCCTGTATATTTTAGTGAAGAAGGCAGGCTGTGAAGGTGTTGGAGATAAGCTAGTCTGTGTGTTAGTAGTCTGCTGTAATGAACCAGTGGAAAAGACCTGATATTGTCTGAAGCAGCTAATCCAGCTGTGAAAACTGGCATTGACGGCAACAGCAGTTTTGTTCAATCACTCTCATCAGAAAATATTGAATCTGGCCCTAGGAGTTTGTGCACTAACATGGTAAAAAAGCAGCAGTATACTGTATCGTACTAATCCTGAAAAAATCTATTCTCCATCCTGCTGAGTATTGTCATGGTGTTTCTTATGATGTATTACTTAAATGAGTGTATTTGTCAAATATTTAGTATTCTATTCCTGGCTGACAAAACTAGTGTAGACACAACATGGTTCTGTGCCAAACGAAATTGTGCTCCTTTCTAGCATTTCATAAATCTCAAAATTAACCGAATGTTCTATGTTGGCATTACAGCTCTACCCTGCTTTTAGATTAGTCAATAATATTCTCCAAAATATGAAGACTAATCAAAATATTAAATGTTTGCCGACACAAGTACAAAATATTTAGTCTCAGCGTACTGAGAGGACGCTGATGGAGTATCGACCAGCACGGGACTGGATTGTGACTAAAGACTGAACAGCTGTAATCTCAGGTAATTTGCTATCTACTTAGGGTTCCTTGCTCTACACTGTGCATACTAACAGTAAAGATATACATTTAGTGATGTGTTCTTTACTGTGAGTAATGTTTTGTCTGTAGTCTGAATAGGGCCTGTCTGCTAACTATCTGGGCTGGAGAACAGATGACATAGTACTGTACATGGATAAGAAGACCTTTTGGCAAACACCGATCTGCCATAACTCTATGACCACTGACAGGTTACATGAACAACATTGATTATCTTGTTACAATAGCATCTGGTATTTGTAAACGAAATATATTCGTCAGAAATTAAACATGTTGTCCCTGGAGATGATGTGTTGAAAGCAGAAAAAAGGGCATCAAGGTTTGTTGTGCATGGGGCTGCATAGCGACATGCTGACCCATGTCCACAGCCAAAAGCATCTAAAATGGGCATGTGAACATCATAACTGGACCACCAAACAATAGATAAAGTGAATGAATTTGTTTTCTTTTACATCACGTGGCTGGTCACTTACAGTACCTGGGTGTAGCAGCTCTGGTGAACGGAGTGAACCACAACTGCGGTTAGCAAGGATTTCAATACACTTCCCTATGTGAGAATTCAGTATTGGACCCCAGGCGTCACTCCATGTAAACAGGAGTTTGGGGGTTCTCTACATCATCTCTCTCTCACATAAAGAAAGGCGTTGAGCTACTAAGGTTGGACACATTACAACATGCGACCAGACCTTAGCGTATAAAATTATAGCATACACTTAAATATTCCAATGCACTTCTATATGCAAGTGATTATCAGTACGGGACCCCCAGCGTCACTCCACGCAAACAGGAGTTTGGGGGTCCTCTACATCATATCACTTAAACATAAAGAAGTACATTAGGCCACTAAGGGAATAGGTATAAAATACCTTCAACCCTTAGCATAGAAATGTTAGAGCGAACATGTTCTGTAATTTAGGGCATGGCCCATTAACAAGTAAGAACTAATGTCAAGCACGTAGTAAATATGGGTAGTTATAGCAACTAGTAATTGCATAGAAGAGGATTTTATAACTCAGCATATTTGTAAGTATGTTCCTTTAAAACAGCCAAGGCACAACAGTCAGTCTTAAATTAGAGATGTTAGTTTACAAGCCAACGTTTAAGTACAGCATATGTCCAGTAACAATAATTGTAGCAGATCTTCCTAAAACACTACAAGTTAAACAAGAGCTACTTATCCGCAGGCTTGAGAGATGGATTCCGTTGTGTAGGGTGTCAGCAAGGAATTGGTGTTAGGGTGCCTGTAGCTATGGTTATCCGGAGGTAGTTAGGATAATGGCTATGAAGACCTGGAGACTCCTAGTAAGGCATAACTGTAGCATGGAAAGCATTGGCAGCCGTGTTGTAGCGTGGCCCGAGCTATGGCTGTCAAAAATAGAGCAGTGTTTCTATTGAAGGTGAATGCCTTTATAGGCAGGTAACAGGCGTGGTGTATCAGCACTGAATCCAGCGCAGCCGGGATGTGCGGCGTACTTCTTCGTTCCAAGCTGGAACGCATGCGGCGCCAGGCGATGACATCATCCCGTAATGCGTTCCTGCGTAGAACCAATTACGGTGATAGGAGCGCCTGTTACACTGGGGAAGAGATGACACCAGGATGCAGTATGCAAAAAAGGAAAGCTAGCAAGGGCAAAGGTGAGAAACCTTGGTCATGCCATTCATGTGGATGTTACTTTGACACACACCATATATCTAAACATCTAAGGCCTTAGACAGGACAAAAAAATTGCTGTGATTTCCCTCATACAATCCTCCGGAGACAGTCCCTCTTTTAATTCCCTACAAGTGGTGGGAGCTCTTTCTAGTACAGTCTGATCACACACACTCTCAGGGAGAAGGTTTCCAGTCTCTAAGGCAAAGTCCTGCACAATGAGCAGTCTCCTTGCTTCTCTCAGGTCCCACCTGATTGTGGTCAGTATAGCAGGCTTCTGTTCAGTAAGCAGCTCAGCCTCTTTTACTATCACCCTGTTAGCCTTTTTGACTGCCCCTTTCCTTTCCTCTCAGCAGCCTCCAATGCCAATCTTTCAATAACTGTCTTCCAGGATTGATACAGACCCAGTCAAGTTGGCTACCCTCTGTACTACACACCCTGGACATACATTGCAAAAAAAGGTCTCCTTAAAGATGTCTGCATATTTCTGTATTAATGAATATTGAGTTTAACCCTGTCCACATTGCAGAAGGATAATACAGCAGCAACAAAAGAAGAAGTTCCACAGCAGTTATCAGCTACAGTCCAGGTTACAATAGTAACACAAAGATCCAGCACAGAGATGTGTTCCCTCAGTTTCTACATGTTATGCCTAACTAGAGAGATCTCCCCCTAACACGCTTTAGCTTGTCCTTGAGGACATTGGGAATGGTGGTACAGGTTTGGACTACTGTAAAGATGTTCCACAAAGTAGGTCTTGGCTGCCCATCCTTATCTTTTTGTGAGCTTCATTGGGGCAGGTGCCTTCACATGTCTCTTGGGAAGGATAGCATCTTAGGAGGGACTGCCAGTTGCAGTGTAACCCTCTTTATTTCTTTTCATCATAGGTGGATCTGCTCAAACTGCACACCAAAAAAAAAAGCCAGAGATACTGTCCTCGACAAGGTAAGTGGAAATCTGCAAAAGTCAGCTCCTAAAAGATGAATGTTACAGAGGTTCAGGCTGAGAGACAGAGTAAGCGCCTAACCATATGAGCCACCAAGCCACACCTCTCCCTCCTCTTTGATATTTATGTCATGCCTGAATGTGCCCAAGTTGCACATTAAATGAAGCAGCAGGAGATGCCAACCTTGACAAGGTATGTTATTACTGCGATTTTTGAAGTCGTACGCATCGTCTATTCCGGAAGTAATTGGTAGCTATCGTAATTGGTAGCTATCTCTAACTTTTTTTTTAAATATATGTCATTGTCCAACAGGACAATGGGCGAGGTGTTAATTATATCTTCAATATTTCTAGTAGGTTCCCCTGTCTTTGCTTCGCCAGCATTGCACATTCTTTGCGTAGAAAATTTATTTTCTATATTGAATATCTGTGTTAGCCACAGGCCAACCAAGAATCGAATTTGCAAGGTACTCTCTCTCCACTTTTTTTTTTTGTTATCCTTTTTTACGCCTATTCTTAGGTATTTGGCCTTTTCTTTCTAATACCTTCATAAAATGAATGTCAGTATTTTATTCATAAATTGATGTTTCTGTTTTTATATATATACAGTGAGATACCTTTCTTGGTTCTGCAATTACTGTTTCCTGAATTTGCATCCTGAAGAAGCCCAATGGTGAAACACGTTGATGCATCCGGGTTCTCAATATATAATATGTAGTCATATGTATGATTTTAAATTTTTGTATTGTCCTTGCATCTTATTTCATGTATGTGTTCCCTTTTTTCCTATTAAACATATGTATATTTGTTATTCATTGTTTACTGTGCCGCTAAAGTCTGAATAGGGCTCATACCCCTTTTTTATTTTATTTTTCATCACATTATTCACGGATGTTGGCAGTGGTAGGGCTGTTTTTCTATTTCTCTCTATTTATGTTAAACCCCACTCAGTACTCTGGGAATCTCTAGTGGCAACCTCTGCTGCCTACTTTTCACTAAAGGTTTCCAACCATAACTATGGTGACATCTAATGGTCAATATAATGAACTACACCAGGCACTCCTGTGTCCTTATGCCTATACCATTCATCACCATACTGTTGTATAAAACAAACAGTACATTTCATAAAACTTTTTTTAGCTTTAAAGAACTTAGGCAGGCCATACACGATTCGAATTTCGAACGAGCCGTCGAGCGATAAACGAACGCGGCGCTCACAAAAGCATGCGAGTGTACCATCAATTACGTACGAAAATCGAGCGAGAAAACACAATGTTTTCATACCATAGAGGAAGTGATGTAATCTTCTGTGACCTTTTAAACATACCCCCTACTGTCAAAAGTCGGGTCGCGCCAACTCGGATCATGCGCAGTTATGTTTCTTGGGAAAAATCGTCCAACTCTACCATTAACGATACGATTTTTGGACGTTTTTCAGAAAAAAAACCAACATGTTGGTTTTTGAAATTTCGCCTGTCGTACGAAAATCGCGTGTCGAACAAGCACACTAATGATACGAAAATCGTCCGATTTCACGCTCGTATGCGATTTTCGATCGAAATTCGAATCGTGTATGGCCTGCTTTACAGTATATGCAGTAGAAATGCCAATGTTATTTTAAAATGAGGACTCGCTAAAAGTACTAAATATCAGGAAACAATTTTACCTTTCCTTTACATTGGGAAACTATTATGGTGCTGCACATGTGATCAGTTATGACACCAGCCGTTTAATGGTTTGGTTGAGGACACAAGCAAATGTAACAGTTAGTAATCCCAGCATTACTGGAATGTGAATGTTTTTTTAAACTGTTAAATCAATGGGTTTAGTTCCACTTTACTGTTGTTCAGGGCCTCTGGGCTTCAGCAAAATGACTGCCTCCAGCAAGAGGATACAGGAGCAATGCTGGAGGCAATTTACAGCACAAATTTATTTTGGTAGCATAATTATTAATGTGGAATGTGTATGTTCCTTGATAAATTAATTCCTTGATAAATAAAAATTTATTTTTATCAAGTTGTTCTGAGAAAATTTCTGCTTTAACAAGCAAGTTCACACCATAAGTATGTTACTTGTCTGTTTTTAGAATCAGGATTACACATATGTTACAGCTGTTTTAAATATTGGTCTTTGGGACATTTTTTTTATACAGAATGTTCAGATAATCTATATCAGGGATCCTCAAACTACGGCCCTCCAGATGTTGTAGAACTACACATCCCATGAGGCATTGTAACACACTGACATTCACAGACATGACTAGGCATTATGGGAATTGTAGTTCCTGAACAACTGGAGGGCCGTAGTTTGAAGACCCATGATCTATATGAATAAAGAGTAATATAGTTTTCAGATGACAGAAAGCCTTTCTTAAAACGAGATAAACGGCATTTTATAAGGTAATTGCTCCACTTTTGTATATTGCAACTGCTATAGAATTATTGCAATTCAATTGACAGTAAAAATGTATGCATAAGCAGTTCACTTAGTAGTCAATTGGACAGAATAGTGATGTATAATCAAACTGAAATAACTCAGTTCTGGAACAAATTTTAAATTTTTGCTCGGTTGGTTATTCTGTCAGGGATTTCAGAGAATGGGACAAGGATAATAAGAAGAGAACCTGACATGTATTAGCATCATTCTTTTCCGGACCTAGTTTCAGCTGCATAGCCCATGCATGTTGGCTTTGGACAGTCCTACAGGTGAAGTTACATAGTTACATAGTTAGTCAGGTTGAAAAAAGACACAAGTCCATCCAGTTCAACCATAAAAAAAATAAACAAACAAAATAAAACACAGTACAATCCCATACCCCCAACTCCATACCCACAGTTGGTCCAGAGTAAGGCAAAAAAAAAACAGCGGAGCATGATCCAATTCGCTACAGGAGGGGAAAAAATTCCTTCCTGATCCCCCGAGAGGCAATCGGATTTATCCCGGATCAACTTTACCTACACATCTTAGTACTCAGTTATATTACGTGCATTTAGGAAAGAATCCAGGCCCTTCTTAAAGCAATCTACTGAGCTGGCCAGAACCACCTCTTGAGGGAGTCTGTTCCACATTTTCACTGCTCTTACTGTGAAGAAACCTTTCCGTATTTGGAGGTGAAATCTCTTTTCCTCCAGACGTAAAGAGTGCCCCCTTGTCCTCAGTGTTGACCTTAAAGTGAATAACTCAACACCAAGTTCACTATATGGACTTCTTATATATTTGTACATGTTGATCATATCCCCCCCTTATTCTCCTCTTCTCAAGAGTGAATAAATTCAGTTCCTCTAATCTTTCCTCATAACTGAGCTCCTCCATGCCTCTTATCAGTTTAGTTGCCCTTCTCTGCACTTTCTCCAGTTCTCCGATATCCTTTTTGAGAACAGGTGCCCAAAACTGGACTGCATATTCCAGATGAGGTCTTACTAATGATTTGTACAGGGGCAAAATGACATCTCTCTCTCTGGAGTCCATACCTCTCTTAATACAAGAAAGGACTTTGCTCCCTTTGGAAACTGCAGCTTGGCATTGCATGCCATTATTGAGCTTATGATCAACTAAAACCCCCAGATCCTTCTCCACTACAGATCCCCCCAGTTGTACTCCCCCTAGCATGTATGATGCATGCATTTTATTAGCCCCTAAGTGCAGAACTTTACATTTATCAACATTAATCCTCATCTGCCACATAGTCGCCCAATTAGACAGAGCATTGAGGTTGGCTTGTAAATTGGAGACATCCTGCAAGGACGTTATTCCACTGCATAGCTTGGTGTCATCTGCAAAGACAGAAATTTTACTTTTGATCTCAGACCCAATATCATTTATAAATATATTGAAAAGTAAGGGACCCAACACCGAACCTTGGGGTACACCACTGATAACCTTGGACCATTCAGAGTAAGAATCATTAATCACAACTCTCTGAATCCTGTCTTTCAGCCAGTTTTCTATCCATTTACAAACTGATATATCTAATCCTGTAGACCTTACCTTACACATGAGCCGTGTGTGGGGAACTGTATCGAACGCTTTTGCAAAATCCAAGTATACCACGTCCACAGCCACGCCTCTGTCCAGTGGGATAATTTATGTGATATCAATACAGGGAGCAATGGCGTGAGCCAGAAAATCACCAATTTTGAAATAAGGTTATACTATGGCTTGGCTTTCTCTGAATTATGGCTGCCTTTTTTTTTTAAAAGGTTAACTTTTTTTTATTGTTTATAAAAACATAACAAACAAACAATACACAGGTGTATTATCTTAGCGAACATCGCTTCAGTTAAAGTGCAATACAATTCTCGGTCATACAGGTAAACATTGTGAAACAGCATACAGAAAATATCATCACGTAGCACAATCTACCCTAGTCAGGAGGGGCAGGTGGTATGGCACTCTGAGTTAACCTAGGAGGTCCATATTTTGGAGAACTTTTTTGGGCATCCTCTAGCTTCGTATGATAACTTATATAGTGGTATCGCTTGGTTGACAATGGTAAGCCAAAGCTTTATATTTGGTGTGGACTGAGATTTCCAATGCATGGTAATAGTTAATTTAGCGTAAAATAGCACAATGCGTATGAAGGATTGTACGTTTTTGGATAAATCTTCATCATCAATGTTTCCCAGTAGACATCTAAGAGGATTGCAAATATTAGGAATCTCAGCTACAGAGCTGATGAAAGCAGTAACATCCGACCAGAACTTCCTTATCGGAGCACATTACCACATCAGATGGAAGAATGTACCATCAGCCATTCCACATCAAGTGCATAAAGGAGTGGATAATCTCTTTAATCTATATTTTCAAATATGGTGTAAAATATGATCTATACAATAGTTTGGTCTGGATCAACTTGTCCCTTGAGGAAATTACGGAGGTCATCTGCAGGGGAAGAATCTCTCCCCAGATCTCCTCCGTCAACTCAGGTATGTCTGCGCGCCATCTTTGTTCAATGGTGGTAAGCCTAGTGGTCATGCAGTGTAGTAGAGTCTTATAGTAAGACAAACCTATTTTGATGTGGGAGGGGTCAGTCAGTAAGTTTTCCAGTGGGGAAGTTTGCATCTCTATATTTCGTAGTCCGAATTGAGCAGCAGCGGTATGTCGTATCTGTAGATATTGGAAGTAGGCCGTGTGTGGGAGTCCAAAGTCTCTCTGGAATTCCACAAAGGAACGGAACTTAGTGTCTGTAAATAAGTGTGATATTGTTTTTACCCCTTTCCTAAACCAGTATCCTCCATCAGTTCTCTGACAAAATTTGATGGTGTATTAGGTTCTGGAGAGATTCATATGAGGTGAGGATAGCCGCCTCTAGGGCAGCAGCTGCATTGTTGGCCTCAGGATGAAACCACAAATGGGCATGCGCCAGTTGCGAGGCAATATAGTACGTTTGGAGACAAGGGAGTGCCAGGCCCCCCTCCGAAGTAGGCAGCTGTAAAGTTTGCTTAGCGATTCTCACCACACCGCTCCTCCGAATTATGGCTGTCTGGTTGTGTTTTGGGCTGGAGGCAATACAGTCAAGTGTAGCCAGTAATCATTGGTGACAACGGTGTGAATAGGTACAGTCTTTTTCAGATATGTGCAATAAACATGACATTTTAAATTAGTTTATGCATTTTGACTATGTATATAACTTTAGATTTCATAAACGGCTACATTCATGATTTTACATAGTCGTTCCACATTTAACCATATGTGTGAACTTTAACGTGGGATAAAATAGTGTATTTCTCACAGATTTTTAATGTAGCGCTCTATATTTTTGATACTAGTCCAATAGCTTTTGCAAGATCAATTTTTTGTATCTATAATACACTTATATTTTCTTCTCATTGATTTGTTTGTTGTGTTGTTTCTTTTATTGCTGATGGCTGTACACATTGTCAGTATCTTCTGTCTAAGGCCGCGTACACACGATCAAATCTATCTGCTGGAAACGGTCGGCCCGACCGTCCCAGCAGACAGATTAGATCGTGTGTACGGGCGAGCCGACGGATTTGGCCAGCCGACAGATTTTAAAGCATGCTTTAAAATCTGTCTGCTGGGAATCCGTCCGCCCGATATGTCTGCTGGTTAGTACGCTAACCAGCAGAAATATCTTCTCGCACATGCGTTGAATGGATTCGACGCATGCGCGGAAGTAATTGACTTCCTGGTGCGGTGACGTGGCGGCGTCAACGTCACCGCCACATCACCGACACGTCAGTGCGCCGTCTGTCGGTGGGGATTTTGGTTTGATCGTGTGTATACGATCAAACCAATACATCCCAGCAGACAGATTTGTTCAAATCGGTCTGTCCGACCGATTTGAACAAATCTGTCTGTTCGTGTGTACGGGGCCATATTGTACATTATGCATTATCAAAGCAAAACACTTTAGCTTAACATTGCTTATTTTATGTACCCATATGTCTTCTGTATTTATTTTGTTCAGTGCTGTACTAGCCATCTTTACTGACTCTTATGTTTGGATTCTCTCCTTTCTGATACCTTGATGCTATAGTAAGTCAAGTCAAGCTTTATTGTCATTCTACTACATGAGGACATACGGAAGAATGAAATGTCGTATCTCACAGGGCCACGGGGCTACATACGAATTAAACATGTATTATAAATATACAAAGAGTAAAGCACAGCTAAAAACTTAAAATAAAAAAAATAATTATAAACCTATACACGTTTGGGAACTACGGCAGCAAGCACCTAGTCAGCTGATCCTAAGCAGATGTGAGATAAATGGGTAGTAGTGATGCTGCGCTGTGAGCTCTCTGTTATTAACTAAGAACAAATTAAAGTAAGGTGCAAAAATTCAAAAAACATGGAATATTGAAATAACAGTGTAAAATACTAATAGGTAAACATACTCTGTGATAAAGTGCCTAATAAAGGATCATAAGGAATGGTGACACATAATAAAGTGCAAAGTGCAAAACAGTGCCTGTGAAATCCGAGAATAGATGCATGACAATGGTAGTATAATAGATGCAACAAATAAACGTTTAAAGAACCACCCGTCCCTAGGTGGCTAACAAACAATTTGTTCCGGCCGTTTATTTCACTATTCACGGTGAAGGGAATCATCACAATTTTTTTTTTTAAACCTTCAAGGCAAAAGGCATAATCAGCTAGTATGCACCGCATACTAGCTGATTATGAGATACTTACCTCAGAACGAGGAGAAGAACACTTACCTGGTCCACGTCGAGCGCGCTGTCATCTTGACTCGGCGTGTCTTCCGGGTATCGCTGCTCCAGCGCTGTGATTGGCTGGAGCGGCGATGACGTCACTCCCGCGCTTGCACGCGGGAGATTTTAATCGGCAAGGTCCAGCGGCTGCCGGTCCTTTCGCCGTGGATTCCCCCCTGCGCATGCGCCGCTGCAATCAGCGGCGCATTGCGAGGGGAATATCTCCTAAACTGTACAGGTTTAGGAGATATGCTTTATACCTACAGGCAAGCCTTATTATAGGCTTACCTGTAGGTAAAAGTCAAAAACTTTGGTTTACAACCACTTTAATAACAGAGAGATCACAGCACAGCATCATTATTACCCATATAACTGTACATATACTGTGTATTTCTAAGAGTCTTTGTAGCAGTAAGTGTTTATAAATGTGTCTAGTGCATATTCAAGAGTAAAAAGTGAGAAGTGAGACGTTCCTGGTCACAATTTATAGGTTGTAGAAGAGGTTTCAAAGGGAATTGAAGTTAAAAATTTCAAACGTGCTCTATTTTTTCACAACGTTTTTAATGTTGTCGTTTTTAAGGTTGTAAAAAATGGTCGTGTGTGGGCTTTAACGACGTGAAAAAAACACGCATGCTCAGAAGCAAGTTATGAGACGGGAGCGCTCGGTCTGGTAAAACTAGCGTTCGTAATGAAGTAAGCACATTCATCACACAGTAACAGACTCAAAAGCATAAATCGTCTTTTACTAACACGCATTTTTATTCCTATTATGCCTTTTTGAAGTGATCCGGTTTCATGTGGTAAGCCTGCTTGCGCTATTATCCTGCACCTTTATTGTATGTGAACTTACTTTATAGTATACAATATACTTTTTATTAACTATTATATGTATATTTGCTTCCAAAGTCTATACTGTGCTGCTATTTATGCACCTATATTTCACTAATTGTGTTTCCATCCTATATATCCCATTTTTTGTTATTTTGTAGTATTACCTGTTCAAGCTCTTGAAGAAGCTCATTTTGGGGCGAAACATGTAGAGCGAGCAAATTCTGCAACAGGTCTTCTTATACTCATGCTTTGAAGCTTACAACTCAATATCCGCCGGATGGTTTTTATATACTTATTGTTATGAAATGAAATAAAATTATGTTTCTATTTTTCTTATACTATTTTTGTTATTACATCTATCAGCACTGTTCATTAATTTAGGTTGCATACCTGTAGGCCACGTTGGTCATCCCTGAAGCCTGTCAAAAAACTCTGAATGGTAGTTTACCCTGTCCTGTTTCCATGATGCTGTAGCTTCAGCTACAGCTCATCTATCAGCATCATAGGAGTAAAGGTTGTTCCCATTCAAAGGCCAAGAATGCTCAATGCGTGTTCTCTCTCCTGGTAGTAGCATCATTGAGCTCATCCACTGCTGCTACAAGGAGAGAGAGTGCGCACCCCTGGGGTATGTGTGGGTATGCACCTTTGTGTGGCCATTGATTAGGAATGGAGATCACTACTGTAATGCTGAGGCTGTAGGGCCCTGGAAACAGGACAGGATGGGGGAAAGAAGCATCCATTAGGATTTTTTTTTGACAGGCTTCAGGGGGATCCAGCATGGTCTACAGGTATAAAACATAAAGTGTTTGTCACCCCAATATTTCATAATCCTGATATGTGCCTTCTGTACCATGTACTTGTATGAGAAAGTATCCTGTTCTCTTGTATTGCTTCCTTTGTGTTAAATCCCTGGTGTTCATGCCTAGCCTCTTTGCTTTACTATTAAAAACTGGCCACACCAAGCAGGAGAGCACATCATGGTCAGTCCTCTAGCTGTGCAGGGAACTCAGCCTGCTCTCCTCTAATGATCAGACTTGTCCTGCACAGCCTTTCACTGGGAAGATCAGTGTTCTGTTGCTGCTCCTCCCCCCAACCATTTTATTTTTTTATTGAATATGTTTTATAGCAGAATGTAACAATTTTTTTCCCAGTGTTTTTTCATTTATGGCGAAAGAAATAAAAAACCCAGTGGTGAGAAAATACCACCAAAATAAAGCTCTATTCGTGTGAAAAAAATGTCATTTGGGTACAGTGTTGCATGACCGTGCAATTGTCAGTTAAAGTAACGCAGTGCCAAAAAGAACAAAAATGGTCTGGTCAGGAAGGGGGTTACATCTCTAGAATAGCTGCACATGGTTAGTGCTGTCTGCAGCAGTACCTACAACCTGTGTCCTGTATTTCCTGATTGTCTTCCTGATCTTCCTGATCCTGGCTTGTCCTCATCCACTCATGTTATCTGCCTGCGCAGACCCAGGCTTGCTCCACAACCATGCTCCTGCCTGCTCCTCTTGTTCTAGGTCTAGTCATTTGATACCGGCCTTGAGCAAGAACCTGACCTCATGCCAACTACTGATTTTTTTTACTTGATTTTCCAACCAGCAGCTGACCCCACCTGCCCAACCTTGAACCAGATTTGAGCTCCTGCACGTCTTCTTCCTACCTGCCTGTAGCTCCATATGTTCTCACCCAGGGGCGGACTGACCATTGAGAAACTCGGGCACTGCCCGAGGGCCCCATGCCACTAGGGGGCCCCATCAGGGCTGCCAGGCTCATTAAACCCAGGAATAGTATGTAAAAATCTGAGTTTTTTTTTACATCTGTCCCTGATATGTCCAAAACCTACATGCTTTTGATGTGAAAATCCCGAGATTTTAGCTGCCCCGCCTCGGTACTGCTACCTGGCTTGGTGGCCATCTGTAAGCCTGGGGGCCCCATAATCTTCTATTGCCCGGGGGCCCCATGAGTTGTCAGTCCGCCCCTGTTCTCACCTGCCTACTCTCCTGTATTTTCCATTACATCTACAACTCCAGTGACCAGTTTCCTGCCTGTCCTCCTCCTGTCTTCCATTAATCTGTGCCAGCATCCAGCCACTTGGATGCATACCCATTGCCGCGGCAATGATGCCTTGCATTGCGGTGTGAAGCAGTTACTTACTACTACTACTACAACTACTAGTTAATTAAACTACCACTATTGTGAGGGTAGCCTTAGGGAATTGAGGCTCCTACAGTTGAAGCTACACTAGTGGACCATATTTATAACCCGCCAGCACAGGAGCTGCTTTTTTTGGCTTAAAGGTGAAGTATAACCAAAGCTATTTTGGCCATACTTCTCCTACAGATCACAGAAGGGCAGTTAGTTTTACACTCCTGTAATTCATTTTCAGCCGACAATGAGCTGGAGGCCGATGACGGTTGACGTCACCGAGCCAGACCATATTGTCAGGATCCACCCAGAAGCCTGGATTGGCACCTGGCGAGCCGCTGAGAGCCTTAGTCAACCCCTCCCACCCCATCAACAGCCTAGCTCTACAATGAAAAAAAAGAGGGGGTAAATTCTGCGCTATTGGAACTGGGCATTAATATCGATGAAAGTGGTGTGAAGAAAAAGCTGCAACATAAAAACATGTGATAATCCTGTGAAATGCAGTAAAAATCGTATTGAAAAACGTGTTGACCAAAACAGTGAGGCCCGTACACACGACCGAGCTTCTCGGCAGAATCCAGCGAGAAGCTCGCTGGGAGACATATTCTGGCGAGAAGCTCAATCGTGTGTACACTTCCAATGAGCGTCCCGTCGGGAAGCTCGTCGAGCCAAAAAAGAGAGCACGCTCTCTTTTTCCTCGTTGTTCAATGAGGACTTTGGCTCGATGATCTTTTCCGACCGCTCATCGGGAACCTCGTCGGGCGGAACGATGGGTTTAGCCCGACGAGGTTCTCGGACGTGTGTACGCGGCCTCAGTGAAAGCTAGTGAGTGTACTCCCAATGATAGATCACTCTATTAGCATAAATGAATAATACCTATACAGGTCATTCTCAAAAAATTAGCATATTGTGATAAAGTTCATTATTTTCTGTAATGTACTGATAAACATTAGACTTTCATATATTTTAGATTCATTACACACAACTGAAGTATTTCAAGCCTTTTTTTTGTTTTAATATTGATGATTTTGGCATACATCTCATGAAAACCCAAAATTCATATCTCAAAAAATTAGCATATCATGAAAAGGTTCTCTAAACAAGCTCTTAACCTTATCATCTGAATCAACTAATTAACTCTAAACACCTGCAAAAGATTCCTGAGACTTTTAAAAGCTCCCAGCCTGGTTCATTATTTCAAACCGGAATCATGGGTAAGACTGCCGACCTGACTGCTGTCCAGAAGGTCATCATTGACACCCTCAAGCAAGAGGGTAAGACACAGAAAGAAATTTCTGAACAAATAGGCTGTTCCCAGAGTGCTGTATCAAGGCACCTCAGTGGGAGGTCTGTGGGAAGGAAAAAGTGTGGCAGAAAAGGCTGCACAATGAGAAGAGGTGACCGGACCCTGAGGAAGATTGTGGAGAAGGACCGATTCCAGACCTTGGGGGACCTGCGTAAGCAGTGGACTGAGTCTGGAGTAGAAACATCCAGAGCCACCGTGTACAGGCGTGTGCAGGAAATGGGCTACAGGTGCCGCATTCCCCAGGTCAAGCCACTTTTGAACCAGAAACAGCGGCAGAAGCGCCTGACCTGGGCTACAGAGAAGCAACACTGGACTGTTGCTCAGTGGTCCAAAGTACTTTTTTCGGATGAAAGCAAATTTTGCATGTCATTCGGTAATCAAGGTGCCAGAGTCTGGAGGAAGACTAGGGAGAGGGAAATGCCATAATGCCTGAAGTCCAGTGTCAAGTACCCACAGTCAGTGATGGTCTGGGGTGCCATGTCAGCTGCTGGTGTTGGTCCACTGTGTTTTATCAAGGGCAGGGTGAATGCAGCTAGCTATCAGGAGATTTTGGAGCACTTCATGCTTCCATCTGCTGAAAAGCTTTATGGAGATGAAGATTTCATTTTTTAGCATGACATGGCACCTGCCCACAGTGCCAAAACCACTGGTAAATGGTTTACTGATTATGGTATTACTGTGCTCAATTGGCCTGCCAACTCTCCTGACCTGAACCCCATAGAGAATCTGTGAAATATTGGGAAGAGAAAGGTGAGAGACGCAAGAGCCAACACTCTGGATGAGCTTAAGGATGCTACCGAAGCATCCTGGGCCTCCATAACACCTCAGCAGTGCCACAGGCTGATTGCCTCCATGCCACACCGCATTGAAGCAGTCATTTCTGCAAAAGGATTCCCGACCAAGTATTGAGTTCATAACTGAACATAATTATTTGAAGGTTGACTTTTTTTTATTGGTCGGATGAAATATGCTAATTTTTTGAGATAGGAATTTTGGGTTTTCATGAGCTGCATGCCAAAATCATCAATATTAAAACAAAAAAAAGGCTTGAACTACTTCAGTTGTGTGTAATGAATCTAAAATATATGAAATTCTAATGTTTATCAGTACATTACAGAAAATAATGAACTTTATCACAATATGCTAATTTTTTGAGAATGACCTGTATATATGAAAAATGACCAGACATATATTCCAGTGAGTGAACAAATGTGATATAAATCCTGGATGAAATAAACATAAAGGGCCAGATTCAGAGACATCTGCCTATTTTTAGGCAGGCGTAGCGTATCTCAGATACACTACGCCACGGTAACTATCAGCGTCAGGTTCCTTATTCATAAAATAATTACACCGTAAGTTACGGCGGCGTAGTGTATCTGTGGCGGCGCAAGGCAGCGCAATTCAAATTTGGAAGATGGGGGCGTGATTCATGTAAATGAATCATGACCCCACGTAAGTGACGTTTTTTTTTAAAATCACGTCGCTTTTTCTCAATGTAAACGGCGTGAACGTAACTTACGTCGAGCCCCATTCCCGAACGATTTACGCAAACAACGTAAACGACGTACAATTCGACGCGGTCCCGACGTCCATACTTAACATTGGCTGCGCCTGCTATAGCAGGGGTAACCTTACGCCGGTCTAACGCTTACGCAAACGACGTAAAATACGACATGCTGCCGCAAGTACGTTTCTGAATCGGCGTAAATAGCTAATTTGCATATTTTACACGAAAAACTACGAAAGCGCCACCTAGTGGCCAGCGTAAATATGCAACTAAGATACGACGGTGTAAGCGAATTACGCCGCTCGTATCTTAGAAGAAAGCCGGCGTATCTTCTTTTCTGAATAGCAAAAAAAGATACGCCGGGTATTCTTAGTATTTACGCAGCGTATCTTTAGATACGCTGACGTAAATGCTTTCTGAATCTGGCCCAAAATGTCCAGATTATGCTAGTATACAGGTGAAACATACAGTTTCCTAAATATGTGAGGCAAAAAGTTTTCTGCTAAAAAAAAAAAAGGGAATAGTCCAAATTCCACACAGATGGCAGATAGATGTGCAAAGACAGGGAATGAGGCTACTAAACACCACCACTGCACTGTATTTTTCTCCAGTGCCACACAGGATAATAAGGGGGGACCCTTACCAGAACAGTAGGACCTCAGATGACAAGGCCTAATGCACTTCTGCAGATATAAACCTCTGCAAAGGTTATAGGGTGAACCGGATCATCAGAACGCCAGCCGCCTCAGGATCTCCTCCTCTAAGGTGAGCAGTAGGGATGGTATCATAATAATAATTTTAGCTGTGATTGTAGCTGTGTAGGAAGCTGTATAGTAGGGAACTATTAGAGCTGTTTGGTGTGAAGATCGGATCCACAGGATTATTATTGTGGTGGAGGTGATACCATCCCTACTGCTCACTTTAGAGGAGGAGATCCTGAGGCGGCTGGCGTTCAGATAATCCGGTTCACCCTATAACTTTTGCAGAGGTTTATATCTGCAGAAGTGCATTAGACCTAGGTCCTACTGTTCTGGTAAGGGTCCCGCCTTATAATCCCGTGTGGCACTGGAGAAAAATACAACGTGGTGGTGGTGTTTAGCAGCCTCATTCCCTGTCTTTGCACATCTATCTGCCATCTTTTTATCTTTTTTTATCATATTTTTTTATTTTGCGCAACTACTGTCTTTTTTATAGCTCTAGAGTGAGCAGTAGAGGGGAGTGCAGAGAGCAGCTGACTGACAGTCACAGCTCTTTGCTCAGAGCAGAGGGGGATAACTGAGGGATCAACATTCTTTGATTGCTCAGTTCTCACTGCAAGGGGGAGAACTAAGGGATCAGCATTCTTTGACCGCTCAGTTCTCACTGCAGAGACAGCAATTGACAGATGCAGCATTGAATCATTACTGCATCCACCCAGGAGAATATATATTTTTTTCAAATCCCATACCTATCCATACAATACTCATCCTCATTTAAAGTCCCAACGTTCTTTTTAGCCAAATCCCATACTTCTCTTTTACATTTTTTTGGGATTTGATGTCCATAATCTGCGCGCTTTAAATCATATAAATGTAACACATGTGAACACCAACTCTAAAGCACTTAATAAAACTGGATTCAAATAGTCACTCCTCCTGTAGGGAGGACACCACCATAGCTAGAGCATACACAGAAGAAAAAATTTTTTGGTCCTAACAGGAACACCAAGATAAGGTGCCTATATGGGCCAAGAGGCTATAAAGGTGGTGACGGACAATAATTGAATACAAAAAATGATTTTATTAATAAATAGTAAAAAATGTGTGTGAAAAAGTTCAAAACTAGAACGAGTAAACTAATAATGCATCAGTATGTGGTCGGCCACAAATGCACCAGTGAAGATTGTGATTCACTAACAGGTGCTAACAAATAAACATGCAAGACAAAGACAAAGACATAGGCGTGCCCACGGGGTGTGCCGGGTGTGCCCAGGCACACCCTAATCATCCCTGCTGTGCTGTTGTCCTGCATGGACTTCCTACACTCTGCAACATGTACATAATGTCCCTGTGTATAAATCAGTCACCCAACACTGCCTGGGGTAATGTCTGCCAGAAAATACAGCTGTGGGAGGAATGAGCAGGGAGGGAACTAGCCGCGGAGTAACCCAGCCTGAAGCCGCATAAGCCGATGCAGCTTCTATAGTTCCGGCTGCGGAGTGATCTACATCTGCACTCCGCCTTCCCCCTCCGTCCTCTCTCGCTTTGAAGAAGCAGACTAGGAGCCTGAGTCGTGGCTGCAGCCTGCTGGAATCAAGGTGAGCACTAAAGTGAGAGCTGGTGCCAAGGGACTCTGCCTGACTTGAGCCATCTCACTCGGGAGTGGGGTTGCAAGTGCTCAGTGTCTGGTCCTGTTCGTTCTCCCAGCCACTCCCTCACTCCACTAACTGTCCAATGCCACACTTCGCCTCCCATTTGTGTCTGCCCAACCCCGCCCACAGTCCAACCCCCTGCTTGCAATGAGCTGTGATTGGGGTTTTTGTGAGAAGCTGGGCGGGAGATCTGAAACAATGTCTGCTATAGCCACCTAAAGGGGAACCAGCCTGAGAGACGGGAGGCATAATTGGTAAGTGAAACTTTTGCACACAGAACAAAACCCCTCCCTCCCCCCCACCACCTTTTGCACTGCCCCCCCTCCTGTCTCCTTTTTTGCATTCTCTCTCCTCACCTCTCTCTCTCTCTCTTTCTCCCCACCTCTATCTCTCTCTCTCTCTCTCCCCACCTCTCTCTCTTTCTCTCTCTCCCCACCTCTCTCTCTTTCTCCCCACCTCTCTCTCTCCCCACCTCTCTCTCTCTCTCTCTTTCTCCCCACCTCTATCTCTCTCTCTCTCCCCACCTCTCTCTCTCTCTCCCCACCTCTCTCTCTCTCCCCACCGCTCTCTCCCCACCTCTCGCGCTCTCTCCCCACCTCTCGCGCTCTCTCCCCACCTCTCGCGCTCTCTCCCCACCTCTCTCTCCCCCCACCCTCTCTCTCTCTCTCCCCCCCACCTCTCTCTCTCTCTCCCCCCACCCCTCTCTCTCTCTCTCCCCCCCTCTCTCTCTCTCTCTCTCTCCCCCCCCCGCTCTCTCTCTCCCCACCTCTCTCTCTCTCTCTCTCCCCACCTCTCTCTCTCTCTCTCTCCCCACCTCTCTCTCTCTCTCTCTCCCCCCACCTCTCTCTCTCTCTCTCCCCCCACCTCTCTCTCTCTCTCCCCCCACCTCTCTCTCTCTCTCCCCCACCTCTCTCTCTCTCTCCCCACCTCTCTCTCTCTCTCTCTCTCCCCCACCTCTCTCTCTCTCTCCCCACTCTCTCTCTCTCTCTCTCTCTCCCTCCCCACCTCTCTCTCTCTCTCTCTCCCTCCCCCCCCTCTCTCTCTCTCCTCTCCCCACTCTCTCTCTCTCTCTCTCTCTCCCCACCTCTCTCTCTCTCTCTCTCCCCACCTCTCTCTCTCTCTCCCCACCTCTCTCTCTCTCTCCCCACACTCTCTCTCTCTCTCCCCACACCTCTCTCTCTCTCTCCCCACACCTCTCTCTCTCTCCCCACCTCTCTCTCTCTCCTACTCCCCCACCTCTTCTCTCTCCCCACCTCTTTTCTCCCCCTCTCTCTCTCTCTCTTTCCCCACCTTTCTCTCTTTCCCCACCTTTCTCTATCTCTACCTCTCTCCACCCCTCTCTAACCCCACTTTCTCTATCTCTCTCTCTCTCTCTCTAACCCCACTTTCTCTATCTTTGCCTCCCTCCACCAACTCTTTTCCCCCTTTCTCTCTTTCTACTGTTTCTCTCTTCTTGTTATATACAGACCAGTGTATATAATGTACCGTATGGTGTACATATAATGTACAGACTATACCCTGACAACATACGGTACATTATATACAGACCAGTGTGTATATAATATATATATATATATAAATATATATATATATATATAAAACATACAGCGTGGTGTCGAGGGGGTGACACTGTGTTTTGCCGCTCTGGGTGACACCAACCCTAGTGACACCACTGAGTGAGACAGCACTGAGCAGGGCAAGCACTGGGCAAATGATGGACCAAACCCCCCACCTCTCTCTCTCTTTCCCCCCACCTCTCTCTCTCTTTCCCCCCACCTCTCTCTCTCCCCCCACCTCACTCTCTCTCCCCCCACCTCGCGCTCTCTCTCCCCATCTCGCTCTCTCTCCCCCGCCTCTCTCCCCATCTCTCTCTCTCCCCACCTCTCTCTCCACCTCTCTCCCCACCTCTCTCTGTCTCCCCCCACCTCTCTGTCTCCCCCCCACCTCTCTTCCCCCCCACCTCTCTCTCTCCCCCACCTCTCTCCCCCACTCTCTCTCTCTCTCTCTCTCCCCCACCTCTCTCCCCCCACCTCTCTCTCTCTCTCTCTCCCCACCTCTCTCTCCCCACCTCTCTCAATCTCTCTCTCTCTCCCCACCTCTCTCTCTCTCCCCACCTCTCTCTCTCTCACCACCTCTCTCTCCCCCCACCTCTCTCTCTCTCTTTCTCTCTCTCTTACTCCCCCACCTCTCTCTCTCTCTCTCTCCTACTCCCCCACCCCCCCTCTCTCTCTCTCTCTTTC